>CM019071.1:117439605-117853332 GCA_009667805.1 Leptobrachium leishanense | reverse complement strand
AGTTTGCTTTCTCGCTAGGCGAGTAGGCGCACAATCACTCACAGCACTCTTAGCAACCATTCACAACCCATACTGTACCAGATACTTTCAGCACAAAACAATACATAGACAATTCAACTCTTTCTACTAGCCGAGGGCACACCGTCCCTCCTTTTGGCTCCTTATACCCCATTAATTGAACTCTAACTCTTGACTGCTTGTGACTATGTGCACCCCGTTCTATAACAACACTCCCGTCTGCAATTCCAATTTGCCTATGGGTAATCTACCCACCCGGCACCACTATCTCTGCAGCTACCGCTGGCCCCAATGAGCCCTCTTCACTACACGACGTACACACTAGCACTGACTCAGGGCTCTCAGCCCAGTCACAGAAATCTCTCCTCCTTTCCTTTTGTCCACGTGTAGAAGCTTTATTTACAAACACTGACTACGACTATGCAACTCCACGTGGCTCCCTTCTCCCTCACATACAGACTCTACCCTTTAGTTAACATCCGATCCCCCAGGTCCAGACACGCGCTAGCCACTCTGGCTCCGTGCTTTCGGCGGAGGGTTCGGTATGTCAACGAGACCGTGGCCACGGGTCTCCTTATCCGACTATGGCTGGACTTTTCCCTTTATACCGGTATTTCCTTTAGACATACAAACATAGAAGACACTTTACCTATCGCCGCGCTGTCCGCTGTTTCCTCGGACTCGGTGGTGTCCCAGCTTCCCGGGCCGGGGGTCCGTTTGGGACGAGACGAGGTCCACTGAACAGGAAATCCTGCTTGGCGCATGCAGATGTCAGCTCACCTTCAACAGACGCCCAACCAGCGGGATTACTCGCACCTGCAGACAACCGCTACAGTGTTCAGCAGTCGTTGCCGTGCTGGCAAAGGGCCTCGTATCCCGGCTATCGAGCCCCCAGAAATGTTACCAGAATCACTTGGTTCACTCAGGACGAGGCCGGACCGGACACGAGCAAGGATTGTCTGAACACGAGTCTCTTCAGGAAAGGCAAACTTTATTGTGATATCACAGATGCTCAGACAGGATTGAATCGCAAAGACTGAGCCCCGATTTCCCCCCCGACAAGGGGTTTTATACCCCGAATGCATAATTAGGTACATCCCAATTAGCCCACCTCCCAGTGACACTATCCCACTCCACGTGGGTTAATACCTCCCTTAGTCTAATACAAAGACATTCCATTAAATTGGCTGTAAATTGGCAAACTTCATGTTAGTTTCGACAGATCATGATTAGTTCTTACATTCAGTCCAGGCTATGCTCGCCTCCCCAATGCCTGTACTAATTTGTTGCGGCTAACACCTGGTCTATCTTCTATGCTTCCCTTTGTCTCTCAGCGGGCCTCTATGACCTTGGTGTATCCATTCCTCATTCTGTCCCTTCGTGCCAGGAACAGCAAAGATCTTTCTCAGAGCTTTAATTGCTTTTCTGCTAATCTAACACATTCCTAAATTTCTATGTATGCTTCATTCTAGTTTCAACTAAAACCTACCTAGTTATGTTCAAATGAACCATTATTCTGAACAAGATGGCCGCCTGCCTTATAATGGCGGCCAGCTTCCAGCCTGATTCCACTTCATACTGACTTAACAAAATATATATATGCAGACACTAGGGTTACCAAGTGGGCCATGCTTCACTTATTCAAGCTGATGGGCATTGCATGAAAAGTGCCACCCTGCAACATGTAGAATCCATGCACTGCAGGTAAATAAAAAAGGAATACCAGGTGACCAATCACTACTATGAAACTGCATATCTCATAGGTTTTAAATGTAATTTCTTTTAAAACCATATTTCTTTCTTCTGAACAATTTTTATAATTTACAAAAAAAAAAAAAAAAAGGACTGAGTGTTTCTAAAAGCAGGATGTGCTGGTTTTATATACAAAACCAGTTCATTCTGGTTTTGGCAGCCTCTGCAATCCACCTCTGTCTGATTTTGATCTGGATCATCTGTGGTCGCACGACAGATCGCAAGCAGTGGACGACCCTAGTCGGACCTGGTCGGACGACCGACGTCGTCCATGGTCTGACGAAAAAGTCGGTCGTCAGACTATGGATCCAGTGGACGGCCAGCCTTAATCAGCGTTAGTATTACAATCTACTAGCGCTGATTAACGTCCCGCTGTGGTTAGCAAAAAGTTAACCAGAGCCAGGACTTGGTGTTAACGGATTCCGCTTCTGCAGAAAACATACACAGGGTTATCCAAAGAGATCCGAATTGGTTGAGAAAGGTAACCGAACGCTGAAAATCAGCGTTCGGTTACCTTTCCTGACCATTCGGCTATCCAGAGAGCAGGCAATTCGCCAAATCCTGGCGAATTGCCTGCACATACGGTGCCTTTTCGAGGGCAGTGAAATCCCCATGAAAAAGCACTGCTTCGGCTATTCAGAGAACACAAACCAGCAGTGAAAGGTTCCCCTAATGTCCTGCTATTCGGTGGTTTAATTCGGCAAATTAATTCAGGCGAATCCCATAGGCTTCAATGTTAAAAATATTCCCGTTTTTAATTCAATATCTAATAAACCGTTCATTATAAAATTCTGCAGCAAAAAGTCTCTTTATTTATAGATTTTTTAGGATACTCTAAGCATTTTTTTTTTTTTATTTTTTTTTAAAAGTCCGATTTTGTTTTGATTTTTTTTTCAGTTTACTTATTTTTTTTGTAACAACCCTCTTTATTATCATTCCCTGGACCTCCTGTGAAAATTTCAGACATTTTCGCTCAGTAGTTTCTTTGCAAACAGCGTTTCATTTTCCCAGATTCATTCAAATGGTTTTGCTAATTTATTCACTGCCTCCTCTACGTCACAGCTGCTTCGGCTCTGTGTGATTCGGCTCCTGTTCGGCTCCTGTTCGGCTTCTTCGAAGGTTAATCCAGATGTTTTTGCTTGTTTTCAGCGTGCATTCGGTTAGTTTTCGTCAGGTTTGCGGCAGCTTTTCCCTGCAATTCGGGGACCCTGTGCTGTTTGCTGAATACACCGCAGGGTCACCGAAATGCAATCGGCAAAAGGAACCGAATTGAAGAGAACGAAAAGTCACCGAACGTGCGGTGACTTTTCGAATCTCTTTGGATAACCCTGACAGAGTCAGAAACAGGACTGGTAAATAGACAGAGACAGCAACAAGAGTGGTTCCTAGACAGGCCGGGTCATTAACAGAAGATCAGAAATACAGGTACCAGAGAGCAGACAAGAATGGTCAAGGAGCATAAGCAAAAGTCATACACAGGTTATCATATACACAGCACAGGGTACAGGGAGCAGACAAGAGAGTAATCCAGAAACGGAAGCCAAATTCATACACGGGTTATCATATACACAGCACAGGGTACAGGGAGCAGACAAGAGAGTAATCCAAAAACGAAAGCCAAAGTCATACACGGGTTATCATATACAGGTTCTCAGAATCAAAATGCAGGTACTCAGTAGGAAAAGCCTATCCTGGACCAAAGATCTGAGGTACTGCTGGCCATATATATAGGGCTGGGCAGGTCATGTGACCGGGGCGGAGAGCCTGAACTAATTAACCCCGAAACCCATAAGGGCTGACAAGGATCGCTCTCACCACCAGGGGGCCATGGCAGAGACTGGTGGAAATGTGACAAAAAGTCACAAAAACATCACTTTAAGGCTGGTATCAGACGAGCATTTTTAAGAGTGGAAGGAACGTCTGTGGACGTTCCTTCCGCTCTGACGCCCATCTGACGCCCATCTGGCCACTTCGTTGAGCGCAGTTAGTGCGGTCAGCGCTGCAAGGCTCAATCCTCCTATGGAGGATTGCGCTTTGCAGCCCCATCGAACGCGCTTCGTAGTGGTTCGACGGGGAGGTTTTCTGAATAGACGCAGCACACGTGCTGTAGCCCGCGTAATTCGTGCACGCGCTACAGTGTGTGGCCAGCCCCGTCGAAGCGTCACGACGCTACGACGGGAGGCACGTCACTACGGGTGCACATAGTGCGCTCATCTGTCAAGGCCCTTAACATGCAAACATAAACAGACTAATAGCTTAAATGTGGGGAATAGCGGAGGAGCAAGGTTTTAGTACAGTCCACGGTCTCTGAGCATGGGGTTCCGTAACAATATTATAGTGACACATCTATAGTGTAAAAGTGTGGATGAGTAACACTAGCACATATCGAATGTGGATTATTTTTGTTGCCTAAAAAAGTATAAATTCAGGATATGTATCTTTCATTAAAGCTAGTCATTTCTCAAACAGAGTGGTCAAAATGTGAAGACGTTCCAAGGACATCAAGATGTCATCCAGTGCTGTGCTTTCTCAGTGAAAGGATCAATTATTGTAAGTCTAATTCATTTATGTTAACTAGGGATGTGCAATTCGAATTGCGAATTGAATTTCGTACGAAATTGACCATTTTCGTTCTTTTGGGAGCATTTCCGAAAGGAAATATCGGCTGCCCGAAATTACGAACTCCCGAATCAAAGTTTCAACATAAATGAAATCATTTTGTTATGAGATCTAAACGAATTAAAACGGAACGAAATTATACGAAATGTTGAAAAAACGGAACAAACAGATCAAAAACTAAATCAGTTTTGTAATGAAATGAACTGAACTGGCCACTGGCCTGCTGTGCTCCTTTATAATATGTATTACAGGTCACTTTATAATTAATGCAGATGCTGTGCTCCTATATAATATGTATTACAGGTCACTTTATAATTAATGCAGATGCTGTGCTCCTATATAATATGTATTACAGGTCACTTTATAATTAATGCAGATGCTGTGCTCCTATATAATATGTATTACAGATCACTTTATAATTAATGCAGATGCTGTGCTCCTATATAATATGTATTACAGGTCACTTTATAATTAATGCAGATGCTGTGCTCCTATATAATATGTATTACAGGTCACTTTATAATTAATGCAGATGCTGTGCCCCTATATAATATGTATTACAGGTCACTTTATAATTAATGTAGATACTGTGCCCCTATATAATATGTATTACAGGTCACTTTATAATTAATGTAGATACTGTGAACCTATATAATATGTATTACAGGTCACTTTATAATTAATGCAGATACTGTGCCCCTATATAATATGTATTACATACAGGTCACTTTATAATTATTAATTAATGCAGATGCTAGGCTTTTTTTCCCACCATAGTTTTCAATGTTAAAAAGAAATCCCCGTATTTAACTGTTTATTAAATATATCTTAAAGCAATTATTTTTTTCACTTACAGCAAGAAGTGTCTGCATTTAATTATTTGTTAGGTTTGTTTTGGCTTTTTTTGGATAATTTTTGGGTTAATCTTTAGGTTTCCGAAGTTATTTTAAAGAAACTAGCCTTTTCTCCATCATAGCTTTCAATATTCAAAAAATCCCTGTTTTTATTAAATATATCTTAAAGCTAGGGCTGCGCATCTTCACTGGTCTCACAATTCGATTACGATTATCCGGTCAATGATTCGATTCCGCGATGCATCACGATTACTGCCCAATTTGCCCATGGTTTTAGATTCACACCCACCCCCCCACACACACACACACACACACACCGCACATTACTGTGAGTTTTATTGCTGTGGAGCTCTGTGATAGAGTAATGTGCTGTGTGTATCACAGAGCTCCACAGCAATAAAACTCACAGTAATGTGTGCAGTATGGAGCCCCGCTGGTGTCAGGAGGGGGGAAAAATAACTGGTTCCCACGCTGTGCAAGGTCCTAGCAAAGCGTGGCCACGAGATAATTTTGTTTCTCCGTTAGCGTGCGCACGAGGTTGCAGTGTAAATCTAGGCTCCCCCATGGCTGCATACTCAGTATAACTCTGGAATTCATGCACAGATTGCCCTGCTGACACCCAGGATTAGAGTCAGTGGCGTAACTAGAAACCTGAGGGGCCCCGGTGCAAGAATCCATGAAGGGCCCCCTCCCCCCCAAAAAAATCTATATTTTTACTTTTTTTTCCTGCAATATAAAAAAAGATAGTATTACCCCAGCTCACATGGATATAATTGCCCCAGCTCACATGAATATAATTGCCCCCCAGCTCACATGGATATATATTGCCCCAGCTCACGTGGATATATATAGTGCCCCAGCTCACATGGATATATATTACCCCCAGCTCACATGGATATATATTACCCCCAGCTCACATGGATATATATTGCCCCCAGCTCACATGGATATATTTGTCCCCAGCTCACATGGATATATATTACCCCCAGCTCACATGGATATATATTACCCCCAGCTCATATGGATATATATTGCCCCAGCTCACATGGGTATACACATGGGTCCATTGCCCCAGCTCACATGGGTCCATGCCTAGGGAGAGTTACAGTGCTGAACACATACAGTGCTGAACTTTCTCCATTTGTAGACAGTCTGTCTTACCGTGGACACGTGAACATCAAGGCTTTTGGAGATACTTTTGTAACCCTTTCCAGCTTCATGCAAGTCAACAATTCTTGATCGTAGGTCTTCTGAGAGCTCTTTTCTGCAAGGCATGGTTCACATCAGGCAGTGCTTCTTGAAACCAGTAAACCCAAAACTGGTGTGTGTTTTTAAAGGGCAGGACAGCTTTCAGCAACACATCCAATAATATCACACTGATTGGACTCAAAGTTGGCTCACTCCTGCTCCAATTAGCTCTTGGAGAAGTCATTAGGCTAGGTGTTCACATACTTTTCCCACCCTGCACTGTGAATGTTTACATGTTCTGTTCAATAAAACATGAAAACATATAATGTTTGTGTTGTATTATTTTAAGCAGACTGTGTTTTTCAAATTGTTGTGACTTATATGAAGATTGAGCACATTTTATGACCAATTCATGCAAAACTCCATGTAATCCCAAAGGGTTCACATACTTTTTATTGCCACTGTATATTGCCCCCAGCTCTCATGGGTATATAGTGCCCCCAGCTCTCATGGGAATATATTGTCTCACAGCTCTCATGTGTATATATTGTCCCCCAGTTCTCATGGGTATATAGTGCCCCCAGCTCTCATGGGTATATAGGGCCCCCAGCTCTCATGGGTATATAGTGCCCCCAGCTCTCATGGGTATATAGGGCCCCCAGCTCTCATGGGTGTATAGGGCCCCAGCTCTCATGGGTGTATAGGGCCCCCATCTCTCATGGGTATATAGGGCCCCCAGCTCTAATGGGTGTATAGTGCCCCCAGCTCTCATGGGTATATATGGCCCCCAGCTCTCATGAGTATACAGGGCCCCCAGCTCTCATGGGTATATAGGGCCCCCAGCTCTTACCTCCGCCGGCGCCTGGCGTTCTTCCTGCGAGCGACCGCTGGAAGCATGCAGCTTGGTCGCTCGCCGGGGACCACCTGACCAGCGCAGAGTTCTCGCGAGAGGATCTCGTGCGCTGATCACGTGGTTCCCATCCCACGCGAGCGGTCAGCTGCAAGCCAGCGGCTGGTCCCAGGGAGAGGAGCGGCCGGCAGGCGCGGCTGCCAGATTCCAGCTCTGATTGCCGGAATATGGCAGCGGCGCTGGGCCCCCCTCCAGTGGTGTAATGCCAGGGCCCGGTCGCAACTGCGACTGCTGCGACCCTGGTACTTCAGCCACTGATTAGAGGGTCCCAGGCTGGTGCCCCCCAATCCTTTTTATATGCTTCAACACAATTAATGGGGATTAATCCCAGTATCCTCAGCCTGTAACAGAAGTATATTGTGGCATTAAGACTTTTGTATAAAGATACTCTGAACCATTCTACACTCTATGCATGACCCACTCCCCTGATACAGCCTGTGTACAGTTTGCAGGAATACTCGGTACTGCTGATCGTTGCAGCAGGTGTATATAGGAAGACAATCCCTGCAAATCCTCTGCCCTCTCTTGCCATACACTTCCTGCGTGTATTCAGTGTATGATGTGTCAAAGCCTAATGCAAAATATCACCTTATCTACTGTGTGCTGCAGGGACTGAAAGTCCTGTCACTCTCAGCCAGGAGATGCCAGGGGTACAGGTACATAGAGATAGGCACAGGTGAGATGGTGCCCATAACTTAGAGTGCCCGTATAATGCCAGCAGCCTGTATCTCTGGCTGCTGGGCGAATACTACTCCCATCATCACCAGTTACTGGCAGATATCTGGGGACGCAGGCAGTGTATGGCAGGAGAGGGCAGAGGATTTGCTGGGATTATTATTGTCATCATTTATATAGCACCAACAGTTTCCGCAGCGCTTTAGAATAACCAAAGGGAACGAGATACAGATAAACAGGATGGACATAGGATGGAAACGAGAGGTGGAGAGGGCCCTGCTTATAGGAGTTTACAGTCTAGAGGATAAACAATCCAAATGTTTTATCAATAATTATTACATTCTGTTCTTCAGATTACGTAAAATTGAACTGAAAAGGTTCTGCAATTAGTTAGAATGACAATATGATCAATGTACCATTTTTGAAGCTCATTTGACAATGTTTGGGTCTGCATATTCTGACAACCTCAATAAAAATTGTCCTAGAAGGATATTTTGTTTTGATAAAAATGATGTTTTCACTTTGGTCGCTCCACTGCCCAACTTTATATTGTATTTTTTATTAAGTACAAGTCACACATATTTAAATTTATTGGAAATTATAAATAGAAAAAAAATGACATTTTTAACTGTTTCTCCCAGTAGTTTCACCAGTGGGAAAGAGAGGGACACAGACTCAAGCAGGAGGACTGCTGCCTTTTTAATTTACTACTTAAAAAAATAAAAAGGCAGCAGTCCCCCTGCTTGAGTGTGTGTCCGTCTGACACATACAGGGTTAAATACAGGAATTCCTACAAACTACCAGCCAGTGCTGCGGAGGATCGGGGGTGGGCATCCAGTGTGGCTTAAGCAGACACCTTTTGCTGGGAGACTTTTCAAAGCAGCTTCAGAGGCAGACATGGGAGAGGGGATTTCAGCCTGTGCTGCATGTTAGGAGACTCGGGAGAGCCAGAGCTTCCTGGAAAGACGGAGGAGGTGGAGGGGGCGTGGCCATGAATCGATTAGCAGCCTGAGTTAATCGATGCAGAATCGTGGGAGGCAGCATCGCGATGCATCAGGGAAACGATTATATTTGACAGTCCTACTTAAAGCATTTAATTTTTTCACTTACAGCAAGAAGTGTCTGCATTTATTTATTTGTTACGAATATTTTTGCATTTTTAGGGAATTTTTGAGTGAAAGTTTAGGTTTCCTAACTTATTTTAAATGTAATAATGAGGTCTGTTTTTCTTTGCTGAATGCATGCAGCTGGATTATTTTCTTACAGTCTGTCTGCTTTCAGCAAGATACATTACATTACATTGTGTCAGACCTTGGACAGTTCCACTTGTGAAATAGATTGATAACATATTCCACCTTTCAGGCCTTGGACAGTACCTGAAAAGAGGAACATGTTATCAATCTGTTCCACAAGTGAAACTGTATATATAATATATTATATTATATAACTGTATATAATAACATATTACTCACAAAAACGGGAAACCAAATTAAACTAAATAACCCATTGAAACAGACTGCCAAATCAACCCGAAATGACGAAAAAGCCGAAACAAAACAAAAATCTACCGAAATGACCCGAATCAGAAAAAAAAACAGGCCGAAAAAAACAGTGTGCGCATCCCTAATGTAAGCGACTTTCTGAGTTAGTGCCAGTAGTTTACCAGTGTGCTATAAGTGAAAATCACTTTATATTTACCTTTGGTAAAGGAAGACATGAATTCAATAACCTATCATTTATTATTGTGGAGCTCGGATCCTATGTATGGAGCCGTATGGTCTTTGCCGGATATAAAGAATTTCCAGTGCACCATACATTGTAACATCAGAGTGACAGATAGAAGTTCTTCATTCCCTGATAGGGTTGGCCGATGCTTAAGTTTGTTCAATGAGCATCTGAGACATACAGGGTTATTCAAAGAGATCCGAATTGTGGCCGAAAAGGTAACCGAACAGTGAAATTCAGCGTACGGTTACCTTTCCTGGCCATTCGGCTATTCAAAGAGCAGGCAGTTCGCCAAATCCTGGAGAATTGCCTGCACATACGGTGCCTGTTCGTTGCCTGTTCGAGGGCAGTGAAATCCCCATAGGGAAGCAATGCTTCGTCTATTCAGAGAACAAAACCCAGCAGTGAAAAGTAGGTTTCCCAGTAG
Source organism: Leptobrachium leishanense (assembly GCA_009667805.1). Classification (NCBI taxonomy): domain Eukaryota; kingdom Metazoa; phylum Chordata; class Amphibia; order Anura; family Megophryidae; genus Leptobrachium; species Leptobrachium leishanense. Next base: position 117,843,164 of record CM019071.1, on the reverse strand, counting down.
TTACATGCAACAATGGAAGGTGAGAAAAATGGGGCCAAGGCACACTGGGTGAGAAGAGCGTAGCAGAAGAATATGGGGAGTGAGACTGGGGCAGAGTTACAAATCTTGGGGAGAAGAAGAGGCAGAATGGACCTGTGAGCTCACAGGAGCTTGAGGTGGTCTACTTTCAAGTGGGCTATTTTCAAGTGGAGTTAAAAACAGGAATTCTACCTGTACTGGTCTGGTTTGTATCTTTAGAGGGAGAGAAACCTCTGGTTTATTTGTCAATTTAATTTCTCTTTTTGTTTTTTTTTTCTGCTGGTTTTTTTTTTTTCTGTTGTGCTTTTTGGTTGTTTTTTTTCCCTGGGTGGCTGGTGACTTGTTAATTGGGGGCGTGTAGCCTGTCAGGTGATTTCACTTGTATGGCTACATAATCTCAGTGGCAACTCACTAAGCTTGCTCACAGGGGCTTGAGGTGGTCTACTTTTAAGTGGGCTATTTTCAAGTGGAGTTAAAAACAGGAGTTTAAATAACAGGTATCAATTGTTGTTTATATATTTGTTGTCTTTGTTTGGGTATGAGTGTTAGCAAGCTTGAAGGTTTGACCCAGTGCACATCCTGCTGCATGTATGCATGTCTGGAGGAATCCTTCCAGGGTCCATATCTCTGTAGCAAGTGTGAACGTGTAGCTCTTCTGGAAGCTCGTATTGGAGATCTGGAAGGGCAAATCGTAACGCTGAGGCAGATTGACAATCTTGAAAGGAGCCTGCTTCTCACGGAGCAAAGTATAGTTGAGGAATCTAGGGGTGTGGAGGAGTGGAGTTAACCGGGGAACAGGTTGGTAGCTGGGTGTCAGTGACACGTGGTAGCAGGGGGGGAGGGAAGAGGAAAAGGATGGCTAGTCCTGATCTTGCGCACACCAACAGATTTGCCCCTTGAGCGAAGATGTTGGGTGCAGCAGCTCAGGTGTAGCAGTACTGGAGGCTGCTCCCTCTAACAGCGGGGGATCAGCCCACCAAGTAAGGGAGGATAAAGAGGGCAAGTAAGCCTAGACAGGTTGTGGTGGTAGGGGACTCTATTATTAAGAGAGTAGACAGGTAATCTGTCGCGCTGATCGCCTTAAACCGGACAGTTTGCTGTCTGCCGGGTGCCCGTGTTAGGCATGTGGTTGACAGAGTTGATAGATTTTGGGAGGGGCTGGAGATGACCCAGCTGTCATGGTCCATATTGGTACCAATGACAAAGTAAGCGGAAGATGGAAGGACCTGAAGAATGATTTCAGGGAATTAGGAAGTAAACTGAAGAAGAGGTCCTCCAAGGTAGTATTTTCTGAGATCCTACCTGTGCCACGTGCTACAGTGGAAAGGCAGCGGGAGATTAGGGAGGTCAATGCGTGGCTTAAAGCTTGGTGCAGGAAGGAGGGGCTTTGGGTTTTTAGAGCACTGGGCTCATTTTGCACTGGGGTACAATCTGTATAGTTGTGATAGATTGCACACTGAGGATAAGTGGAATATCTTTAAACTAACACTAGAAAAGTACACGTCTCAATATATTCCACTGGTTAATAAATATAAAAGAAACAGACTGAAACCAATGTGGCTTAGTAGGAAGGTAACTAAGGAAATGAAAAATAAAAAGAAGGCATTTAAAGCTTTTAAATTTGATAAATCTGAGGCATCCTATAAAGCATATAGGCAGCCAACAAAGCATGTAAAAATGCGATTAGATGGGCTAAACTAGAAAATGAAAAAGAAATAGCCAAAGAGAGCAAGACCAACCCTAAAAGATTCTTTAGGTACATAAATTCTAAAAAACCCAAGAGTGAAAATGTAGGTTCACTAAAATCTGAGTCAGGGTTATTGTTAACTGAAGATCAGGATAAGCAGAAATTTTAAATGATTATTTTTCTTCAGTATTTATCAAAGAGAAACCTATAACAGGAGACATGAAATTCATTAATAAAAACTTACTAATACAGTGACTGGTTGACTCAGGACAAGGTTTTACACAAATTAAACAATGTGAATGTTAATAAAGCCCCAGGGCCAGATGGAATTCACCCGCGAGTACTAAGAGAGCTATGTGTTGAAATATGTAAACATCTGTTCTTAATCTTTCAAGATTCTTTTCTTTCAGGAATAGTACCAGAGGATTGGAGAAAAGCTGACGTGGTCCCTATATTTAAGAAAGGTTTAAAATTTGTGCCTGGGAATTACAGACCTGTGAACTTAACATCTGTGGCTGGGAAAGTATTTGAGGTGTTACTAAGGGATAATATTCAGGAATTTATTGGGAGGTATAATGTAATTGGCAAAAATCAGCATGGTTTCATGAAACACAGATCATGTCAGACTAACCTAATTACGTTCTATGAGGAAGTAAGTAGAAGTATAGATCAGGGGGTCGCAGTGGATGTGATTTACTTAGATTTTGCCAAAGCTTTCGACACAGTTCCACACAAAAGGTTACTACTTAAATTAAGAAAAAATGGTCTAGATGAAAATACTTGTTCTTGGATAGAAAACTGGATAAAAGATAGGGTACAGAGAGTGGTCATAAATGGTACATTTTCAAGATGGACACCAGTGGTAAGTGGGTGTCCTCAGGGGTCTGTTATAGGACCAATACTATTCAATTTATTTATAAATGACCTTGAGATAGGCATTGAAAGTCATGTATCAGTGTTTGCAGATGACACAAAGCTAGGAAAAGTAATACAATGTGAGCAGGATGTTACTTCGCTGCAGAGGGATTTAGATAGATTGGGGGACTGGGCACTTAAATGGCAGATGAAATTTAATCTAGATAAATGTAAAGTTATGCACTTTGGAGTGAAGAACACACAAGCAATTTATACCCTAAATGGTACGGAGTTAGGGAAATCCAAGCAGGAGAAGGATTTGGGAATAATCATAGACTTCAAACTAAGTAACAATGTGCAATGTCAAACAGCAGCCGCCAAGGCCAGCAAAGTACTGGCATGCATTAAAAGGGGAGTTCACTCACGGGATGAAAACATAATTTTGCCTCTGTATAAATCAATGGTCAGGCCGCACCTTGAATATGCCGTGCAATTTTGGGCACCTGTCTTAAAAAAAGATATTATACGTTTAGAAAAAGTGCAGAGACGGGCAACTAAATTAATAAGGGGGATGGAAGGGTTAAGTTATGAGGAAAGACTAACAAGCTTAAACCTGTTTAGTTTAGAGAAAAGGCGCCTTAGAGGGGATCTGATAACCTTATATAAATATATACGGGGCCATTATCAACCATTGTCTGATAACCTATTCATTAACAGGACTATACATAGGACAAGGGGTCATCCATTTAGACTGGAAGAAAGAAAATTTAGCTTAAAGCATAGGAAGGGTTATTTTACGGTGAGAACAATAAAGCTGTGGAATTCTCTGCCTGTTGAGGTGGTTGGGTCAGAGTCTTTACAGACTTTTAAAAAACGACTGGATGACTTCCTGCAGACACAGAATATTAAGGGTTATAATATTTAATATGTGGGTAAAAGCTTCTTGATCCAAGGAGAAATCTGACTGCCATTCTGGGGTCAAGAAGGAATTTTTTCCCAGTATGTTGCATATTGGCAAGCATTCAGACTGGGTTTTTTGCCTTCTTTTGGATCAACAGCAGTAGGTTATGTGGGAGAGGCTGAACCCGATGGACGCATGTCTTTTTTCAGCCTATATAACTATGTAACTATGTAAGATGTGACAGAGAGACACTAAAATCGTCTGTTACAGACCAATCCAGCACTGTTACATTTTATCACAAGTGTGAGACTACATTGTTTTAGATGATCCAAACTCTTTCTAACATGACTTTTATTTTCTGTTTATATAACTGGGCACTTCAGTTTCATACTTTGGTAACATATTAGCACTAAATCTTGCTATTGCTCTGTTATCTGAAAACTGTCCCAGGAAAGGGCATGACCAGGGATGGGGGGGGGGGCGGACAGGGTCCACTGGAAGGTCCCCATGCATATTGTATGCATATAGGGCTGGCCACGGCAGGATTTGAGTCAATCTAGTGGGTTTGAGCATGGATTGTTTTGTTGCTTGCCTCACCCACAACCCTTGCAACCCCTTGGGCTCAGTGTGCAATATGGCTTCTGGGTCTCCTACTCTAGAGTCTACACTACACTATTTTTGTATCTGTCAGACCATTTAGGAAGTAGATAGAGACAACATAAACAATTGTTGCAATGTTCTTGCCCTGTTTCTTATGTATATTTTCACAGTCATGTCGACACAACTGTAATTATAAAATTAGAGAAAGTATGACACATTTGTTGATTCCACACACAGGCTACTGGATCCTGGGATTATACAGTCAGGTTGTGGAATTTGCAAAGTGATGAATCGGACAAAATCTTGACTGGACACCTGGGCAATGTGAGCTGTGTTTGCTTTTCTGTGTCTGGGATGATGGTAAGATAACACAATGAGGTCTTGCACATGTTTTAATTTCAATACAATACAAGGTCGGCATTTCCAAACACAAACCATATTATAGCCCAGTAATTTTATGCTATACTTTTTTGCACATATACGGCACTTTATTACTACTAGAAATGTCTCAAGTTTTTTGATAGTTTACGTGTTTTTGGATGATTACGTTTATCGCTCACACATTGTATTGTCAGCACACCTTTTATTTGCTGTGTATATACAGGGTGTCCATAAAGTCTCTTTACAATTTCAAAAATGTATTACAAAGGCAAATGAAAAGACACATAAGTGAAAATTATTACAAAATGAGACGTATATATTTAAGTTTTTTTGTCTCATTTAATACACTTGTATATGGGCACCATTAGTTGCACGAAGCACATCAAGACGGTACTTGATTTCTTGCCATGTTCGCTGTAGCATACCCTCATCAATGGTGGCAATAAATGTTTAAAATTGTAAAGAGAGGAACATGAGAGATCCTGGACTTATAAATCCCCAACACGGACTCGCCCCCATCCCCCTTCACATTATCCCTTACCCCTGATAATGTCCATGGACTTGCCCATTCCCCCCCATATATATGTCCCACTACCCCCCTCCTCCCCATATGCTTTGGCAATGCTAAAATGTATTTGGTCCTGCCAATAAAGCTTATTTTGATTTGATTTGATTTGAGACTTTATGGACACCCTGGATATTCAAATTGGTTTCCAACTGTTTTTTATATCAGGTTGTACTGTATTCCACGGAATGCTCTGCACTGTGTCACCACCAATCCAGTGTCAATGGTGATTACAGTGTTTAGCAACTGCCCATTTTTGGAGTACATCTAATATTGCGAATAATTTATATGTGTTCTTACCCTACTATTAGTAGACTCTCATTCAGACCATACTATTTTATGACAGTCTTTTATTGCATATAGGTTTTATATTAAGTACAATTGAGCACTTGGATACATGTTCTTCCTAATATACCTAGTGACTCTAGATCAGCGTTTCCCAAACCTCTCCTCACGACACACTGACAGGCCAGGTTTGCCAGATATCTGAAGCACAACACAGGTGATATCATTTGCTGCTCAGTGATTGCAGGATTCAGTCTGCTTTTCCCCAAGGTGATCTGCAAAATCTGGCCTGGTTGAGGGTCCTGAGGACAGGATTGGGAAACACTGCTCTAGACCAGTGGTTCCCAACCCGGTCCTCAATTCCCCCTAACAGGTCAGGTTTGCCAGATATCTGAAGCACAGCACCGTTGATATGATTTGCTGCTCAGTGATTGCAGGATTCAGTCTGTATTTCTCCAAGGTAATCCTTAATCTGGCCTGTTAGGGGGACTTGAGGACCGCAGTTGGGAACCACTGCTCTAGAGGTTTAGTTTGTGTTTTGAGGAATCAGAGATTATATTAGCAATAATCACACCTCGGTTGAACCTCATAAGCTATGATACTACCACTGCGCAAGAGTAAGAGGTATCAGATTTTGCATCTGCGTTTCCCTTGGTAAATCCAGTTCGTAAAAATAAGAATTTGAAATAAAAATCAGTGGAAAATGTTCTGCCAACAAATTGTTAATGCTATTTCTTCAACAGCCAATAGGACCCAATGACTCACTTGGGCGCCTTATCTATCTTATTCGCAAGGAAGGGAGGGCACATTTCTGCCACTTCAGTGTTGGGGGAGGGGGGGCTGAGATTTTTAAGACAGAAAAGGTGGCACAAAATAAGCAGAAAGTGTGAGGAACTCAACTGTAATGTAAACGATCTCAGGTACTACTCTATTGCTGCCTCAAAAATGGAGACGGTAAAAAAAACCTGCGCCTACAGATTTTATTTTGGTTTTAGCACTGCTATTGCGGGAGTAAGTGCTTTGTTAGCTTCTAGCTCTGGAAGGAAGCGCAGCGCAGGTCGGTACTGGCTTTGGCACCACGCGCTGCCACGTGTATCAGTTCCTATAGACCATGGGACTTGTAACTGCTTGTTACAAGAGTGTAATAGTGTTTCCCATTGTTACAATAACTACAGCAGACGTTACACAAAACGACAAAAATGGAATTGAGCCCTTCATTTTTTGGCAAGTTTAAAGGATATAGAGACAGCTTTAACAACATTATGGCACTGTATGATGACACAGACAAGCAAATTGTGTATCTTTGTCATTTTAATTAGGCTTCCGGATCATGGGACAGGGATATTCGTTTTTGGAATCCACACAGTGGCTCCCTCATCTTTCTACTCAATGGACATTCTGGCTGGTTGAGGAGCCTGACTTTCTCTCAGGATGGCATCCTGTTGGTCTCTACAGGACATGATAACATGGTAAAAATGGTGAAATTATTGTAAAATGCCTACATTTATACACTGTGAAATTATAGCTCAATTAAAGGGATACTCTATGCACTGCGAATGTAATTTTAGTGGTCACAATGCTCTGAGGGAGTTCAGAGGGCTGATTCAGCCCTCAAAGTGCACTTTGTCCCGCTCAAATCCGGAGCACCGTGCTCAGGTTCCAGTACTTCGGGACCTTTTGGGAACTAGGTCCTACCAATGCCCTTCCGGCATTGGCAGTCACTGGATTGGCAGAAGCGTCCACCTCCCCTGAGGTCACATGACAGGCAGGCAGCAAGTCACATCTATTAGGGCTCAGAGGGAATCCAGTACTGGATTCAGGTAAATGTTTAAAGCAAATTAAACCCTATGGGCCCTATTCCATTCCTGATGCTAATATGGAGAAGCAAGCACCCACTCAAAACAGGGTGGGGCGTGGAGTGGCAAGTGATTACTCTAGCCTCTGAGTACTAGCAATCGTCCACCAAAAACTTGCAGGACTTAGCCCTAATGATGAAGGAAGAATTGGATTCCAAAGAACCCAAAAGGAAGGTGGGAACAAATGATTAAAATTCTAAACCGTTATTGGACTTCTAAGAAAAAACGTACACACCCACAAAATGTATAAAAAACACACAAAAAAGGTCATAGATTAGAGACTATAACTCAAGGTCAATGACCAATCACAAAAAGCATCTAATGCAGGGTGAGGTCTCTGTGACAACAATTGTATGTCAAAAACTGAGAACCACCACTTGAAAAGAATAATCAGGAAGAGATGCCTAAGGATCCCCTCAGAAAAGTATGCACACGTTAGAGTTTACTTAAATGCTTAAAGACACTGTGTGGATACCAGGAAAGGCTTAATGATCTTAACATGTACAGCTTGGAAAAAAGACGAGACAGAGGAGATGATAGAAACATTTAAATACGTAAAGAGAATCCACAAGGTAGAGGAAGGGAGTATATTTAAAAGGAAACAAAATAGCAAAACAAGAGGACATAGTCTTAGATTAGAGGGGCAAAGGTTTAAAAGTAACATCAGGAAGCATTATTTTACTGAGAGGGTGGTGGATACATGGAACAGCCTTCCAGTAGAAGTGGTAGAGGCCAAAACAGTAATTGAATTTAAGCAAGCATGGGATAGGCATAAGGCTATCCTAAACAAAAGATAAATCCAGGTAAAGTATCCATGTAATTGGGCAGACTAGATGGGCCGAAAGGTTCTTATCTGCCGACATTTTTCTATGTTTCTATGTTTCTACATGTGCCACCAAATTGGTTATTGTAGTTAGCATGCACCACTCAAAAGCGTCACGATGAGGTGCAAACATAAGTGGTCCATGTCACAGAATACAACTGGTTAATATAGAGACAAGGAGTGAGCCTGGTAGCTACAATTTGCATGCACTGATCGAGAAATCACAATAAAGTGCAAGCAGTAGCAATCACCCAGCCAAACGTGTATTCCTCAGTGATAAAAAAAAGTGTGCATACGTTGGAGTATACTTAAATGCTTAAAGACATATGCCACCAAATTTGTTGTTGTAATTAGCATGCACCACTCAAAAGCGCCACGATGAGGTGCAAACATAAATGGTCCACGTCATGGAATACAGCTGGTAAATATAAAGACGAGGAGTGAACCTGGTAGCTACAATTTGCATGCACTGATCGAGAAATCACAATAAAGTGCAAGCAGTAGCAATCTCCCAGCCAAAAGTGTATTCCTCAGCAAGAAAATTCATATAATACATACAGGGGATCATGAGATTAAAAATCCATCTCAACATTAAACATGCTACAATGTTGCTGAACGTTATGGGCAATCAGTCATAGCCCAAACAGATTGTGCTGTAATGGTATTGTTCTCTATGAAATATAGATGCGTCCAGCTCAGGCATGCAACGAGAGGAAAACCTTAAATGGGTTAATAGAGCACGTCCAGCTCGTGGCATGCAACGAGAGGAAAACCTTAAATGGGTTAATAGAGCACGTCCAGCTCGTGCTCTATTAACCCATTTAAGGTTTTCCTCTCGTTGCATGCCTGAGCCGGACGCATCTATATTTCATAGAGAACAATACCATTACAGCACAATCTGTTTGGACTATGACTGATTGCCCATAATGTTCAACAACATTGTAGCATGTTTAATGTTGAGATGGATTTTTAATCTCATGATCCCCTGTATGTATTATATGAATTTTCTTGCTGAGGAATACACTTTTGGCTGGGAGATTGCTAATGCTTGCACTTTATTGTGATTTCTCGATCAGTGCATGCAAATTGTAGCTACCAGGCTCACTCCTTGTCTCTATATTAACCAGTTGTATGCCGTAATATGGAGAAGGTAAGCAGGAAAATGTGCGTGTGCAGATTTTCCCTACCGTCTCCATTTTGGCAACTTCCCCGGAATACGGCATTATCCCAGGAACGAAGCGCTAAGCTCCTCATACTCACAGTATCGCTTCTGCACCACCGCGAGTATCAGCTCTGAATCCATGGAGCCTTGCGGTTCCGATCTGTGAGAGTGCGCAGTGCCGCAGAGGTAGACTAGGAATGATTTGTTCCCAGTCTCACTCTGCTCTCAGGGAGAAGCGGAGGATCAGGATACCCTTTTCACCACGGGATGAAAGGTGAGTAAAGGATTTAACAGGTGGGGAGGTTGGAACGTGTTAAATGATTTTGCATTTGCAGAATCATTTAACACCAACTTTCAGGAGTTAAAATTCTTAATTTCACGTCCCAACAGTAATTTGTGCCTGTACCTCGTAATACCTCACTTAGAATCTCCTAAGCCTAACATGGGAAGCGCAAAGCACAGCAAGCTCACAAAAGCTGTGAGGTGCCAACTGGCTTCACCCAGTTCAGTGGCAAGATTGGATATTGATGCCGGTTGTCAAAATTACTGATCTCAGCGCTAAAACTTACATAGAGACGCTACATTAGCAACAACTATGTAATAGAGCCCTATATATTTTAACCCTATAGTACCGCTATCTTTAAATGCAAGTCGAAAACAGGGCTTTTTAGTTAAGTGACTATGTTACAGTTGTCTCCATTGTTGATCATATTTATATATACTTATATTAATTTAAACCACCAAGAATAACTGAGTGGCGACAAAGGTATTGCAGGGTGGAATTCATTCTGAGAAATATGTAAATCACCATGAGATTTGATCAAGGGGTGGGTGGGTTTCTTCCCTATTCACTACTCTTATTACCAGTTTCAGGTTTATGGTTAAAGTGAGACTGTTGCACAATTACACTGGATGCGTGGCTTACCTTCACAGGGACAGCCCCGTCCTAGCTAGTGGAGAAACCTGGTGCCACGTCAATGAGGCCCGCCCACACCTCTAGAACATCTGTGCCAGGCTCATCTACCTCTCCTCACGCACCTCTCACAACTCATAGAAAATGTTGGCAGATAAGAACCTTTCGGCCCATCTAGTCTGCCTAATTACATGGATACTTTAAACTCCCCCCTTTGTCAATCTCTACACTGGCTTCCTGTCTCCTATAGAATCCAATTCAAAACATTGGTGCTCACATACAAAGCTCTCCACAACAGCGCCCCTGCCTAGATCTCCTCTCTTATTAACAGGTACATCCCATCCTGACCACTTTGCTCGGCCAATGATCTGATGCTATCAGTCCCTCGTATCTGCACCCCTAACTCTCGCCTTCAGCACTTCTCCGGAGCTGCCCACTTTCTATGGAACTCCCTCCCCTGCAACATTACTCTCCCCGTCTCTCCAGTCCTTCAAGTCTCTGAAAATGCATTACTTCAGAGAAGCCTATAGGCTCACACCATGATCCCCCAGTCATCTCCTGCTCCTCTTCCCATTCAGCCCTCCTGCAACACACCACTTCACTTACCCTATTCACCCTCACCTAATGTGTCACCCCTCTCCTCTTAAATTGTCAGCTCTCGAGATGGGTCCTCCCCACTTCTGTTCCGTGTGTGTAACATGTATGTATATTTGTAATTCTCTCTCCCATTGTACAGCGCTAAGGAATTTATTGGCGCTTTATAAATACTTGTAACTGTAACATCCACAAATCAATCATGGCATGCAACACAGGTACCGTAATCCAACGGATGAGTCTTTATTGGAAAGAGTGCAGCAGAAAAAAGGAGCAATTGGAGAGATTCCATAGGGAAATGAATGATATACATCCCTCTATCCAATTCACTATGACCTTGAGTGATCTTCAAGTTCATTTTTTTAGTCCTACTTCTCACCATTGTAGGCCATAAGATTAAGACAGACTTATACATCAAACCCACTGATACAAACAGTCTTTTACGTTATTTGAACTTTCACTTAAGGAATACTATTGACTACTTACCAAGGAGCCAATTTACTAGGGTGGCCAGGAACGTCTCTGATACATTGATTAAAAGCTATACAAACACAATATGGCAGCGCTGACAATGTTCTTAGGAAGGATCGCTAAAAGCACTCACATGTGGTTCCTGTCCCAAACCACAAGAGAAATTACCATAGTCCAAAAAGATGGAGTGCAGCGAAGACAATGTTCCTGTCCTTAGATCCTAGGGGAAAAATATCCTAGATCGTGAAGAATGCTTTCTTCTTAGGGTGACCTCAAATAAAAAAGAAGAACATCATAGTGCGATCTGATGGATGATATGTAAAATCCAAAGGGAATGTCTATACACTCACGTGAGATAGAGCCCTCCTGGCTCTGGATGATGCACCTCAGGGTTGTTACCGGCCACCCACTTGCCCTTCTGATACAGTGGAACTTGGAACCTCAAATCTTGAGACCTTTAAATATGAAGGAGCATAGCGTAGACCATAGCAATATGGAAACAGAAAGATGAGAAAGAAACGTACTCTCACTTTGCGGGACCTGAGCTAGGTCCTAAGGAATCAGGCTCAGAGGTTGTTACTGGGGTACAACTTCAAATAAAACCCTATGCGGTAAGGTAAAAAATCAGAAACAATTTAATAGAATAAAACAATTTACAAAGAAAATGTATAAAATAGGGAAAAAAGTGACCAGAACGCGTTTCGCCTGTTGAGATATCCTCAGTGGTTCCATCAGCTGGTTGTGTCAACTTCTAAGCCTGATTCCTTAGGACCTAGGCCAGGTCCCGCAAAGTGTGAGTGAGTATGTTTCTTTCTCATCTTACTGTTTCCATATTGCTATGGTCTATGCTATGCTCCTTCATATTTAAAGGTCTCAAGATTTGAGGTTCCAAGTTCCACTGTATCAGAAGGGCAAGAGGGTGGCCGGTAACAACCCTGAGGTACATCATACAGAGCCAGGAGGGCTCTATCTCACGTGAGTGTATAGACATTCCCTTTGGATTTTACATATCATCCATCAGATCGCACTATGTTTTTCTTTTTTATTTGAGGTCACCCTAAGAAGAAAGCATTCTTCACGATCTAGGATATTTTGCCCCTAGGATCTAAGGACAGGAACATTGTCTTCGCTGCACTCCATCTTTTTGGACATTGATTAAAAGGTTGGGTGAGCTGGCCAAGAATTTCAGGGATAGGGGGTATCCCCCCACACTTTCAGAGGTAGAGTCACAGAGGACAAAATCCCTTAGAGGGAGAGAACCTTTGGGCACTCATGCGAATAGGACCGTCCTGTCTAGGATTCCTTTTGTATGTCAGTACAAACGAGGGAGAATTAGGAATTAGGGATAGACCGATATCACTTTTTAGGCACCGATACCGATACCGATTATCGGCAGCCTTTCAGGCCGATAACCGATATCAGGTGCCGATATTCTGTACATTTAAATTTTTGGAGGGGGAAATTTTTTTCACAATTTCTATACGGTTACAAGCATACAGCCAACAAGTTCCATAGCGCTGTACAAAAGGGAGACACAGAATAACAAATATACATACACATTACAACTACAAAACAGTAGGAGAGGACCCTGCACGAGAGCTTACAATCTAAGGCTGGGGTCAGACGAGCGCAGTAATCGCGTCCGTGTAGCCGCACATTAGTACATCTGTGGTAGCATAGAATCATGACCAATGACGCCCCACACACGAAGTGCGTCCGCACAACGTATGTAGCAATCGTACGCAAGTAAGCAAGAACGTTAAACCGCTAGAACGGACACGTGGAGTGCACAACGTCTGCATAGCTTTGTGTGTGAGTGATGGAACGTGGTCAGACGGACGGCATTTATACGTCCAGCATTTTTGACGGACAAAATGTTTTTTTATTTCCCATCTACATTCGTCAAAAATAACAGCACTCACGAAAACTGACCATGTGCCACTACTGTGTCTTCCGTCACAACGTGCGTTCGTAACACACTGACGCACAGAACAAATGCGCTCGTCTGACCCTAGCCTAAGAGGAGAAGGGTGACACGCTAGGTAGTTAACGAGTGTATAAATTGTAAACATGACCGAGGAAAATAAAGTGTTTGAAAATAGTGTGATGGATTAAGGAATTGCAACCACCCCATTTCTTTCACAGTCTCTAACTTTATTTTCTCTTTTTTTGGTATTACACAGAAACCTGCAGTGCCAAATGCATGGAGCTTTACATTGCTGTGTGCAGGCACATAAAGGGTGCTGTGATCTATTTATTTATTTAATCGGGGGGGGGGGGTCCGGACAGCAGAGATTAGGAGGATTTATTGCAGCCAGTCTGAACTCTGAAGGGGAGTTTTACAGACTGGCTGTACAGCACTAAGGAAGAGCAGACAGGGAGAGATCAGGGGAGGAGCACAACCAACGGACGCTCGTAAAATAACAAACACACAACTTTTTTAATTGAATGAGCTTCCTCCCCCTCCGTTTCTTACTGTGACAAGCAGATGGGAGGGGGAGACCTCGGAGTGACCTCATCACTGCCGGCCAGAGTCGCTGAATCAGTGCCGGGCCCGGGATCTGACGCATGCTCAGAGGGATCTCAGCTTCTCTGCGTTATCGGAATATCGGCAATGAAATGGCCCGATACCGATAACGTGAAAAATGCAGAATATCGGCCCCAAATATCGGTGGTACCGATAATCGGTCGACCCCTAATTAGGATCAATAAAATCATGTGAAGACACTGGAATATATTGGTCAGAGGGTTTCCAGAGATACTGTAGATGAGCTTAAAAGGCCACCCCTTGTGTCATACAGCAGGAATAAAAATTTGAGGGACTTTCTTGTGAAAGCTGATACAGGACCGTTATTGACCAAACGTCAGAGATTCATAGAGAACAAGACCTGTGGCACATTCCCTTGTTTGAATTGCAGTTGTTGCAATGCCATTATATTGGTGGGGGAGCGGGGAATAGTATTTCCCACCCGTTTAGTGGCCAGAAATTCAACATACGGGAACTTTTCACATTTGATAACCACCTATGTTGTCTATATTTTAAAATGCCCTCGTGGCCTTTTATATGTTGTGGAGACAAGGAGAGAATCACCCAACACAAGTCCACTATACGCACTGGTAAGATTGATCTTCCAGTTCCAGAACATTTTTTTGAAGGAACAGCATACTATGTCCCAATTACGATTTCAAGTAATGGATTTAGTTCCACCACTACAAAGGGAGGGGGGAGGAAGACTAAAGATTAAAGCTGTTAAAGAAAATCTGTGGATCCATAATCTTGATACATTGTGGCCTAGGGGCCTCTACAGGGGGTTCAATTTGGATATATTTCATTAAAGTGGTTTTCTCTTATCTCTTTTTTAACACCAATTTTGTTAGTTTCATATTTCATTTCATTATAATAAGATACATGTTCCAGGTTAAGGTGTTGTTCTGTGTGGGAGAGCAAAGAGTTACTTGACTGATTGCTGTGACAAATACCCACCCCTATTATCCAGCTTAATGAAGTTGAATAAGTATATATATATATATATATATATATATATATATATATATATATATATATATATATATGAAATGGGTGCCGGACAGAATCCCTACAGCCAGCTTCCCTAATGCCAACATCCCAACATCCCAACAGCCAACTTCCAGGACAACTGCTGGACATCCCAACTTCTCTACATGGCCAACTTCCAGACATTCAAAATCTCAGTGGCTAACCCTAATACTAACACCCTAACCCTAGGTTTAGGGGGGTTATGGCTAGGTTTAGGGGGGTTAGTGCTAGATTTAGGGGGGTTAGGGCCAGGTTTAGGGTGGTTAGGGTTAAGGGGGTTAGGGCTAGGTTTAGGGGTTAGGGATAGGTTTAGGGGGTTAGGGTTAGTGCTATATTTAGGGGGGTTAGGGCCAGGTTTAGGGGGGTTAGGGATAGGTTTAGGGGGGTTAGGGATAGGTTTAGGGGGTTAGGGCTAGATTTAGGGTGGTTAGGTTTAAGGCTAGGTTTAGGGGGTTAGGTTTAGTGGGGTTAGGGTTAAGGCTAGGTTTAGGGGGGTTAGGGCTTGGTTTATGGGGGTTAGGGAGTAGGGTTCCGGTTAGCCGCTGGGATTCCAGATGTCTGAAAGTTGGCCGTCAGGGAGTTGTCTGTGTAGGGAAGTTGGCCGTCAGGGAGTTGTCTGTGTAGGGAAGTTGGCCGTCGGGATTTTGGCATTAGGGAACCTGGCTGTAGGGATTTCGACCCAAACCCATTGGAAATACCTATGTGTATACATGATTAAGGTCTTTTAGGACCGAAACGTTGTATTTTGTTTATTTTGCTGCACTCTTTCCAATAAAGACTCATCCATTGGATTACGTTATCTGTGTTGCACGCCGTGATTGATTTGTAAAGTGAGACTGTTGCCACCGAATACAGCAAGGAAGTGGAGGACAGTGACATGATATGCACGTCAGATGCATGGTCAAGAGAAAGTCTGACATATATTCCCCAAAAGATTTCTCGATCCTACATTGTATTTGTCGTCATTTAGCCAGGATAAAAATGGAGGACAGTCTAAGGCCCCGTTCACACTGTGCAATTTGAAAAACATGGGTTTCTCCAGCGCAATTTTCATATTCACGACGTCGCGCAATGCTGTGGTTTTGCAAAACACCAATGGAAATCGCAAAAAAAGGGGTCATGTATTGAAATGCATTGGAGATGTTATATAGCGCAGCAAAATCCCCACTATAAATCGCAGTGTGAACGGGGCCTAAGGCTGCGGTCACACGAGTGCACCGAGTGTGACCGCTCTTCCCTGTGACCATTACAGCTTTGTGACAGGCTGGACGGGGAGGGCCACACAGGATAACGTGCGCACAAACTGCACACGCTACGAGCAGACGCCATTTCAGCCTCCCCGTCAAAAAGCTATGACGGACACTGATGGGGCTACAAAGTGCGATCCCCCCATAGAACGATCGTGCTTTGTAGCACCGAGCACACAGACAGCGCTCAGCGAGGTGGCCACACGGGCGTCAGAGTAGAAGGAACATCCACTCTCACAGAAGTTCCTTCCGCTCAAAGAACGCTCGTGTGACCGCAGCCTAAAGGCTAATATTATGGGGGGAAACGCATCTTATTTCTGAAAATCTTTATATACACTTTGAACAAAAGGTTTTCCTTTCTCAAACATACAGGTGAGACTTTGGGACTGTGAAAACGGAAAGTGCATCAAAACCTTGAAGGTAAGGCCATTATCTGCTGATGAACAGTTACGAGCTCGCACATCTCATTCGAAACAGAGTTTTTAGCAAGATCAGAAGAAAGTGCATCAGGGTTGCATAGGTCTGTTTATGCCTCCATAGCAGTTATAGGACTGCATGAGAATTCAGTAACTTCACGTATTTTCATACAAAGGGGTAAAAAACACCCCACCACAAGGCCTCTGCTCCCCGTAGCAGCCAAGGTGCGATACTGCCATATTGTAACCGGAGTCAATCAGGTTCACTTCATTAACGGCGCCGGACCAGACACAAGCAAGGATTGTCCAAACACTAGTCTCTTCAGGAAAGGCAAGAGTTTATTGTGTCGTCACACAAGTGCTCACACAGGATTGAATCGCTTAGAGTGAGCCCCGATTACACCGAGACATGAGGTTTTATGCCCCAAATACATAATTAGGTACATCCCCATTAGCCCACCTCCCTATGACACTCTATTCCACCCCACGTGGGTTAATACCTCCCATCATTAATTCGAACACAAAGAACATTCCACATATAACTATAAATTGATACACTTCTCGTTAGTTTGACAGTCTGTGATTTGTTTGTGCTGTCTTTCTCCGGGCAGTGCCTCCCTCCCTATCGGCTATGTTTATTCAGATGGCCTGGGGCCGGTCTTCTATACTCCTTCGTCTTTCCGCGGGCCCCACCGACCTTGGAGTCGCTTTTCTCCTCCGTGCCAGGAACAGACAGAGATCTTTCATAAAACTTTAATTGCTTTTCTGCTAATCTAAACGCATTCCTAAGTTTCTACGTATACCTCATTCTAGTCTCAGCTACAAACCTGTCTATTTATATACAAGTGAACCAATATTCTGAACAAGATGGCCGCCTGTGTACAATGGCGGCCGTCTTTCAGCCTATTTCCACTTCATTCCCCCCTTGGCTCAAGTGTCAGGATCTTTTCCTGGCACTTGTAGCCATTACACTCCACTATTCTGAAACTACTGAAAAAGGGGGGTTTCTTTCACTGGGAACATACCCTGTGGAATTATCAGTGGTATCTTCTGTGTTTGTGTAGATATCAGTGCTGTTTTGCACAGTGGCCATAAACATAGCCCTATACGGTATATCAGTATCCCTATGATCAAAATCACCACTATCATAAGTATCATGGATCCAATCCTTGAGATAAATCGTAAGATAGAACCAAACCATTCTCCCATTGCTCCAAACCCACGGAGCAGATTCCAGCCTTCGGCAGCAATCCTTCTGGCTGTGCCCTGCAACTGTGCTACCTTCTCCTGATGATCTTGAATTACCTGGTAATAGTTTGGGACTTCGTGTGTAGTGTTTCTGATGAAGGTGCAACATTCATAGTGCATTGTCATTTCACACAACCCATTCAAGGCCGCACTGATCTGCTCAAGCGCCATTTCATATATCATTTGCACCTTTCGTAACTCACGCATTTCCAGATTCAACAGCTGGATATCCATACTGGTCCTATTCAGAATCTCATCCATCAGATTGACATAGCTATTCAATCTCCTCATCATCTCTCCTCCCCATCCAGTCCATGCTGGCAACCATGTCCATATTCGATCCATCTTCGCAAACAATTCTCTCTTTGGTCTTTCAAACACCAGTGGGTACCTAGGGTGCAGTTCCGTGTCTGTGTTTGTGTCTTCTCCCCTTAGTCTCTGGATTGGGACCAGCTTAGCCAAATAACACATTCCCGTTATCGTTGGTGGTACCCATGTGTAACACACCCTTTCACAGCACACCTGGTACCCTCCTGTCACTATAAATGGTGATGAATGTAGTGTTCCCTTTGATATCTCTATCGCAAGATGTCTCAGCCGTCTCATCATATCCACTGCACCCTGCCTCCCATTGGTCCCATTCCCAATCACCGCCTCTTGGTCTCTAGTGAGTTGCCTGCATCGTATATATAAATAATTCGCCTTTTGTCCTGTTTTGAATATATAAATATATGATGTCCAGTTGAACTGACTTGAGTTACATAACCCACCCTCGTTATTTGTTTCTTTATCTGGTCCTAGTTGAAAACACCATTCTGGTGGATACACTGGTCCTATTATGGGGTACCCGGGACTGACTGATTCTGTCTTTTCCCTTTGTGCATCGACAGCATGTATTGTGATATTCCCTGATACAAACATACTCAAATTCATTGGAACAGAGGCAAATGGTATATGAATTGTCTCTGGGTGCAGTCTACTACACACCCAGCATGCAGTTTGCCCAGACTTTTTAGCATAGTCATATTTGAATTGCACAAGTAAATGTCCTCTTGGGTTGGTTCCAGATAGCGCCTCTCGTTTTTGTCTCCACATGGTACGGTTCTCCATCACCGGGTGCGTACTATTCCAGATATGGGAAATATCCACTTTCCCCACATTGCCCGTACAATTAGAGCATACTCCACGCGAGAGTCCATAAATCAAATTAGCAAAATATAAAATCAGCACCACAAATGCCCCGAGTGTCAGAATTCCTTGGGCAATTCTTTTTACAGTCACATAAACCCAATCCCTCCCCACCGGAATTTCAAAAGTAAAAAACATTTCTGGATGATCAAGGGTGGGGGCCGGGCCCCTAAAAAGCACCCTGTGGTTATCCCCCGTTGGCAGGTGGTCAGGGTCTGTGCCCATCAAAACACCCACTTGTTGATCCTCTGAATCATCAGGGTTAGGATCATTTAGGTGCTCGTGACTGTGGTCTTTGTCAGCTTCAGCCTCAGCGGATTGGTCTCGTTGGCGACGACCTTCCATGTTAGCTCAGGACTGGCAGCTGCTTTTACTCTGGAGTGATGTATCCACGGGACCACCTCGGCAACCTTTACTGCTATAGGGGTTGATAACAGGACAAAATAAAAACCTCTCCATTTTGGACCTAGTGGATCATTTTTCCACTCTTTTACCCATCATTACTACCTGATCATTTAGTTTAATTTCTCCAATGCCGAAGGTCCCCCCTTAGTCCATTAATCAGAGGGGTTGGCCGTCCAAACATAAGTTCGTACGGACTTAGCTTCAATTGGGGGGTTGGTCTGCACCTAATGTGCAAAAGGACTATCGGCAGCAAGTCCAACCAGCCAGTGCTCTCTTGGCACAGTTTGGACATCAAAGTCTTTAGAGTACGGTTCATTTTTTTCAACTTTTCCCGAACTTTGGGGCCTGTAGGCGGTATGTAGCTTCCAGGTGATGCCAGTAGCCGGGCAAGTTGTTGCAAACAGTTCTGGATAAATGCAGGGCCATTGTCTGACCCTATCTCGAGTGGAAGCCCGTAACGTGGTATTATTTCTTTCATCAGGCTCTTTACCACTTCTGTAGTCTTTTCAATTCTTGTTGGGAAGGCTTCCACCCATCCTGTCAAAGTGCACACCATCACTAGTAAATAGTTGTATCCTTTGCAGGGTGGCAGCACTGTAAAGTCTATTTGTAATAATGCCCTTGGGGATAGCCCGATGGGCCTGTTCTCAAAATAACAAATCCTGTCTGTCTTGTGAATCTCTTACTGCTGGTATGAAAAAGTTCATTACACTTTTCTTCATTCTTGGCAGTCTGTTCTTGATAAGGATCTCCTTGAGGAAGAACCTCACCAGTGGGACTTGATATTCTTCTGCTCCCAATTCTCCCAGACTGTGCAGTATTCGTGTGATTCGTAGATTATTGTGAGAATTGATTGTCAAATTTTCAAAACGTGACGCGAAATTTTCTGCTCGTTCAACTTCAGTTATTTCTTTGTCTTCCTCCTCCCCCACTATTTTTACGCCGAAGAATTTCAGCATCATCTTGTAGGCTCTGCGCAGTCTTTGCTGAACTTCTGAGGTGTTAACCATTAGGCGTGTCTCTTGCGGATTTAGAGGAGTAGAGTAGAAATTTTGGCCTTGTGTCCGAGTTGGGAAAAGCCATTGGATATAATCTTAATTGAGTTCTATCAGTTCATAGTCATTTTGCCACTTGTGCAGTATTATTTCAATGAACTCGCCGTGGGGTTCAAACTTTTTCAAATTCATGTAGAACTCGTAATTTGGCATGGAAGGTTAAGGTTCTTGCTTGCAGATCAGTACTTTAGCTTGATCTTCTGTTGGCGGTGGCGGTTTTGCAGCTGCTTTTGCGGCCTGGTCTGCGCGTCTGTTACCTTTTGGAATTTCATCATGGCCTTTTTGGTGGCCACGGCAGTGCCTGATGCTGACAGCACTTGGTTTCCACACTGCTTCCAGGAGGGCCGTGATTTCTGCAGCATATTTAATTTGTTGTTCTGAAGACGTGAGTAGGCCTCTTTCTTTTTAGAGTGCACCATGTGCATGGACTGTCATAAAAACGTATTTGGAGTCTGTATAGATATTTACTCTTTTGCCTTCAGAAATTTCAAGGGCTCTGGTTAAAGCTGTTATTTCAGCTAGTTGTGCTGATGTATGGCCTGGCAGTGGCTTTGCT
Organism: Leptobrachium leishanense; assembly: GCA_009667805.1. NCBI lineage: Eukaryota > Metazoa > Chordata > Amphibia > Anura > Megophryidae > Leptobrachium > Leptobrachium leishanense. The sequence goes on along the minus strand of CM019071.1, from coordinate 117,822,382 downwards.
TCGATGACTTCTTCTGTTGAGACTACTGCATAGCCGGAGACTTTCTTCCCATCATCCATGTAGCTGCTTCCATCAGTGAATAGCTGTAGATCGTATTTGTCTAGGGGTACGTCTTTCAAATCCGGCCTGCTACTGAACCAGTAACCTCCTGTCACATCCAGCAGAGCCTTGACAGCGTGGGGCACCTTGACATGAAGAACTTGTCCAAGGGTCAGTTTGTCTGCTTCTGCTATTAGCATTGCGGTGGCAGCCACTGCTTTCAGGCATGGGGGTAGGCCGCAGGCCACAGGGTCGAGTTGCTTGGAGCTCCTGGTCTTTGGTTGGGGTATGCGGCACACTGCTTCTTTTCTTTCTGCCCCCAGTGCACGTTTGGTACCTGTTAACTGGAAGCCCAGGTATTTTACGCTCTGTTTACATATTTGTGCTTTCTTTTTAGACACTCTGTAACCTGCTTGGCTTTCTGTGGGATATAATATTGTCTTAGAGCCACCGGTGTTGCGCCGGGCTGTGATTCAACTCATCTGGGCGGGTTTTCCTCCGCCCCCACCTCAGGAATTCCAAGGAGTAGTGCGTGCGGGGACAACAGGCAGAGTAGGTGCCGTGCGCCATTCTTCTTCCTTTGACATAACTACTGCGATTTTCACAGATTGGGGGTTGTGCGGGCTGGCTGGATCATGCTGCCGAATAGAGCCGCCACTCTCGGGCAGGTCTAATTGAGCGTGACCCCCGGAAAAAAAAAAAAAAAAAAACATAATTTGGGCTGGCAATTTGCAAAAAATATCCCGCCCCAGGAGCTGGATGGGACATTCGGGCATATACACATACACATTGTGTAAACAATATTCTCAGAGATATTTTCCCGTAGCCCAAAACAGACTCTTAATACCACATCGAAAAAAAAAACAATAAATCATTCCATCAAAAATCAAACAAAAACATACCTTTTAAAAACAGTAACCATATTTCAATTTGTTAATAAATTTCATATTTTGGTAGACAATTTTGTATACCATTACATACTTATTATTGTTTATATGTAATAATATAAAAACCAGGAATCCCTTTTCTTTTCTTTTTTTTTTTTTTTTATTTAATTCTAGCTCTGAACAAAACTAAAACTTTCGGACTAATATTTAACACAAAGTATAAACATATATCTTGCACTCAGACTTCAGACAAATATTCTATTGTAACACACATTAAAATTAGCTAAGCATAGTACGCTGCACAGATACACAAAGGGTTAGCTATCAGAGAGCAAAGAAAAAACATCCTCCCTTGGCATATTTTACTGACTCCCTCCCTTCCCCCTTCTCTCTTGCAAACAGTCTGTCAGAAGCACTGCCTATACACCAGAGACGACGCTCAATCTCAACTTTTAATTGAACAGTTTAATAATCAATTAAAAAACACAATCGGACAAAATCAGTCTGAATCACACACACACAAACTATACAGCACCGCAACCATCTCACTCCGTAAAATATTAATTTATTTTATGCTCCCATAATATCAACCTTATTTCCCATTGGAGATGCAATTTGCTTTGTTACAACAGAATATTCGGCACCTGTATCAACCATAAAAACTTCATCTTTATTTCCCACTCTCATTGTGACCGTGGGCTCGTGGCTACCGAGCGGGATGGGCCCAGATCCCCGTCAATATACATCCTGCCCTTCAAATGATGTCCCCGCCAGTCCCACAAACCCCGCTCCATTCCCTTCACTTCTTTATTTCCTCTAAATCCCGGTTATGATACACCTTATTAGCGATCTCAACTAATTCACTAATACCTTTCCCCAAAAACCCATCTATTCTCTGTATTTTGTTCCGTATATCCCTCTTTGACTGACCCACAAACGAGGAGTTAATTAACCTCTGATTCTCCGTTGTTTCAGGATCAATAGGACTATACATCCTGTACGCATTCAGCAATCTCTCTAGAAACGCACTTGGGGATTTTTTTTTTTTTTTTTTTTAATCTCTTGCATCACATCTGCTATTTTTTTCCATGTTTGTGGGTTTCTTCCCTCCCGCTTTAACACCCATAATTACAGCAGTTCTGTATGTCTGCAGATGGGCAACTCCTTCAACTGTATTGTACGGCCATTTAGGATCTGTTTTGGGGTAATGTTCCTCTGCCCATGCTTCTGGATAAGGCTTAGCATCTGCTACAGCTTGGGCGAGTAAAATCTTTCGCGCGCTACTATTTATCCGGGCTCTTTCCTCTGTGGTAAACATTGTCAACATTAATTGCTGACAATCTGCCCATGTGGGGTTATGTGTGAGCATAACTGACTCTATCATACTGGCCACTGCTGCGGGATTTGTGGAATACAGTGGTGTGTGTGTTTTCCAATTAAAAAAATCCGTTGTCGTGAACGGGACATATGTGTATTGCATTGGCCCTGGATTCCCATCCGCCAAGGGGGGGGCCTGGCACCTCTCGCAAAGGCAACTGCATAGCATTCTTGTAGGGATTGTGTTGGTACGGATCCCGGGGTTTATATATACTATTCGCTGCGCGTGTGGTAACTCCCTGGTTCTCATCTTCCTCTTTATCATCACTATTCCCGTGGGGCACTAATTTATATACACTCCCATCGGGCATCTCAATCTTCTCTGGCTGCCCCATAACATAATAGATAGAACGGGGGCAAAACATCACTCTCTCTCTCTTTCTATTATTTTGGGGGTCCTGTTTCTTATTTCTCCCCGCTATCATTATAAAATAACTCTTATTTTTAATACAATATCTCCATATATCTATATACGGGTATTCTTCAGGATATCTGTACTGCTCTGTAACCTGGGAATATACCTTCTGTACCAACTCCGGGTCCATTGACCCCTGCTCTGGCCATCCTGGGACTAATAACGGCCACACAACTGTACACATTACTTTTAATTTCTCTTTTGTCAATTCTACACCATAATCATACGTTTTTATATAATGCTTCAAAATTTCGCACCATATATTCTAGGGGCATCTTACCCTCCTTTACCTTCTTGGGCTTAGATGACCTGTTACCCATTGTCACTCTTGAAAACAATACTTTTTGCGATACAATTATCTTATTTCAATAACAGTTAAAATCTACAGTCTGATACTTCAGTCAACAATTTATCCGCATCCACATACGCTTCCCCCTTCAGTAGCCGACTGCAGTCGCCTGAGCCGAAACCGTACGTTCCAGGGTCCACTCTCGAATTTGCTTCCTCGCGGAGCGAGTAGGCGCACGTTCACTCACAGCACTCAAGTCAATTCATTCACAACACATTCCGTATCAGATACTTTCAGCATAATATAGAACATATATCACTTCAACTCTTTCCATTAGCCGAGGACGTATTCCCTCCTTAGTGGCTCCTTATACCCCGTAATTTGAACTCTAACTCTTGACTGCTTGTGGCTATGTGCACCCCGTTCCTTGTCTACACTTCCGTCTGCAATTCCAATCTGCTTTATGGATAATCTACCCACTCAGCACCACTATCTCTGCAGCTATCGTTGGCTTCACTATAAGCCCTTGTCACTATACGACGTACACACTAGGCACTGACTCAGGCTCTCAGCCCAGTCACAGAAAAATCCTCCTCCTTTCCCGTTTACCCACGTGGTGAAGCTCTATTTACAAACACTGAACTATGCAACTCCACGCAGCTACTTTCTCCCTCTCATACAGAACTACCCTTTGATTGGCATTCAATTCCCCCGAATCCAGACGCCCGCTAGCCACTCTGGCTCCTTAGCAATGTCAGCGCTACCAGCGGCGGGAAAGATATGCCAATAGGATGGTGGCCATCGCATCCTCTTATCCGTCTATCGCAGTCGGACGTTTCCCTTAGATACCGGTATTTCCTTTAGACATACAAAACATAGAAGACACGTTACCTATCGCCGGCGCTGCTTGCTGTTTCCTCGGACTCTGGTGTCCCAGCTTCCCGGGTTGGGGGGGTCCGTTTGGGACGAGATGAGGTCCACTGTACAGGAAATCCTGCTTGGCGCCTGCAGATGTCAGCTCACCTTCAATGGACGCCCCCAACCATCGGGATTCTGGCACTGCTGCAGTCAAGCGCCGCACTGTGTTCAGCAGCCGTTGCCTGTGTCTTGGCAAAAGGCCCGTTATCCCGGCTATCGAGACCCCAGAAAATGTAACCGGAGTCAATCAGGTTCACTTCATTAACGGCGCCGGACCAGACACAAGCAAGGATTGTCCAAACACTAGTCTCTTCAGGAAAGGCAAGAGTTTATTGTGTCGTCACACAAGTGCTCACACAGGATTGAATCGCTTAGAGTGAGCCCCGATTACACCGAGACATGAGGTTTTATGCCCCAAATACATAATTAGGTACATCCCCATTAGCCCACCTCCCTATGACACTCTATTCCACCCCACGTGGGTTAATACCTCCCATCATTAATTCGAACACAAAGAACATTCCACATATAACTATAAATTGATACACTTCTCGTTAGTTTGACAGTCTGTGATTTGTTTGTGCTGTCTTTCTCCGGGCAGTGCCTCCCTCCCTATCGGCTATGTTTATTCAGATGGCCTGGGGCCCGGTCTTCTATACTCCTTCGTCTTTCCGCGGGCCCCACCGACCTTGGAGTCGCTTTTCTCCTCCGTGCCAGGAACAGACAGAGATCTTTCATAAAACTTTAATTGCTTTTCTGCTAATCTAAACGCATTCCTAAATTTCTACGTATACCTCATTCTAGTCTCAGCTACAAACCTGTCTATTTATATACAAGTGAACCAATATTCTGAACAAGATGGCCGCCTGTGTACAATGGCGGCCGTCTTTCAGCCTATTTCCACTTCAATATCATACAGGGTTATTCAGAGAGCGTGAAAAACAGGAGAATGACTGGAGAATGAAAAATTCTAGGTCAAAATAGCCAAACCAGAAAAATTCTCCCTTTCATCTCACTTTCCAAATTGGCTATTTTGACCTAGAATTTTTCATTCTCCAGTCATTTTCCAGTCATTCTCCTGCTTTTCACGCTCTCTGAATAACCCTGATAGTTTTCCAATAAAGGTTTGCAGCTCCCAGAGTGTAGTAAGCCAAAACCTGTGAGGGCATTTTTTTTACTTTAAAATATGTAGAAAGAACACGTAATGAATTCATTTTTTTTAATGAACACATTTGTGGCTTCATGATATACTCTTCGTATGATATTGGTCTTGCATTCATACCTTTTTCCCCCCTTCTTCTCAGGGAATGACTGAAGTCATCCACACATGCTCATTTTCTTCAGAAGGCACACTCTTGCTGGCTGGAGCAGCAGGATTCTACCAAAGCTAGCAGGAAGCCAAACCCACAGCATGCAGTTACAGAACTTCCATTTATGGGGTGCCCGCCACCCCCTTCCGAGAATGGTTGTTATATGGTTCAGTAGCAATATACTCCTTTAACCCCTTCACGACTGATTATACTCCATCTTCAAAAGCACTGCAGGGGCCAAGATAAAGTATACTCTGTCCTTATTCTGAAGCAATGCAATGGGATTTAATTTATTGCAAACGGGCTCCAGGACAGACAAACTCCAATCTGCATTTCTCAGACACATGCCGAAACACTAATATGGTCAGTAGGGGGAGCGCTCTGCCTGTCAATTGACCTTACTGGTTTGCATTGTAAATATGTATATAGATGTCAATTACACTGTCAATTTGGGGGACTGGAACATTAAAAACAGTGGTTTATGGGAACCTACTTTGTAGTGGGCAGATTTGTGCCTCATGTATGTATTGTTTATAGTTTAGTAAAAACTATGTTTAACTTAGAATTAGGGCTGCAACTAACGATTCTAAAAATCGATTAGTTGGCCGATTATATCGGCCAAAAAAAAGTTTATGTAAAAAAAAATAAGCAATTTGCGTAGTGTACGTAGCTTTCGTACGTACATATGCAAATGGCGTATCTTGCATACTTTTCATACAAGGTATGAGAGTGCTTGGTCAGAGCAATGGGTTGATGCTGCATGCACAGCTTAAACCCATGTTTGCCTTCTCAAATGAACGTGGCTACAAGCACTTGGTTAGAAATTATGTCAGCATGAAATCTGGGTTAATAAGATAAAGTGGTCAGGGTGCATAGTGTCCCTTTTAAATAATTTTGTGAACAAACTGAGTGGGAGGAGGAACTGGAGGTGGAAGGGAGTGACTTTGCTCAAGTGACTTGACCTGAGTGTGAGAGTGGGTATGGACAAAAGACCAGATCTGAGCGTGGGAGTAAGTTTGGGGAAAGGGACCAAGCCAAAGGGAGGGAATGGCAGTTCCAGACCAAAGAGGGTGTGGCAGGGAGGGTGGGGTGGTGGCACAGGACTCCAGCTTCAAGTAAGGTCAAAACACAGGCATACAGCTCCTTCACCCAGTGGCAGTATCCTATTGTTCGTGTTATAGTTCTGCTACTGTTAACTAAATAAAAACAAACTGTGTCTGACATAAACCTAGAACTAAATCATAAAGGAGTAAAGCAGCGGCGCGTCTTCTCCTAAGGCTGGTGTCAGACGAGCGCATTTTGTACGGACTGTGCGTCCGTTCAGTACGGACGCACTTTGACGGAAGACACAGTAGTGGCCACACAGTCAGTTTTCTTAACTGACGTTATTTTGGACCGATGTAGCAGGGAAAATAAATTAAATATGAAAACCTTTTGTCCGTCAAAAATGCTGGACACATAAATGCAGTCCGTCTGACCTCGTTCATCACTCGCAAAGCTATGCGGACCAGGGGTCAAGTCCTGGGAAAAAAAGTGAGGGAACTCACCCACGAATTCCACAACCCCCATTACCTGAAGAAAATATATATATATATATATATATATATATCACGAGTATAGCAGCGCGTGCCGGTGATACCATTTTAATTGGGTTAACTTTACATTTAAAAGACAAGCTTTCAAGAGTGTAAACTGGAAACTATACTGATCAGTGAAAGGTATCACTACGTACAGGTATACTCGTTATTGTGGCAACTGGACTAACGCATTTTATATACAATATATATATATATATCTCCAGGCACAGACCCCAGAATAATATACACAGTGCTGAACCCCCAGAATAATATACACAGCGCTGAACCCCCAGAATAATATACACAGCGCTGAGCCCCCAGAATAATATACACAGCACTGAGCCCCCAGAATAATATACAGAGCGCTGAACCCCCAGAATAATATACACAGCGCTGAGCCCCTAGAATAATATACACAGCACTGAGCCCCCAGAATAACATACACAACACTGAGCCCCCAGAATAATATACACAGCGCTGAGCCCCCAGAATAACATACACAACACTGAGCCTCCAGAATAATATACACAGCACTGAGCCCCCAGAATAATATACACAGCACTGAGCCCCCAGAATATACACAACATTGTGCCCCCAGAATAACATACACAGCACTGAGCCCCCAGAATAACATACACAACACTGAACCCCCAGAATAACATACACAGCACTGAGCCCCCAGAATAATATACACAGCACTGAACCCCAAGAATAATATACACAGCACTGAGCCTCCAGGATAATATACACAGCACTGAGCCCCCAGAATAACATACACAGCACTGAACCCCAAGAATAATATACACAGCACTGAGCCTCCAGGATAATATACACAGCACTGAGCCTCCAGGATAATATACACAGCACTGAACCCCAAGAATAATATGCACAGCACTGGTTATATGGATATATTTTCCCCAGTTCACATGGATATAATTGCCCCAGCTCATATGGATAATGCCCCCAGGTCTCATGGATAATGCCCCCCCAGCTCTCATGGATAATGCCCCCAGGTCTCATGGATAATGCCCCAGGTCTCATGGATAATGCCCCAGCTCTCATGGATAATGCCCCAGGTCTCATGGATATTGCCCCCTGGTCTCATGGATAATGCCCCAGCTCTCATGGATAATGCCCCAGCTCTCATGGATAATGCCCCAGCTCTCATGGATATTGCCCCCCTGGTCTCATGGATATTGCCCCCTGGTCTCATGGATATGCCCCAGCTCTCATGGATAATGCCCCAGCTCTCATGGATATTGCCCCAGCTCTCATGGATATTGCCCCAGCTCTCATGGATAATGCCCCAGCTCTCATGGATAATGCCCCAGGTCTCATGGATAATGCCCCAGCTCTCATGGATAATGCCCCAGCTCTCATGGATATTGACCCCAGCTCTCATGGATATTGCCCCCCTGGTCTCATGGATATTGCCCCCCTGGTCTCATGGATATTGCCCCCCCCAGCTCTCATGGATATTGCCCCCTGGTCTCATGGATATGCCCCAGCTCTCATGGATAATGCCCCAGCTCTCATGGATATTGCCCCCTGGTCTCATGGATATTGCCCCCCCCCCCCAGCTCTCATGGATATTGCCCCCTGGTCTCATGGATATGCCCCAGCTCTCATGGATAATGCCCCAGCTCTCATGGATAATGCCCCAGCTCTCATGTATATTGCCCCCAGCTCTCATGGATAATGCCCCAGCTCTCATGGATAATGCCCCAGCTCTCATGGATATTGCCCCCTGGTCTCATGGATAATGCCCCAGCTCTCATGGATAATGCCCCAGCTCTCATGGATATTGCCCCCCTGGTCTCATGGATATGCCCCAGCTCTCATGGATAATGCCCCAGCTCTCATGGATATTGCCCCAGCTCTCATGGATATTGCCCCAGCTCTCATGGATAATGCCCCAGGTCTCATGGATAATGCCCCAGCTCTCATGGATAATGCCCCAGCTCTCATGGATATTGCCCCAGCTCTCATGGATATTGCCCCCCTGGTCTCATGGATATTGCCCCCCCCAGCTCTCATGGATATTGCCCCCTGGTCTCATGGATATGCCCCAGCTCTCATGGATAATGCCCCCTGGTCTCATGGATATTGCCCCCTGGTCTCATGGATATGCCCCAGCTCTTATGGATAATGCCCCAGCTCTCATGTATATTGCCCCCAGCTCTCATGGATAATGCCCCAGCTCTCATGGATAATGCCCCAGCTCTCATGGATAATGCCCCAGCTCTCATGGATATTGCCCCCTGGTCTCATGGATATGCCCCAGCTCTCATGGATAATGCCCCAGCTCTCATGGATATTGACCCCAGCTCTCATGGATAATGCCCCAGCTCTCATGGATAATGCCCCAGCTCTCATGGATATTGCCCCCAGCTCTCATGGATATTGCCCCAGGTCTCATGGATAATGCCCCAGCTCTCATGGATATTGCCCCAGGTCTCATGGATATTGCCCCAGGTCTCATGGATAATGCCCCCAACTCTCATGGATAATGCCCCCAACTCTCATGGATAATGCCCCAGCTCTCATGGATACTGCCCCCAGCTCTCATGGATAATGCCCCAGCTCTCATGGATAATGCCCCAGGTCTCATGGATAATGCCCCCTGGTCTCATGGATAATGCCCCCTGGTCTCATGGATAATGCCCCAGGTCTCATGGATAAAGCCCCAGCTCTCATGGATAATGCCCCCTGGTCTCATGGATATTGCCCCCCTGGTCTCATGGATATTGCCCCCCTGGTCTCATGGATATTGCCCCCCCCCAGGTCTCAGGGATACTGCCCCCAGCCCAGCTCACCTTTGCTGCTGCTGCTTCTGCTCCTCTGCCAGCGGCCGCGTGCTTCCTGCTTCAGTGGCCGCTGACAGGAAGTGCAGCCGCTCGCCTGGGAACTATGAAACAGCCAGGCGAGCGGCTCCACCTCCTGTCAGCCGGCCGCCGGCAATGTGCGGCGGCGGCGTTCGGGCTCGGGCCACAGCGGGAACGCTGCGTTCCCGCTGTGGGAAAAGTGCGGGAACGCCGTTCCTGCGCGTTCCCGCTCGACTCGAGCCCTGATGCGGACGTTGCAGATACAGTGCACTGTGCGCCCGTTCTAGCGGATTTACGTTCTTGCCTAACCTGCGTCCGTTTACGTCCGCACCGAACTGCGGACTCAGCACTTTGTTGTGGAGCTCCATTGGTCATAATTATATGCTATAACAGACGTACAACTGTGCAGCAACACGGACATGATCAGTGCGTCGTCTGACACGGGCCAAACAGCTCCGAAGCTGAGGTTATTTACGTTTAACTCAGTCTGACTCTAAACAGTGTGCGGGGGCGTGGTCGGCTGTTCACAGGAGCAGACGTGTTTTGCTGGAGCTCCGCATGTCTGCTCCGTTTGGGGACCTTTAGCTGATTTTTGAGTGCCAAATTTTCTGCTGATTCTGAGCACCGGTTCTGACCTGTCCGGAGGCCATTTAGTCCCCCCCTCCGGACGTAAGACAACCTTGGCTGCGGTAACTGGGCGCTTGGAGGAGACGGTGGCCATCTTGAGGCTTGCCTCCTCTGTGCCCTGACCGAGTGCACCTGGCTGGACCTGCACGGCGGATAACGGGGATGGAGGGCCCCCATCTCCTGGCTGCCTTGGGTGTCGGGTTCACGGGAGCAGTGGTCAGACCCACGGGTCGAAGACAAGATGGACCTCCCCCACCCTCCGGAGCTGTAGAGGCCGCTATTTGCGGTATGGATGCCTGTTTGCTTCTGCTGGAGGAAGAGGCTACGGATGGTCCACTCTCTAGGGGGGTATGGCGCAGGATGCTAGCCGCACTGCGATGCTGCAGAGAAGCGAGGACTCAGCGATTTGCGGAGACCGGAGCCGGCACCTTTTCATGCCCCACTGTTCTGCTCTCCTGCTGTAGCGGCCGATGGGAGAGACGGTGACAATACAGGCATGGTTGCGGTCCCGGCTCGGGTGTCTCGTTTCCCCGTAATGTCCCTGACTTTCGCTGATGGCGGTGAGGCTGGCATCCACATCCCCCAGATGGCAGCTACGTTGGTGAAACGGAGGCAGGCGGTTCCACCCCGAAGGACGGGGACAGGCAGTTTCGCCCGGTTGGCAGCCAGGAAGGCACGGAGGCGCACACAGAGACGCTGACTGGAACTACAGAAGAGATCTGGAGATTGTGGATCGGTCCGAGCCTTTCACCCTCAGCTGGCGGTCGAGACGGGACGGATGTGCGCAATGGGGTACCACGCAGCTCAACTTCAGCATACTTACCTCTGCCGAGCATGCCCGCCCAAGGGGACAGTGAGACCCGGACAACCCTGCATCCATCTGCCTGTGACGGTCCGGCCTCCTCTGCTGGACACCGGCTGACTTTGCTTTGCTTTCCTTTCCCTTCCACCCCCCCCCGGCAAGCTGAGGTATGCTGTATGCTGCTGACCCTTTAATTTTTTTTTAATCTGACATTTGGCCCTGAGAGTCGTCCCCCCCCCCACCACCACCACTTCATTTGATTCAGAGACGTTTCAACTACCACCATTTTAATTTTCTTTTTACCCGCTGTCATTTCCCAGCTGGGGTGCATTTGAGACTTTGTTTTTGTTGACTTGTTTTAAACCCCCCCCCCCTCCCGTTACTTGGCTTTTTGTTAATTTTTATTTGTGAGACCCTACACCCCCCCCCCCTTATTTAATTTGCATTTCTTATGAAGAGTATTATCTGGCCCTGCAAGGCCATTTGAAAATGAAATCTTAAATCCAAAAAAAAACAAAAAAAAAAAACTGCTGCACACAGAACGATTAATCGATGATTAAAATAGTTGTTTCAGCCCTACTTCTAATGTATGACCTTAAAATATGCTTTGTATTCTTTGCATTTTGTCTTTGAGACCATTTAATATAGACACCTTCAAAGTGGATAAAAAGACAACACCTTAGTTAGGCCACCTGAAAACAGTCAATGTGACCTTTTCCATATAAAAAAAAGGTCTCCGGCAGTAATTGGGAAGAAACAAATTGCAAGTAGTTTTACTCTGCTCGAGTTCTAAAAGGCAACCTGTAAATGGATACTCTAGGCCAGGTGTGAGCATCCTTTGTCAGTTTGAAAATTACATTTCCCATATGGCCATTTCAACCTAATTAAGATCATGGGAGATTGGGGAGTAGTCCCAGGGCAGCCATCAGAAATTATGGGGCCCCTTACTAAACCTCACGATGAAAAACAAAAAAAACAACATAGCTCCACAGCAATAAAACTCCCAGTAATGGGCTGTATATGATGGCGCCTGGGGGCCTTGGCGTCTAGGCCTGGGGGCCTTGTTCACCACTCTGCTGTCTTCTCTTCAATCTTCTCTTCAGTCTGGTCCCTCCAGCTCAGGGGCACAACTTCACTGAGTGGAGGGGCGGAGCCAAAGCAACGTGCTTGGGAGGCCCTCACACTCTGCTTGGCCCCGCCCAGACAGGAAGTGAAGCTGCCAGGAGGAGACAGTATCTCCTCCGGCTCCTGCAGCAGGGACACAGCTCCGGATTCCGACACCGGAGCTGTAAGAGGGCGACGCCGCTGCCGAGGGGGCCCCGGGCCCCCAACGGCAGCATGGGGCGTATTGCCCTGAGTAGTCCAGGCCAGAAGCGGAGAACAATAACTGATCATGAATCTGGGTTCTTTCACATCCAGCAGCTTTCAATGCACTTACATCTAGAGTCACTGGATTGCATCTCCAGCATACAGCCCGCCGACTTATCACATCTGCAACAGGTCCTGTACGCAACAGTAGAGTTCTTAAAACAGACCGAAGTGTTAAAAGCCGTTTTAACCCTAGAGTATCCATTTATTTAAAAATTTGAACAAATTCAAACGTCATAATTACAGTACTCCGAATGGCAAAAAGTTACAAATCTTAAAGTAAATGCTTCGGTCAAAGAAATGAGTAAACCAAAAGTATTTATTCAGAACATTTATGCCTTGACAGCAAACTTGCGCTCGGAATACAGACGATCTTTTCTCTGCTGTTTTCTTGTTCGCAGAGATTCTTCGTGCTTGTTCAGCCTACGCCTGAGCGCCCTGGTCTTCTTTGGCCTCAGATCCAAGGGCTTGTACTTCTTACCCTGTTACAAGAACCAAAATATTAAATCAGTTAAAAGAAAACCAAGTATAGAGCTAGAATATATATACCATTTACTGCAGAGTCTACGATTCTCTGGCTTCTTGCAGGCATCTAAAAAGTTTAACAATGCAATATGGTGCAGGACACCGGAGAAACCCATTCGGCATACTAGTTTAACTTTCCCTTTGCCAGCAGATTCAGTAAAATCACTTTGTACACTATACCAAGTCAAAGAACACTTGCTCTATAATTCAGAAAGACATTCTAAATTTTTAAGCCAAGCATGCGCCCAGTTCAACCATGGCTGGTATGTAAAAACACCTGAATTTAAGTAATGAAGCACAAGTCTACAGACCCTTTAGAATTAGTGTGCCAAAAGGAAAAAAAAAAAAAATGTAAATATGATGTAAATTAGGAAGATACCCACTTTAAACCTTTTTTTCTTTTTTTTTTAAAGAGCACCTGTTCAAACTTTTAACCAACCAACCCCCCTCCCAATAAAAAAGGACCATATTTCTGCTGCACAAAAAGTCTAAATTCTTTTAACACTTCTCAGGTGCACTTATGTGGCAATATGAGAAAGTGTTTCCATAAAAGGCAGTCATGTCCAAAGTCCAACCTGTGGGCCAATTGTGGCCCGTGTTGCGGTTTAATGCAGCCCCACAGGTAGTTTGGCAAAATCTACTGTATTTTTGGCGCCATAAAACACCACAAATGGGGGGGGGGGGGGGGGTGGCTGTGACGCAGCCACACGAGGGTAAGTATTAAGTTAATATTCGCTCCATAAGACGGCAGACGCGTGTGGGAGCATGCTGGCGCTCGGAGGAACATGCAAGACACCCGGATCCTGATGTCTGTGCTGGCCAGGTATACACAATTCTGGGGGTGGGGGACACACTGTGCCGGGTATACACAATTCTAGGGGTGGGGGACGCACTGTGCCGGGTATACACAATTCTGGGGGTGGGGGACGCACTGTGCCGGGTATACACAATTCTGGGGGTGGGGGGGGGGAAGCACTGTGCCAGGTATACACAATTCTGGGGGGGGGGCGCACTGTGCCAGGTATACACAATTCTGGGGGGGGACGACGCACTGTGCCGGGTATACACAATTCTGGTGGGACACGGTGCCGGTTCCTGGCATATTTAAGCTTCATGGATTTTTTTTCCCTCATCTGGCCTTCAGATACGAAAGGCAGAGTGATTTAACACCTGGATTTGTCATACATGTGACTAAATGAAAAGTATGCTGTTTACAATAAACTTTGCATAACATAGTTAATTTGCATTTAATTTTAATGGTTCAAACAATGTCACGCAAAATGGTCGGCCCTCACGCACATTCGCTTCAAACATGTCCTCTTTGAAAAAAGTTTGGACACCCCCTGCCATAAGGCGTTAACTGAAGAGTGAGTTGCATGCAGTACAGACTACCCCACCACAGCGCTATGGAGCTTAAACAGAACCTCTGGAAAGAAAGACAATATAGCATTGTACCCTCATACTGCACAGTACTGTACATGATACTTTTCTACAGTCTGCATTTATTGACAGGGTGTTCAAAACCATGAGAAAGTGTACAAGTGAAGTAGAAGCAAAAACGGTCTTACTTCACAGCGACACTTGTCCGTAAACGGTCAATGCCTTTGTTTAAAGTGCCAACAAGCATCTTGGAAAACAACATCGCGTACATACCTTGTAGAACTTCCTCAGATTTTCCTTCTGTGTCTGGTTGATCACAGTCAGGACTCTAGCGATGGACTTGCGGACAACACGGCTGAAGGGAAGAGAAAAAATAAATTTGAGGCAAGATCAAATATTACCAAGGAAGCACACTCAAACTAATGATGATGATACCCCTGTACATTTATATACTGCCATTAAGCATATATTAAAGCCCAATGAGATGGTTTAGCATAGTTAAACATTGTATTTGTATGGCAAGCGTTAGTTTCGAACACTCACATCTTGGACAGCTTGGACGCGGCACCTCCAGTCACCTTTGCTACCCTGAGCTGGGAAAGCTCGACTTTGAGGTCATCTAGCTGTTTCAGCAGCTCCTCCTTTTTCTTACCGCGCAGGTCTCGCGCCTTGATCTTTGCCTGGGAAAAAGATTTAAAGTGGGAAAAACTGTAACTCAAGGAATCGAGATTCCTAAATGAAGGACGAGCAGGTGTGTAATTACAACTTAGGTGTGTAATACAATTACACTTAATCAATAATACATACTTTAGGATGAATTATTCAATTGTGACAAATCGAGATTGCAAGAAAAAAAAAAAAAACGTCCACATTCTTTTCATGTTGAAATAAATTTAGAGCATCAAATATGCCATATGTTTAGACCCCAAAGCCATACTGGAACCGAAGCTTAAAAGGTGCAGTACAAGCAAATCTGAAACTTCAGGGATTTAGGCTGGGGTCAGACCAGCGCACTTTTAACGTGCGTTCTGGCGCACTTAATTACGGCCGCACTAGCAGCAAATGACGGCCAATATACGATGTACGGCCGCACGAAAGTCCGGCCGCGCAACGCAAGTGGAAAATGAACGCATTTTTTCGAGAACGCAGAACCGCTAGTACTGACGTACAGAGTGCGCTGCGTCCGCTAGCGGTGTGTGCGTGTGATTTGGAGACGTCAGACCCTGCTCGTGTCCGGCCAACATAACGTCCAGACACCCAGTTTCCTGGTTTGGATCCGTAAAAAAAAAAAAAAAAAAAAAAAAAAAAATCACACGAAAATGCGCATCGTATGACCGTTTTCGCGAATTCCATAAAATACGTCAATGCGTTCGGACGCACTTTTTTACGTTCGCGTGTAAAAATGCTTTCGTTTGACCCTAGCCTTAAAGCGGTGTAAAAATTGATAGCGCCTACAGAGTCCACAGCGCAGTATGACATGCTCTGTGTTCTATATGCAAAAACGTAAAGCATACCATCTCATCTCTGCATTTAGTTCCATGTAGGACTGAGCGATTTCCTTGCTTTTTGCACGAATTAATGGGAGGTCAACCTTCATTTTACTTTGCCGAACCTGCCACCTCTTTAACAATGCTTAGATGGACACTTGGACAAAGAAAAGAAAAAAATCCTTGATTTTCAGAATATTGGGAAGGCAGATTGCCCCTAAACTAGTTTGAGTCATGAAAAGCAGAGGAAACCACCCAACCCTAGCTTCAAGTGAATCTCAATGCTTATCAGTTTCGCTAAACACTGACCATAATTCCCTTAGTGCACTTGTGTGTGACCATGTCCATGTGACCGCACTTCCCTGCGTCCGTTGCAGCTTTGTAACAGATGGACGGGGAGGGCTACCACCAGACGTGAGGTCAGCCTGTCAAAAAGCTACAACGGATGCTGATAGAAAGATCTTGCTTTGTAGCACTGAGCACACTAACTGCTCAGCGAGGTAGCCACATGAGCGTCAGAGTGGAAGGAACGTCCACTCTCACAGACGTTCCTTCCACTCTGAAAAAAACTGGTGGTGTACCCCCGCTGCAGGGGTTATTCAAAGTACTGCTGTTCCAACACAAAAGCTGGCGTGCCTCAAAACTAGGATCCAAAGACCGACAGGACAAGCCTGCTGAAGATCCCCCTGCTGCTAGGGATGCACCGATACCGATACTAGTATCGGTGCCGATACCGGGACCTGCACGAGTACTTGGTACTCGTGCAGGGGCCCCCCCGATACCGGAAGCCAGCGCTGGGCTGGCTTGCCGGACGGTTTCGTTGGCGCCAAACGCAATGTTAGGCGCGCTGTCTAGCTCCTCCGGCGTCTACTGTGTTCGAGCAGCTGCACAGAGTTTGTAGACCGGCTGCTCGTTGAGAACCACATGCACAGCCGCAGTCATGTGAGTCTGTGCACGTGGTTCTCAATGAGCGGCCGGGCTACAACCTCTGCGTGCAGCCGCTCGAAGACTGAAGATGCCGGAGGAGCCAAGCAGCGCCGGAGGAGCCTGACAGTGTGAGCTTGGGGGCCATACATGAGCTTGGGGGCCATACATGAGCTTGGGGGCCATACATGAGCTTGGGGGCCATACATGAGCTTGGGGGCCATACATGAGCTTGGGGGCATTTTATATGAGTTCTGTTCTTATTGAAATGTGGTCAGATGACATTAAATAAAAGTATCTGTACTCGGTATCGGTGAGTACTTTTAAAAAGTATCGGTACTTGTACTCGGTCCTAAAAAAAAAAATGGTATTGGTGCATCCCTACCTGCTGCCCTTTGAATTTTTAGTTCACATGCGATTTGCAAAGCCAGCACATAGCCAGCCCCCCCCCCCAATTCAGTGAGTGAAGACCTGCAGCTTTGCTAGTTTACACGCTTTCTACCTGAACCCTTGTTTACACACCAGCCAGGTCCCTGCGCTGGCTCCAGATATGCCAACAACACAGGCAATACAGAAAAGTCAGCTCGGTTTCTCAGCTGGTAAAGGCTGACATTGAAGTTTAAAATCAGGAAAACCTCTACAGCAGCTGTGGGCACCTACAGCCCTCCAGATGTTTTTGAAACCACA
Source organism: Leptobrachium leishanense (assembly GCA_009667805.1). Taxonomy (NCBI): domain Eukaryota; kingdom Metazoa; phylum Chordata; class Amphibia; order Anura; family Megophryidae; genus Leptobrachium; species Leptobrachium leishanense. The sequence continues at coordinate 117,804,945 of CM019071.1, read as the reverse complement.
TTTCCATGATGCTTGGCTGCTTGGTTTGCAGAGACTCAAGGGAAACAGTTCCAAAACATTTGGAGGGCCAGGGTTGCGGACCCCTGATTTAGAGGAATATTTAATATTACAATATGTCGTTTTGCTGCCCCGTCCTGGGAAACTTGTAATTTATAGAAATCCTGGTGCAATTTGTTTCTGATAAACATTTTATAAATATCAGAAGGGCTAAGGTTGCTGACCAATGACAAGCTATCCTGCAGGCAGGGTTGTCTTTTATACTTATCATGTATGTCTCAGGTTTGTACTACCACCACTACCACACCAGTGGTGTCCAACCTTGGCCATCCAAATGTTTTGCAACTACATTTCCCATGATGCCCCGTCGACCCATTGACTAGCTAAGCATCAAGGGAGATGTAGTTCTGAAGCACCTGACAGGTCAGGGTTGCTAACCCCTAGTTCAGGGATCTCAAACTCTGGCCCCCTGTTTCTGAACTACAACTCCCATGATTCCCTAGCCATCTAAATGCAAAGAATTCAAGGACTTGTAGGCAAAAACATCTGGGGCAGTGAGTTTGAGATCCCTGCCTTAGTTTAAACAATGAAATGCTGGAGAAACAGAAGCTCATAGCAGACCAGCAATCAGCTGTGGCACTGCTGGAACAGGATAGACTGAACATTATTTTTTATTTATTTTTTTCTACACACAGTTCCAGTGATAAAATCTTATAATTTCCACATAATAACGGAATTCCAGTTTCCCTCTCGGGCAGACTTAAGCAAAACCTTGGATTTCCTGCATTATTTACAAGACACATGCAGGGAGCCAGATTATGGATCAGACCCTTATCCTGGTTCCCTTTATAACCACCGTTACTTCTCCAAGGCCCCAAAACACCGGGATCTCCCAGGAGGCTGGCGTGAAAGATGAACCCGGAGAAGGCCTCGGTCTGCCGGTAACCCGCGCTAACGGAGTCCTCAAACCATGCAGGGCCCAAAATGCGGCCTGTACAGCCCGGGTGTCTCCCACAATGATGCATTTTCTGTCCCTAAACAGCGCGCCTCTATGTGTTCGCGCCACAGTACACTGAAACACGGAGAGGAGGCTGAGGCCTCCATGGACCGGAAAACACACAGGCCTCACTCATTTTATTTATCCACAACAAAATACGGGCCCCGGAGTGTCCCCCAAACCGTGTGGCCCCCGCTAGGGTTAACGACGGGGCGCCTAACATAACGGGTACAGAGGATGCCGATAGATTTCCCCGGACACACAGCTCCCACTCACCATTATCACCGCTGGCTGCTAGAGGAAAGGGAGGGGTCAGCAGTCTGCGAACCTCTTCCGGGTGACGGGCGCGACCAAGTCGACGTGAAAAGAGGGGAAGGCAATATTCTCATTATTTTGCTGCCGATTTAGTACAGTCCAGAGAAGGGTGCGCTTTACGGCCAGAGAACACGTGACTCCGTGTTGTTATTCTGTGCCAGTCGTTTCCGTATGTTGGCAGGCAGAATTTATTTATTTATAAAGGATTTTACCAGGAAGGATACATTGAGATTCCTCTCGTTTTCAAGTATGTCCTGGGTGGAATCATTGTATGGAGTCTTACAGTTGCTTTGGAATCCCTATTTCAATAAGGATTTGGTTTCTATTTATTGCATCCTGATCCTCTGAATCCTCAACATCACAGGGCTCTGGTTTCCAGCTACTGCTATGGCTGCCAGATCGACCATGTTTTCCTGGATATATATATATATATAGATTCTACATGGTGCAGGGTGTTTTTTTCACACATTGCCCTTCAGCATGAATAAATATTATATACAAGGTGGAAAGCCTGCCCAGAGGGCAGTCTATTGTGGATATACTGCCCCAGCTCATGGATATACTGCCCCAGCTCGTGGATATATGCCCCAGCACGTGGATATACTGCCCCAGCACGTGGATATACTGCCCCAGCACGTGGATATATGCCCCAGCACGTGGATATACTGCCCCAGCTCGTGGATATACTGCCCCAGCACGTGGATATACTGCCCCAGCACGTGGATATACTGCCCCAGCTCTTGGATATACTGCCCCAGCACGTGGATATACTGCCCCAGCTCTTGGATATACTGCCCCAGCACGTGGATATACTGCCCCAGCACGTGGATATATGCCCCAGCACGTGGATATACTGCCCCAGCACGTGGATATACTGCCCCAGCACGTGGATATATGCCCCAGCACGTGGATATACTGCCCCAGCTCGTGGATATACTGCCCCAGCTCGTGGATACTGCCCCAGCACGTGGATATACTGCCCCAGCTCGTGGATACTGCCCCAGCACGTGGATACTGCCCCAGCTCATGGATATTTGCCCCCCACCTCTCATGGCTATATGCCCCCCAGCTCAGACCCCAGACCAGACATGGGGCGGCTGTTCGAATGCTCTATCGGCATTCGGACAGCCGCCCCAAGAGCTCCTGATACTTACCTTCCCGAGCGGCGAAGTGAAAGTTTCCCCGCTACCGGTCGTTGAAGGACACAAGCCGCGGTCACGTGGGACTCCCACGTGACCGCGGCTTGGGTCCTTCAAAGAGCGGAAGCGAGGGAACTTTCCCTTCGCCGCTCGGGGGTTGGATGCGCGCGGCAGCCGGGTAGAGGCTGCGAGCGCAGCCTCTACCCGGCTGCTGTGTGCATCTTGTAACCGCCGCGGCGAGCGCACAGCCGGCTCGTGCCGCGGCGGTTGCATGCGCCTGCAACCAACCGCCGCTGGTTGCGCGCGCATGCGCAGAGTAAGGCTTGGCGACGGACACGCCAAGCCTTACTCAATTATATTATAGATATATATATATATATAATTTATTCATGCTGATGGACGATGTGTGAAAAAAAATAAACAACCACCCTGCAACATGTAGAATCCATATTCTTCTGATAGGAAATCACCAAATGAATTTCCCAGTTGACCTGTCTTGGTTTCTTTCTTGTAGCAAATAAATTATACACGAAGCACATTTCTTTGTCCTCCCTCTGCATGAAATCGTAATATGTGTCCACGCTGCCTGTGAGGAAGTAGGGAACCTATAATATTACTTTTTTTTTATCCGCAATGGAAAGGTGCTGACCTGAAACGTGTAATTAATACGATTCAGAAGACAATAGGTTTCCTTGACTGTTTACTCTGGATTTCTGATGTATCACCAATTTATTCATTTGTACGGTGCTACAGAATATGCTGGTCCTATATAGTTACAGTTACAAGTATTTATAAAGCCCCAACAAATTCCTTAGCGCAGTACAATGGGAGAGACAGAATAACAAATATACGTACACGTTACACACTTGGAACAGGAGAGAGGTCCCTGCTCGAGAGCTTACAATCTAAGGATACTATATATATACACTAATAATAAAGTGTATAGAAATATACTTAATAAAATGTGTATATTTAATAATAAAATCTAGATACTTTATAATAAAGTATTGTTTATTTCTACCTCCAGTTTATGCATGCTGCAGAGTGGCATTATTCATGCACATCCCATCAGCATGAATAAATTATATGTGTCCAGGAAAACATGGAGGATCTGGCAACTCTGTGGACCTGATATGCGTACAGGCAAGTGTGCTAGATATGTGCTACTCCTGTGAGAATGTGACACAAGGGAGTATTTACACGCGCACGGCCAACTCTCGCCTCCAAGACTTCTCAGGAGCAGCACCAGTTCTGTGGAATGACTTGCCTCGCCCTATCAAACTCTCCCCTGACCTTCAGGCCTTCAAGAAATCCCTCAAAACCCATCTCTTCAGATTAGCGTAACACATCACTGATGCAACTCAATCCTCTACTCACACACGATTGTAGCTGCTTCTATGGCCCCACCGTTCCCAAACCACTGGCACTAATGATCCTGCTATCTAGTAAAATCCCTCTTATCTTCCTCAACCCTAATCCCTCTAGACAAGTGTTTCCCAAACCTGTCCTCGAGTCGGGACCCTCACCCAGGCCAGATTTTGCAGATCACCTTGGGGAAAAGCAGACTGAATCCTGCAATCACTGAGCAGCAAATCATGTCACCTGTGCTGTGCTTCAAATATCCTGCAAACCTGGTGAGGCGGAGGGTCTTTAGGAGAGGTTTGGGAAACAGTGCGCTAGACCAATGTTTGTGCTGTGCGTCAGATATCTGACAAACCTGGCGAGGCGGAGGGTCCTGAGGACAGGTTTGGGAAACCCTGCTCTAGACTGTAAGCTCCTATGAGCAGGGCCCTTTACACCTCTTGTTTCCATCATATGTCTGTTTATATGCATCTCTTTCCCTTTGGTTATTGTAAAGCGCTACGGAAACTGTTGGCGCTATATATATGATAATAATAATATAGTGCTACTTGGAGTTAATTACACAAAAAGCCCTAAATTAGTAGAGCAGAGGAATGTCAGATTTGGGAAATACTTTAAAATTTATCCATGTGGGTCTAAAATCCTCCACCAATTCACTTCTTAACTCCTTAACCCTTTCGCTGCTGATGCTTTTCCCGCCTCTGTGCTGAGGTCATTTTTACCGGTTTTGCTCATCATGTTTAAACGCGTTTTGAAGGCTTATTTTAGTATATTACCCAGACATATTATATATCGTTCTTTCCGTCAGACTCGGTAGATTCATAATATGTCATTATTATATGTATACGTTATGTCATGTCTGTATATTATAACAACAAATGCAATAAAATATGTATTTTCAATAATTTACAACGTGTAAAGTGTTTTTTTTCACATTTTAACATGCGAGCAATTGCGGTTATATTTTGTATGGGGTGCGCTTGTTAAAAAAATTAGAGATGGGGTCTCGTTACATTTTTTTGGGGGAAAATTGCGCGATTTTTAACAAACGCACCGCATACAAAAATCGTTAGTGCAGTATCATTGTTCACATTATAATTGAAATGGGAACAATATTGCTACACTAACAAACCAAAAAAAGTTTTTTATATAATTTTTTTTTAAATATATTTTTATTTTTAATTAAAAATTTTTTTTTTTTAAAACTTTTTTCACATTCGTGTTTGGTATCGTTGGAACGGCCATGCTCTGGCCGATCCAACCATACCAAACGTTAACCCCTAGCTGCCACGGATCGGGAGATAGGGGAGTTCATTGGAACTCCCCTATCTCCACCGTTGGTGGCAGTTAGGGGTTAACTCTAGGACTGGCGTCATCGTGCTACGCACGATGACGCCAGTCCTCAGGGGGAGTTCCCGGAGGCTTAGCCGACATCCAAGATGTCGGCCAGCTCCGGGAAAGGATCGCGAACCGGCGCTTTTCAGCGCCGATTCGCGATCCAGCTCCCCAGGGGTTAATGCCAGGCACCATTTGGAAGGGCAGGCTGTGCCCTTCCAAATGGTGCCTGGGTTAACTCCCGCAACGCCGCCGATCGGGAGGGAGAGAGGTCCGAAGGACCTCCCCCCCCCCCCTCCCTTCAGGCGCCTCCTCCGCACATGCGGGGGGGACGCCTGAATTAGGTGTCATCGCGCTGCCGCGATGACACCTAATTCCAGCGGTTCCGGATGCGCGGCTGACATCGGGGGGGGCCAGCGATCGGCCGGAACCCGGCCGAACGCTGACCCCAATGGGAGGACGCGCTCAGCGCGTCCTCCGCACAGCAGCGGTAATGCGGAGGACGCGCTCAGCGCGTCCTCCGCATTGAAGTGGTTAGGGACCATGGGTCTTTAAAGTCAATGCATTGATGACGTAACAGTTGTGTCATTGGACCTTAAGGGTTTAAAAGACCACAGGCCCTATTACATACTTAACGTTATCACTCAGCTGTGTGGTATTGCTCATGACTATTTGGAACAAAAAAATATTTTCTTTTAGCTGTTACATGGTCTTGTGAGGTGTTAAAGCCAGATGCTCTCCTCGATGCAGCTTGTGTATTAGATGAACCTATGCGCAATAATGTTTGCGCCATCACTTCCCCCATTAAGGCTGGGGTCAGACGAGTGCACTGATTGCGCACAGTAATGGATGCACTTTGTATTGGATAAGATTATGGTTACATTATATCAGTCAGTTTTGACTGATGTTGAGAAAAAGGGGGGAAAAAAAGCTGTATAAAGGAGTTTCTCAACGTCCGTGTAGCCTTTTCACGCAATGCCATTTTTGCATCTGTTGCAACATGCGTTGCCTGCGCCTGAATAAGTGCGCACGTGCTTCGTGTGTTCTCTATTGACTTCTTTTGAAAAACTACAACTGACCGCAAACCATGTGGTCAGACGGACGTGAGCAGTGCGCTTGTGTGACCCCAGCCTTCGTCCCATCGTTGGAAATGAGAAGGTGAGTTAGTGCAGGGGCATTGGTTGCTTTATAAGTAATTGCACTTAATGGCACTGCCTCAAATTTTGCATTTTTATATATATATTTTTACTGGTTACGTGGTCATACTTCGTATCGGTGGAGAGGCCAGACCCTGTCCTTTCGGATGACTCTGCAATTGACCTCATGCGATGTAGAGATTAGAGACGCAGGGTTCCAATCCTTGCTGCAGTGCGGCGGTCTTTGACGCAACAGTGCGTAAGTTTACATTGTTACACACGACTTTACAATACATTGAGTTTTCTCTTGTTTTCAAGTATGTCCTGGGTTCAATAACATTGAATTGTTACAGATGTTACAGAAATACAAAGTAATAAATGCAAGATATTAAAAACCAGACACAAATATACAGATATCAGAAAAGAAGAACTTTTGCCTCAAGGACAATGGAGTCAAACCAGCACATTTAAGGATTAAACCTATATTTCATAACAAAAAAACAACAAGAGAGATTGTGGCAAATACAACACAGCTATAATAAGCTGGTTAAGGCTAGGGTCAGACTAACGCATTTTTCGCGTTGTCCGTGAAAAAGTGCGTTCGAACGAATGGACGTATTTTTTCACAGAATACGCGATAGAGGTCATACGATGCGCATTTTCGTCCGTGATTTTGTGCGGATCATCAATAAAACCCTTTTTGCGTCTGGACGTTATGTTGGCCGGACGTGTGCAGCGTCTGACGTCTCCCAATCACGCAAACACGCCGCTATGTGGATGCAGCACACTCTGTACGTCAGTAGTAGCGGTTCGACGTTCTAGAAAAAATGCGTTCGTTTGCCACTTGCGTTGCGCGGACGAACTTTCGTGTGGCCGTTCTTCGTATGTTACCCGGCATTGGACGTCATTTGCTGCTCGCACGGCCGTGATTTCGTGCGGTTAAACGCACGTTAAAAATGCTTTCGTCTGACCTTAGCCTAAAACCACTTGCGCTGGTATCAAATAGAAGACATAAATTAAACATACATTTTTATTAGATTGATTCTAAAAATAGATACATACAATTCTATATAGAAAAAATACTATAGTATACTGAGTATTTTTTCTATATAGAATTGTATGTATCTATTTTTAGAATCAATCTAATAAAAATTTATGTTTAATTTATGTCTTCTATTTGATACCAGCGCAAGTGGTTTTAACCAGCTTATTATAGCTGTGTTGTATTTGCCACAATCTCTCTTGTTGTTTTTTTACAAATATACAGATTAACAGAAAATAAATATGTAGGAAATGTAGTCATTATGTTACATGTTTACAGGTGCATTCTGTATCGAGGTACATTAATAGAGATCCCTTGAGTGACTTTAGACTGGGGGACATTGTGCCATAGCCTCCACACTTGCTGGCGACATAGGAAATTAGATGGTGAGTTAGTGCAGTATCATTGCACACTTTATATTTGAGAATTGAACAATAAAGCTACATTTGAGGAAAAAATGAAGAATTTTTTTTACACAAATCCTGGTCATGTTTGGTATAATTGGCAAGATCATGTTTTGGCCTTTCCAATGATACCTCCCATGCCCCTCTCCCTCTTACAGTTCAGGAGATACAGGGGTCCAACTCTACTGTAACTCCTCAATAGGGAATTCCCTGCCCGTCCAGTGGTTTTCCCTTTCTGACCTCATTGTGGCCATGTGCGATGTCAGTGGGCAGGGGGAGGCCCCGCAGGCAGAAGTCTGTGATCGGCGCCAAGCCTCGGGACTTCAGTGACGTGCTGGAGACATCCTGGAGGAAGTCTCCAGCTGGGAAAGGGTTAAACAGGCGAGTCTAATAAGTTTTAATGTAATAAATATATCTTTTTTTAAAAAAAATTGTAAGACCATTTGTTATATTCGTTTACAAAAATAGTTTTTTTCCATACGTCGAGCGGCAGTACCCATGGGTTCATCTTCAATCCCAAATGCAGACAGGTTACCAAGCCTAAAAAACAAAAGGACCCTCCTAGACCCAGGTGAACCCCTCCCTCACCTGTGACTCCTCCCCTGTTGCCTATAAGGAGACCTGAGCCCAGAACCCCCCAGTCATTCCTTCCTGTTACCTGGGAGGCGGCTGAGGGGGAATCTGTTGGTTCCGGGGGCGGCTGCTTACTTCTCCCTTGTTTTCTGTCTGGGCCCGGCCTGGGCCTCCCTGGCCGGGTACCGGGTGGTGCTTCGGTGGTGGCTCGGGTCGGCCGGCTCCTGCGCTTCGTTTGCTGCGCAGTCCGGAGTGTCTGCGGCTGGGAGTCGCTTCTTGATGACGCGGTTTCCGGGGTTCTCCGGCGCATGCGCCGGAGGGCGGGCGCCTTCTTCCCACGTGGTGGGGGAATCTCTGGCGCCACTTCTCCGCAGTCGCTTGCCTGGTGAGCCGCAGGTCAGCGTTGCTGTTCCACCGGCGCTTGTGTCTCCTCCTCTCGCCCCAGATCGGCTTGGTGCAGGTTAGTGTGTGTCTGCTCGGGGGGGTTCCAGCAGCTTGTTCCCGTCGCTTATGTCGTCCTTGCTTGTAGGATGTCGGCCCCGGAGGCGCTGCCTGATCAGGGAAAGGGGAAGGCCCCCTCGAAGTCAAAGCACCTGGTCTGCTCTTCCTGTGCTCAGCCCCTGCCGACGGCTATAAGAAGAAGCTGTGCTCCCTGTGTGCCAAGGATGCGGGAGAGGGGGCGAAGAGGTCTGAAGTGACTGCCTTTGTGTCCTGGCTTCAAACTTCTCTGCAGCAAACGTTTACGGCCATGCAGGCTGCTGCTGCTCAGCCTCCCCCCGTTGCTGACGTTCCGGGTCCCTCCGGTTTGTCTTTTTCTGGTCCGAGAAAACGTCGGCGTGCGGAGTATGAGGACATGGAGTCTGAGGAAGAGCTCCTTGATCCTGAAGTTTCGGACGTCTCCTCTGATGAGGATGAGACTTTGGCTGTTTTTGATGAGGACTGTGTCCGTCCGTTGATCAAGGAGGTCGTCTCTGTGATGGGGGCTCCGGATGCACCGACGGGGGCCCTTAAGACTAAGGGGTTTCCTTTTCACCCTTTGTTGAAGCAGGTTATGTCTAAGGAATGGTCTGTGCCTGACCGGCGTCCTTTTGTCTCCAAGCGGTTCCGATATATGTTTCCCCTAGCCTTGTCTCCCGCTGAGGACTTTGGGGTGTTGCCGAAGGTGGATGTGCCCGTGGCACAGCTTCATCACAGGTCTGCTATTCCTTCTGGGGACTTGTCCACCTTGAAGGACCCGATGGACAAGAGGATTGAGACTGCCTTGCGGCGTAACTATGCTGCCCTGGCTTCCCAGGCTAAGGCCCTGGTGGCGGCGTCTTCCGTTTCCCGGGCACAACGGCTCTGGTTGCAGGAGCTGGAGGGTGCTTTGTCCGGCCTCTCCCCTGAGTTGCGTCAACTGTTCCTCCTCGTTCAGTCTGCTTTGGATTTCTTATGTGACGCTGCGATTGAATCCCTGAAGCTGGCTTCCCGGGCCTTGGGCCTCAATGTGGTGGGCCGTCGTGCGGTCTGGCTCCGGTCCTGGTCGGCTGACACTGCTTCGAAGAATTTGTTGTGTGGCCTGTCCTTCGAACCGGGTATGCTGTTTGGTTCGGCTCTGCAGGACTTACTGCAACAGCTTGCTGATGTTAAGAAGGCTCTTCCACAGGATCGGCCCAGGGATGCTTGGCATCGTCGGGGGTTCTCCGGACGTGGGTCCTTTCGTCCCTACAATAGGCGTTTCCGCCCCTTCTGTCAGCGTATGCCTGAGCAGCGTCCGCAGGCTCCGGGGTTTCGTAAGTTCAGAAAGTTCTGACTCCGGTGTCCCGGTTGGTGGTCGTCTTCTTCACTTCGCGGCTGCGTGGCAGGGGACGACTTCGGATGCCTGGGTTTTGGAGACTGTTCGGTGTGGCTACGTTATTCAGTTTGTGTCTTCTCCTCGTAATGCCTTCCTTCTCTCCTCTCAGCATTCCACTTACTCCGGGGATCAGTTGTTCTCGGAGGTCATGGGATTGCTGGAGAAACGGGTGATCGAACCGGTGCCTTCACAGGACTGCTTCCAAGGTACTTACTCTCGTCTTTTTCTAGTGGGGAAACCGGATGGTTCCTTCCGCCCCATCCTGGACCTTAAGTCTGTGAATCGATTTGTGCGTAAGGAACGGTTCCGGATGGATACCATTGGCTCTGCCTCTCGGATTCTGCGGCCTGGCGATTTCATGGTCACCTTGGATTTGCAGGATGCTTATCTTCATGTCCCGGTCGCCCGGGTGAGCCGGCAGTTCCTCCGGTTTGCGGTTCAGTCTGGGGGTAGGGTGTTTCATTTTCAGTTTCGGGCCCTTCCCTTCGGGTTGTCCTCCGCTCCCAGGGTTTTTTCGAAAATTTTGATCGTTATTACTGCCTTTCTGCGTCACGAGGGCCTGTACATTGTCCCCTATCTGGACGATTGGCTTCTTAAGGCCTCTACTGTACTGCTCCTCGAGGCTCATTTGGCCCGCACGATCGAGGTTCTCTCCCGGCACGGGTGGCTGGTGAACTGGAAGAAGTCGCGCCTGGTGCCAGTGCAGAGGATTGTTTTTCTGGGGTTCGTGTTGGATACGTCTCTCATGGCTGTTTTTCTTTCAGATTCCAACAAGGATAAGCTTCGAGGTCACGTTCGAGCTCTTCTTACTCCGTGGGGCTCCGTCCGGGGACTGTTGCGGGTTCTCGGTCATTTGACAGCTGCTATCCCGGCGGTGCCGTGGGCGCGTGCTCACGCCAGAGGTCTGCAAGGCGATATCCTTTCCCAGTGGGACGGGGACCTGTCCCACCTGGACCGTTCGATCTGCATCTCGGAGTCCACAAGGGCTCGGTTGCTGTGGTGGCTCCGCTCTCCGTTCCTTGGCGCGGGCGTTCCTATGGCGGTTCCGGAGTGGCTCACGGTGACGACGGACGCATCGCTTTCCGGATGGGGCGCTCATTGTCGGGACGTCCAGGCCCACGGGGGTTTGGGATCCTTGGACTGCCTCTCTATCCTCCAACGCCAGGGAGCTTCTGGCCGTCTGAGAGGCTCTTCTGGCTCTTGCAGGGCTTCTGCGTGGTCGGGCCGTGCGGGTCCAGTCCGACAACGTCGTCACGGTGTGTTACCTGAACAAACAAGGGGGCACGCGTTCGCGCCTCCTTTCGGCTCTGTGCGGCACCATCATGGACTGGGCGGAGCTCCATCTGCAAGCGCTCTCTGCGGTTCACATCCGTGGTGTGCTCAACGACCGGGCGGATTTTCTGAGCCGTGCTTCTCTGGCACAACGGGACTGGTCCCTGTCTCCGGCGGTGTTCTCGGAGGTGGTCTCTCGGTTTGGCCTCCCGGTCATCGATCTCATGGCGTCCAGGCTTTCGGCAAAGGTTCCTCGCTTCGCCTCCCTCCGACGAAGGGACTGTCCGGATCTGCTGGACGCCTTCTCGTTCCGGTGGGCCTTCGAACTAGCGTACGTCTTCCCCCCGATTGCCCTGATCCCGCGGGTCCTTCAGAAGATCAGAATGGACCAGGCGTCGGTGGTTGCGATCCTCCCCTTCTGGCCGCGCAGGGTCTGGTTTCCGGAGGTGTTGTTTCTGTCTCGTCGTCGCTATTGGGTCCTCCCGGTGTCGGACTCTCTGCTGGACTTCCCTGCTCTCCCGGCCGGGATGCTGGGGTCGTTCCGACTGACGGCGTGGCTGATGCTGCCTCCGTACTGACTTCTCTTGGTCTCTCGTCTGGCCTGGTTTCCTTGTTGTCACATGACGTTAAACTGTCGACTCGGCGTATCTATGATCGGGTTTGGCGCACGTTTCTCTCCTGGTGTCGGGTGCGTGCTCTTGACCCGGTCTCTATCTCCGTTCCTGATCTGCTGCGCTTCCTGGAGAGTGGGTTCTGCAAGGGGTTGCGGCCTGGAACCCTCAGGGTCCAGGTGGCTGCCATATCTTCGGTCACTCTGAGGGAATTGGCCTTGCATCCTTTGGTGCGTAAGTTTTTTCGGGCGGTGTCCTCTCTGCGCCCCTTTGTCAGGGAGCTGGTTCCGCCTTGGGATTTGAACTTGGTCCTGGATGCACTGTGTGGTGCTCCCTTTGAGCCCCTGGCTTCCTCCTCCTTGCGGGACTTGACTCTCAAGGCGGTGTTTCTCACGGCTATCACCTCGGCCAGGAGGGTCGGGGAGCTCCAGGCTCTCGCTTGTCACCCCCCCTACACGGTTTTCCATGCCAGCAAGGTGGTGTTGCGTCCATTGCCTGGTTTCCGTCCTAAGGTTGCCTCTCCCGGGAACCTTAATCAGGAAATCGTTCTCCCGTCTTTTTGTGACGCACCGGGCTCCTCCTCCTCTTCTTCTCTGGGCAAATGGCGCACCCTGGATGTGGTGCGGGTCTTGCGAGTGTATTTGGAACGTACCAGCTCCTGGCGTCGCTCTGTTCACCTTTTTGTTCTTTTTCACGGTGCCTCTAAGGGTGTGGGTGCTTCCCGTTCTTCCATTGCTCGGTGGGTTCGTCAGGCCATAGCCTTGGCTTATTCGACTGGTGGTAAGGTTTCTCCCGTAGGGGTGACGGCGCACTCCACTAGATCTGTGTCGGCTTCCTGGGCTTTGCATGCGGCTGCTACGGCTGAGCAGGTGTGCAGGGCGGCCACCTGGTCCTCCCTTCACACCTTCGCGCGTCATTACCGTCTGCATGTTCTTGCCTCTGCCGAGGCGTCCTTTGGGCGCAAGGTTCTGCAGGCGGTGGTGCCGTCTTGATCCCTCCCTATGATGGGGGCTTTGTAGGTCCCATGGGTACTGCCGCTCGACGTATGGAAAAACGGTATTTCTTACCGTAAATATTCTTTTCCATAGTCGTAGCGGCAGTACCGCTTCCCTCCCTCTGCTTTGTGTTGTGTTGGTTTTTGATTAAAGTGGTGTGTACTTGATATTTTGGTTCTGGCTTGTCATTGACTGGGGGGTTCTGGGCTCAGGTCTCCTTATAGGCAACAGGGGAGGAGTCACAGGTGAGGGAGGGGTTCACCTGGGTCTAGGAGGGTCCTTTTGTTTTTTAGGCTTGGTAACCTGTCTGCATTTGGGATTGAAGATGAACCCATGGGTACTGCCGCTACGACTATGGAAAAGAATATTTACGGTAAGAAATACCGTTTTTTTTTTAAAAGATTTTTAGTAATTTTTTTAAAAGACTTATTTTTTAACAGACCTTTTTTTATTATTAAACACTGAGAAGAACTCCGTTATGTGAGTACGTAATATGAGATTTGAAACAAATGTGGTACATTTTAGAGCAGTGTTTCCCAAACTTGTCCTCAGGACCCCTAACAGGCCAGATTTTGCAGATCACCTTGGGGAAATGCAGACTGAATCCTGCAATCACTGAGCAGCAAATCCTATCACCTGTGCTGTGCTTCAGATATCTGGCAAACCTGGCGAGGCAGAGGGTCCTGAGGACAGGTTTGGGAAACACTGTTTTAGAGCTTCTCCGAAGTCATAGCTCACAGTGGGGTGAGAAAACCAGAGATTCAACCCTGAACATAGAACTTTGAAATTACTGAGTTATCAACCAATAGCTCCAGTCCCCACTGGGTGGCGATAAAACATAACCTTTATTGAATTATACACACGTTTGATACTTAATATCTAAAAACTTGACCTCAATGATCAGACACACCAACACTATTTTATTTATTTATTTGCAAAGTATTTTACCAGGAAGGATACATGGAGTTTTCTCTTGTTTTCAAGTATGTCCTGGGTTCAAAAACATTGAATTGTTACAGTTGTTACAGAAATACAAAGTAATAAATGAGTATATAGAGAGAATGGGGAATAACTCTACAAAGAAAAAGCTATAAATGTGGTGGTGCAGTACATCAATACTGGTACAGTATTAAGAGGCCCCCTTTAGGATTGCACTCACAAGATTCCAAAATATAATGGGCACATCAATAATTGTTGCAGCATTACCACTCCAATGGACACCGTAGCCGAACTGGATACCCTGCCGTCACAGGGTAAATAACCATGCCAGGCTCATTCCAAATGCAGTAAGGATTTTAATCAGCAACAAAATACAATGAAATAAAATAAAAATTCCAACGCGTTTCGTCTATATGTGGAAATCGATTTCATCAGGGAAGAAATGAAATAAAACATAACACATCTCCATCAATGCGTTTAAATAGTGTCCCACGCCATTTAGAATCTCTAGAATCAGGTGTTTTGGATCCACCCCCTCCACTTCGGGACGCGATCCACTTCGGCTGGCAACAATGTAGCAGAGGTGTTCTGTAAGTCCTCCGAACGGCAACTCCCAAAGTAATAAATGCAAGACATTAAAAACAATACACAAATATACAGATTAACAGAAAATAAATATGTAGGAAATGTAGTCATTATGTTACATGTTTACAGGTGCATTCTGTATCGAGGTACATTAATAGAGATCCCTTGAGTGACTTTAGACTGCGGGAAGATTTAATGGCGTCTTGGAGGTTATTCTATAACTGCGGTGCTCTGTAGGAAAATGAGGATCGAGACACTTTATGTATTGTAGTATTGCAAGTAAGGTGCTGGTCCTGGATCGGAGGTTATAGGATGAGGGAACTGCTGGGGGAAACAGCCTATTCAGGTAGGGTGGTAACTTCCCAGAAAACCTCTTCACCAGGTTGGAAAGATGAAGGGTGTGTCTGGATTCCATCGAGGGCCTGTTTAGCTCTTTTAACATGTCACAATGGTGGGTCATGTAGTTACATTGTAGCACAAAGCGGCAGAACAAGTTATACAATGTAGTACGTTTCTGAAGATAATATCTATAACAGCAAAATGTATACGGTATATCAAATTAGACAAAATCTAAATATTGAGGCCACGTTTTTAGATATTAAGTACAGTATCAAACTTGTATATAGTTCAATAAAAGTTAAGTTTTATCGCCACCCAGTGGGGACTGGAGCTATCGGTTTATAACTCGGTTATTTCGACCTTTTTATTATCTTTTTAAGTACCTTTTTTATTGATTCAACCTCCTGTTGGGAGAATAGGAGATTTCCATAGTTACATAGGCAGAAAAAAAGACGTGCTTCCATCGGGTTCAGCATTTCACACATCACCTACCATGGTTGATCCAAAAGAAGACAAAAAACCCAGTCTGAAGCGCTCGCCAATACTGGGGCTTCCTACTTTTTTTCCGTTCGGTGGAATTCGCCGAGGCCAATTCGACGCTTTTTGCCAACGTCCAATAACTGCTTTGCCGACTCAATTTTCAGCGCAATGCTGAAATACTGTGAACATTCAATGAATGCACCGACAACTTCCCGACATCCAAAATCCTGGACTGTTAGGGTTAGCGTTAACCCTCGAGATTTTGGATGTTGTGAAGTTGACCGTCAGGCACTTTGTCCATCAGGATTTTTTATGCCGGGAAGTTTGCCGTCAGGGAGTTGTTTGTGTCAGGAACTTGGTATGTCAGGCACTTGTTCTGTTGGGAAGTTGTTCGCCGGGATGTTGGCATTCGGGAACCTGGTTGTCGGGATTTCGACCCAAACCTGTGTGGACATGCATGCTCATGTATTCAAATGTCTATTTGTAAATATTGGTGCTTTAATCCTTGAAGTGACCTAAAACAGTCTGTTTAGCACAGGTGTATGCAGTCTTTATATGTCAAGGTGTGCATGTGCACACATGGAATATTTATTACAGGTGCAGCAATCCAGATTTTGGATTCGTCCTGATTTCAGAAACCAGGATAATCTGTTTTCGAGGAAGAAGGAGATAGTGTCAGGATCCCCTTCCTGTTGCAGCCTCCACTGTGTACACATGCTGGGAGCACTATGCAGGAATTCTCCACAGACATGTTGCACAGGGTCAGAGTTACTCAGAGGAGCATGTCAAACGCTGGGGCTGCCCAGAGTCTCTCCACGTGTCACACAATCTGCTGCAGTGCTCAGGAGTCAGGTTGCAGGTTGCCACCTTGTGGCCGCCGATAGTAATGCTACATCAAAAATGTTGCAGTTTTAAAAAATGTAGGGCTAAATTACAATCTTCGCGCAATCGTTTGCGCTGGCGCAAAATAACATTAACGCAAGGGGTAAAACTATTTGCGCCGAATCCCGTATTACATAGTCAGCGCAACAACCGCGCGCAATCGTCTATTGCGGGTGAACCTGCGAACCTTACGTGAGCTTACTGTACTTCGCGAGTCCTATACTTAACATTGTGAGCGCAAATGCCAATGTGAGCTGGTACGAGGATGGTATTACAATCTATTTGCGGTAATTACCACATAGCCTTTGCGCACATAATTTTAGCAACTGTAAAAAGCTGGTGTTAATGTCAAATCTGACCGACCTGGCCAAACCAAAATACACCAGCCCAGTAAAAAAATGCAGCAAAGTATAGTTGCCCCTTCAACTCATACCCAAACAATAAAATGGAGAAGTTGTGTGTGCATTTATTATTGCTGCAGCATACATATGCTCAGATTGACTGTGGCAGGTGCAATTTCTTAACGTGAGATAAATTTGGTTCTCACTTCTGATTGGCTGAATCGCAAGAAAAAAACTGTTCGCACACTGGTTTTTGCGTGAGACGGTACTGCGCAAGCATTTGGCCGTGTCCTATTTGCGCGCGTTATTGATCGGCGGATGAAAAGACGCACGAGCATTGTAATTCTAGCGGTGATTTGCGCGCGCAAAAGTTTAACGCTTGGCACAAGAATTTTCGCTTTGCGGTAGGGTTTTTGCGCGAAGATTGTAATATAGCTCGTAGACAATATTTAGATTATATTTAAAAAGTAGTTTTGGGGCGAAAAAAAACATTCAATTGCTTCTTTCGTTCTATGCATGTCAATTGTCTGACGTGAGTATATTGCAAAAACAATAATGGTTTACGTTTCAGGGGTTCGTATTTGTTCTTGCTTTTGGGTTAGAGTTAACCCTAAAAGCAACTCTAAAGATCAAACGAGTGTAATATTTGCACTGTGCTTATTTCGGAAAAATGAGTGTGGTACTCACCTGCACCAAAGTAAAATGTTTATGTCAGCTAAATACAGACAGCATATTTTACTGTGGAATTTTTGATGCATCATGACTATCTATAGGAGGAGGGACCTACTGGTAGTAAACCCTTCCTGGGAAGGACGACCCCCCCCCAGCCTCCATATTACATTTTCAGCCATACTTGCTGCCTCTTCCATACCATACTGTCATGATAATAGGTATTACTGTCACACAGTATCAATCCAGAACAGGCAAGACTAGCTAACCGAACACCGGTCTTTATAATGGCCGGACTGCCATAATGTTGCAGAAGAAAGAGCACATGAATCTGCCTGAAGACCATTTGGAAATTCCAAATAGAAGTATAAATTGTGATATTTTCTTTTTATTATTCCCCCCCCCCATTAACTCGATCCATAAATGGAAAATTTTATGATTTATTTATTTGATGATTTTTAAACATAGCACCTTACCCTTCTCTGCTAGTTAGTGATCAATTCTAGGATTTTGCTCAATAAAGCTTGAAGACTTGAAGAAGAATAACTCTCGAAAGCTTGTCTTTTTTAAAATGTAACGTTAGTCCAATAAAAAAGGTATCACTACGCACTGCTATACTCTGGTGATTTTGGCATCTGGACTAACATGGTTTATCCAATCTACATAAACGTAGCACTAAATAAAGTTTTCGGAATCTGACATCACTCCTCATATTTAAGTACCAAACCTGTACTGGACATCAGAAAGAAGTGGTGCGCATGTGTGTAATGCACTGTTCACTTTTCTGTCAGTCCTTCATAAGGGCAGTAAAAAAGTAAGATCTTCGTCCTGTGAACAACGCAGATCAATCTACCCTCTACTACATCCATGTTTTTTTTGTTCGCGACACAGTTAATATCATCCTGATGTTGGCAGGATCCAGATTCTGTGGGGTAGAGAATTAAATGGCATTGCATAACGATTGACTTGGTATTTTTCTTTATTTATATTTTTCAAATAAAACCACAGTTAGTTGCTAAGCACCCAAAACATAGGAGTGGGATTAGAGCCACAGAGAATGTGTGGGTGTTAAGAGCTAATATTCATTCATGTCATTTTTGCAGAATTTTTTTCTTCTTAGGTGGTTAGCGAATTACCCCTTATGTTCAAACTATGGTTAAAGTCGCCTTTGTTGGAAATATAGAGAACGTCAGCTATCCAGGGAAGGGATACTCAACTATAAACGGCATAGTTCTCTCTAACAACAGCGAACAATGCTGAAAAACAGTAGCACCATTATTCTTCCATAAAATGAATAAACTACAGTTATTCTCCATTCAGTGTTGCAATGGTGGATATATATCACCGGAGCAGAGGAGTAACTAGAAACATCAGGGCCCAGGTGCAGGAATCCATGGCGGCCCCCCACCACCCTTTCCCTACGCAAACCCCCCCCCCTCACTGTCATCGCACCATGCACTGGACCCCTCCAGGTCCACAATGTCGACTCCACAATAAAACTCACAGTAATGTGCAGTGTTCATGAGCGTATCACAGAGCTCCACGGTAATAAAACTCAGTGATGTGCGCTGTGAATGAGCGTATCATAGAGTTGCACAGCAATTTGTAGCATGTACTGTATGAGCGTATCACAGAACTCCAAAGTAAAACTCACAAATAAGTTAAAATGTTATGAAAATATATATTAAAATATTTCATTCAAATACAATTAAGAAGTTAAATCTAAAAATTATTATATTAACATAATTTTATATTATAAAAAAAAATATATATACTCGTTACCTTTACTTAACATTTTTATGCAGGGAGGGGGTGAATTCCTCTTCATCTTTTGTGGCCTAGGTCAGGCCCGAAGCCCTGGACCAGGGCCCAGGCGATGCTGCGGACCAGGCCCCAGAACTCGGACCAGGCCGCAGGTGAAGTCACGGACCAGGCCCCAGAACTTGGACAAGGCCCCAGGTGAAGTTACTGACCAGGCCCAAGACCTCGGACCAGGTTACAGACAAAGCCGCGGACCGAGCCTTAGATCCCAGACGAGGTTCAAGATGAAGATGCGGACCGGGCCCAAGACCTTGGACCAGGCCGCAGGCAAAGCTACAGACAGGGCCCGAGGCCCTGGATTAGGGCACAGGCGAAGCCACGGACTGGGCCCGAGGCCCTGGATTAGGGCCCAGGTGAAACTGTGGACCGAGCCGGAGACCCTGGACCAGGCCCAAGACCAAGGTGAGGCCCCAGGTGAGGCTCTGGCATCTGGTTGCCCCCCCCGGACTCGAGGGCCGTGCACCCGTTGCACCCCCAGTAGTTCCGCCAGTGCAATGAAGAATGTACTTCAAAGATTCTAAAGTGGCGATCTGCATTGAACTCCAATTATTTATTATTATTACTCTTTATATAACGCCAACATATTTTGCAGTGCTGAACAATGGGTAAATTATAAATAGTATTACAATACATTGAGACCGAGTAACATTTGACAAACCTACATAGGTTTAAATGAGGGCCCTATTCCCATGGGAATTTACAATCTAGAAGGGTTGGAGGGGTGAGAAACAGGAGGGGAGGGCTGCAAGGCGAGCATGATGGACTGATTGGTTAAGTGAAGTGTATTGGTGAGTTGGGTTGTAGGCTTCCCTGAACTGGAATGCCTTAAGGAGTGTTTAAAGGAAGGGAAATTAGGGGAAAGTCTGACAGCAGTCAGACACCAACTGATACAATGCTGGAATTGGCTCCCGGCTGGGTGGAGTAGAGGTAACATCACTGCTCTGCGTGAAGAGAGCCTGTGGAGACATGGGTTTGAGCCCGACGAGCACCTCTCCAGTAAGTGTCCTTGGGCAAGACACCTAATGGTACTGTGATGGAACCGTTCTCTTCCGTCTGTCCTGACTCTCCAGACACCTCTTCGTTGCGGTCAGCCCGGCTACTGGGAGCGCTGTCCTCAGTGCCTCGAGCATCTTGACCCGCCTGCTTCTGTTCCTCTGCCCTGGAGCCGTTAGGAATCTCCAGAAGGCCGCTCGGTGCCTTCTGATGTTGAGTATATAGTGTAGCATCGCTGAAATAAACACCAGACGCGGCTGTATGTTTTAAAACAGGATTCTCTCTCTCTGAGCTTGAGCGTTCTCTGACCATTTAATGAACAAAACACCACCATTTATGCTGAAGTCCAACAGTCATAATTTGCATAAAATGACGCACCTCGTCCTACCCATACTAATTACATTATGTCAGTTATTTACAATAAACATTCTTTACATTCTTTAGCCTTCAGCTCACACAACATTTGTATAATCCATTGTTCGAACACATCAGACAAACACTGATAAAGGGAAAAACCCTGGTGCATAAATTACACAGCAGTAAAGCTTGTTTACTGGCTATACAGAAACACATTTACCTACAGGAATATAAGTATATTTAAAACTAAAGTTACTCCATTTTACACTAAACTAAAACCAAACGATGTAAAATATATCTAAAATCACACGATACAATTGAACATAAAGTCTCTTGGGGTTTGAAGCATGGAGCGTTACATGACATATGTCCCCCCTTCCAGAACGGCAGGGCAAGCTTAGATCCCAAACGGATCTCTTGCCACTGACGAGACTTCTCACCTTTCCTTTTTTTTTCTGCGCCATCCTCAAAGTTCCAGGGTGCTGGTGCACAAGCATCACCAGTGGGGTCTGACGGCCGCCACAGGGTATGCCTGGGTGTGGGTCCATAGTCTGTCGGGAGGAGGCGAGCCACCAGGCTTCTCCACTTGTCCTCGTAAACTAGCCCGCTGTCCGAGGGGTGCTCCAGGCCCCAGCGCCAGGCGCCCCGTTGGTGCAGTTGGTGGCAGGTATCCCCTCCTGGGGAAGGGTTCTGTTGTCGGGGAGGGGTACCACCTGTACCGCCTCCGGGGGTATCACGCACCCGGGAAAAACGCGGGCCACTTGCACGCGTCCCGAGCACTCTGGTCAGCTGCTGGAAAAAGTAGTGGCTGTAGGAGGCCTCCGGGCCAAAGGGTTGGAAAAGTGGGCAGAGTTGACAATGGCTCTGCCCCGTAGCCAGCGCTTCTGCTGGAGAAGGGTCTCTGGGCGGGAGGATGGCTTCCTCCCTCTCCGGGGAAACCAAGTGCTGCGGGCAAGTCAACCCGGGGGTATCAGCCATCGGCTCCTCGGGGTAGGTGGTGGAGAGTGGGCAGAGGCCAGCGGCGCTCTGCCCCGTGGCCAGCTCTTCTGCTGGGTAGGGGTCTCCTTGTGGGCGGAGGGCATCTTCCATAATGAAGGGGGCCGGGGGGGTGGAAACAAGCCCAGGGGGATCCTCGGGGGGATCCTGGGAAACAAGCAAGGGCTGCGGGCAAAGCAGCCCGGGTAGATCATCCATCTGCACCTCGGGGCAGGCTGTAGAGGGTGGGCAGAGGCCAGCGGCGCTCTGCCCTGGGGCCAGCTCTTCTGCTGGGAAAGCGGGTGCGAGACCAAAATCCAGCGGGGTGGAAGGGGTCAGCGGCTGCGGGAT
This sequence comes from Leptobrachium leishanense, assembly GCA_009667805.1. Lineage (NCBI taxonomy): Eukaryota > Metazoa > Chordata > Amphibia > Anura > Megophryidae > Leptobrachium > Leptobrachium leishanense. Next base: position 117,783,201 of record CM019071.1, on the reverse strand, counting down.
AAGCAGCCCGGGGGAATCCTCTTCCTGCTCCTCGGGGCAGGATGGGGCGGGTGGGCAGAGGCCAGCGGCGCTCTGCCCCGTTGCCAGCGCTTCTGCTGGGTATGGGTCGCTTTGCGGGAGGATGGCTTCTTCCATCTCCAGGGGGATCAAAGGTTGCGGGCAAACCAGCCCGGGGGGAACATCTGTCTGCTCCTCGTGGCAGACTGTGGAGAGTGGGCAGAGGCCAGCGGTGCTCTGCCCCGTGGCCAGCTCTTCTGCTGGGTAGGGGTCTCCTTGTGGGAGGAGGGCATCCTCCATAATGAAGGAGGTCAGGGGCTGTGTGGAAACAAGTCCAGGGGGATCCTCGGGTGGATCCGGGGAAATAATCAAGGACGGTGGGCAGAGGGCCTCGGCGCTCTGTCCGGGTGCCAGTATTTCCGTTGAGGAAATTGCCACTGGCGCCGGGTCTTCTCGGGGGAGCATGGGGTCCTCCATCTCCAGGGAAATCAAGGGCTGGGGGAAGACAAGTCCGGGGGGAACATCTGTCTGCTCCTCGTGGCAGAATGTGGGGGGTGGGCAGAGGCCAGGGGCGCTCTGCCCCGTTGCCAGCGCTTCTGCTGGGTACGCGACAGGGAACCTTATCTCCAGCTCCAATTCCTCCGCCGACCAGTCCCAGGCCATGGGACTCAAGCCTAACTGTGGGGCTCCGTTAAACAGTTGCTTGTAGGCCTTCTCAAGCTCGCATTCTTGTCGGGCCAGGAGCTCCAGTTCATCGAGGTCCACCTCGTCCCAGTCGGCTGGGCCCTCCATCCGAAGATCCATGATCTGATCCAGACGCCACTCCGTATCTTCTCCAAACTCAGGGTCGTTGGCCATCCTCTCATACAGTGGCCCTGTGCCGCCATAGTCGAGGCCTACGGTGGGCATGGCGTGGGTTGTGCTGGGCATCAGTGGGACCATCAGCCACTGGAAGGTCCGGTAGCTGGCATCCAGTGCAATCTCTCGTGGCACCAAGTGGTGGAGCTCTGCCTTCCACCCCTCTGAGGGTCGTCCTTCCAGGAAGGCCTCTCGGGCCCTATCCTGCGCCTGGTAGATGGCCGATTCAGAGGGGATCTCGGTACCTTGGTGGTACTGTCCATGTACCAGGGCCTCGTACCAGAGGCCTCGGCGAATCTCATCCCGCCGTTCGAACTCCAGGCGGTCTGTTGTGGATCCTGGATAGAGATCGCTGCTCTCCTGCAGTCTTCTCTGAAACTCCGCTTTCGCCTTCTTAATGGTGCAGATATCATCGTCGAGCCAGTCACTGGGGGGTGTAGCTCCCTTGACGGAAATTCCAGGCAAGCTGTAAATCTCCTCCCAAGTATCGCTGGGGAGTGCGGGTTCCTCCCATGAAGCTCCAGACAAGCTGTAAGTCCCCATAAAAGGATCGCTGGGGGTGTAGATTCCCTGGACGAAGCTCCAGGCGGGCTGTCAACCTCAACCCAGGGCTCTACGGGGTAGGTTTCAGGGGTGGGGTATTCTGTCCATGTCGCTTGGAGCTCGGCCAACCGCTGCTGGTGTTGGCGCTCCTTTTCTCGCTCCTCATCTTCTTGGAGGTCCGTCATGAGTTGTACAACTGCGGCTTCGGAGGGGGTGGTGCCGCATATCTCTAATATTGCTCGAGCTTTCTTTCGAGGGGATCTTCAGTGGCCGGAGTCAGGGTTGGGGTTCTTACCATTCGCTGGTCCATCCTTGTAAGCTCCTTGACCAGGGCTTTCTTGTTTATGGTGCCGGCGATTCCTCCACGGCACTCTAATATGTCTCTCAGCGTGTCCCTCTTGTAGTTGGCATAGCTGGCCATTCTGCGTTTCTTCTGGGGTTGGAGAGCTTATCCTCACCGCTTGCCACCAATGTGATGGAACCGTTCTCTTCCGTCTGTCCTGACTCTCCAGACACCCCTTCGTTGCGGTCAGCCCGGCTACTGGGAGCGCTGTCCTCAGCGCCTCGAGCAGCTTGACCCGCCTGCTTCTGTTCCTCTGCCCTGGAGCCATTAGGAATCTCCAGAAGGCCGCTCGGTGCCTTCTGATGTTGAGTATATAGTGTAGCGTCGCTGAAATAAACACCAGACGCGGCTGAATGTTTTAAAACAGGATTCTCTCTCTCTGAGCTTGAGAGTTCTCTGACCTTTTAATGAACAAAACGCCACCATTTATGCTGAAGTCCAACAGTCATAATTTGCATAAAATGACGCACCTCGTCCTACCCATACTAATTACATTATGTCAGTTATTTACAATAAACATTCTTTACATTCTTTAGCCTTCAGATCACACAACATTTGTATAATCCATTGTTCTAACACATCAGATTAAAGACAAACACTGATAAAGGGAAAAACCCTGGTGCATAAATTACACAGCAGTAAAGTTTGTTTACTGGCTATACAGAAAAACATTTACCTACAGGAATATAAGTATATTTAAAACTAAAGTTACTCCATTTTACACTAAACTAATTTAAACTAAAACCAAACGATGTAAAATATATCTAAAATCACACGATACAATTGAACATAAAGTCTCTTGGGGTTTGAAGCATGGAGCGTTACATCAGCTCCATGACAGGTACATACTCGCCACCAGTGGCGTAGCGTGGGGGGCCTCGGGGGCGATCGCCCCGGGCGCAATTTTCTTAGGGGTGCAAAATTTCAAAAGAAATTTGAACCACTAATATTTTCCAGCAGGGATGAGCAAGGTGTCCGCTCACGGACACTGGTGTTCGTGAGAGGCCCTTGCGTGGGCAGCCTCCAGTTTTACGGTGCCGGCGGTGACTTAGCACTCAGCGTCCGGAAGGGAGGACCAAGACAAAAAATTCTGTCCTGACTCCTACTCAACGCTAACATGAGTCATATGAAGCAGCACAGCATTATCTGACAAAACACCCTGTTCCATGCTTGTCAGCCCCCCCTTGAAGCCCTGTGCCAGCCCCCTGCCGCTGGCAACCCTGCAGCCTCTCAACAGGAAGGAGGGAGGCGCCTGCCCTGCAGCACATTTTAAATCCGGTCTCCACAAAGCCCCCTGGATAGCTTCCCCCCGGGCCACCAGCAACTCCACGCAGGTAGGTGACACTGTGTGACACCAGAGCAGCATGACCAACACACAGTGAGGGGATACGGGGAGAGGGTGACTGGAAGTTCAGGGAAAGCATGACTGGGGATACTGGCAGAGAGTGACTGGGGGTACTTAGAGAGAGAGAGAGAAAGAGTGACTGGTGCATACCGGGAGAGAGAATGACTGGAGGTACTTGGAGAGACAGTGAGTGACTGGGGGTACTGAGAAAAAGTGGGGATAATGAGAGAGAGAGTGACTGGGGTACTGGGAGAGAATGTCTTGGGGGGTACTTGGAGAGAGTGACTGGGGGTACTGGGAGAGAGTAACTGGGAAAGAGAGTGACTGGGGGTACTGGGAGAGAGTGTCTGGGGTACTCAGTGTGACTTGGGGTACTTGAGGGACTGAGTGACTGGGGTACTTGGAGAGAGTGACTAGGTATAGTGCGAGAGTGGAAAGATGCTAGGCTATACTGGGACAGGGTGACTGGCAGCAGTGGCGTAGCGTGGGGGGGTGTTTCATTTTTTATTATATCAGTATTTTGTTAATATACAATACATGTGCTTGTGGGGTAATGGGGTCAATACTCTACTGGTAGAAGGGAATCAGGGTGTGTTAAAGTGTCCACAGGTGGGGGGGGGGGTGCACAATTCTTCCCTTGCCCCGGGTGCTGACAACCCACGCTACGCCGCTGCTCGCCACCCAGGACATACTTGAAAACGAGAGAAATCTCAATGTATCCTTCCTGGTAAATTCCTTTCTCCAAAAAAAAAAAATAATAATTGGTGGTAAACCTGTCACATTTTGGCCCTGCCCCCTGGTGGTAAGAGCAGGGATTCATCAGTTTATTGGATCTCAGGCTCTGCAGACCGTCTCATTTGGGATGATAGTCTGCGGTCACATGACCTGCCAGGGCCAGCAGTACACTTGATCCTTGGATCAGGATAGGTCTATAAATATTGAGTACCTGCTCCCTGGATTTATTGTTCTGCATCTGTGATTCTGTGTATGACCCTTTGGCTTTGGTTCTTCGTATATTCTCACATCTGTCCCCTGAAATTATATTTCTGAATTTATCGTGTATGACCTGGCTTGGCTTCTTGGATCTGTCTTCTGTCTGTACCCTGTACCTTGCCTGTATGAGAACCCCTCATGTCACCGGTCTGGTACTAAGTCTATGTACAGATCATACCGCATGGTCTTTGATTGTGGGTCTGCCCTGAAGGTTGCTGAATCCTTCAACCCCTCATGTTGCCTGTCTGGTACTAAGTCTATGTACACATCGTACTGCATTGTCACTGTGGGTCTGCCCTGCAGGTTGCTGAATTCATTGTACGTGCATTCTACGTTGCTGAGAACAAGTATATGGGAGTCCTCTCTGTTTGTACGACTACCCTCTCTGGTGCCAACTCGGAACGTACGTTTGACCACGCTCTTGATAACCCAAGTTATATATACTTCTTGCTCCACTTTTCTTTGTCTGTGTATAGTTAACTTGCCTTTGCTCAGTAGACACTTGGTCACGAAATAGTTTGCTACTGAGTAGTATCTAGTATTTTGTCTCACCTCCCTAGCTGGGAGTGCTAGGTGTGACAGTCCTAACTGCTATTAAATCGAGTATCAAAGAAATCTATCCTAAGGATACAAACCACGGTTATCCGGGGTGAGCGCTACCGTGTATGTATCATCCTTGTGCTAAAGTCTTTTGCTAGACTCATGTTATTCATTGTGTCTACCCTCAACCCTGTAATCTGTATTTAGATTAGAAATCATACCCAGTGCAGGGCTCCCCCTTGTGTCTGTCTCTCTTGTTTCTGTGCTTTGCAAGTGTGTGCTGGATTCTGCTATAAGCAGAAAACCACTAACCTGCCTTAAGGGCTTTAAACTACACAGCCTAAAGGCCCCCCTCACCCTCTATAGGGGGGTGATTGTTACAAAACTCAACGCTAGACAACTTTGACTGAACCACTGATGGAAATCATAGATAAATCTATGCTATTTAACTCAAGCAGAAACTATGGTGGTTAGAATGGTACAGGCAGGCTGTCAAGTACAGTATGAGGTCCTGCAGAAACCTGTTATCTGCTCACAGGACAGCCATCAGGGGGTGACAGCCCATGACATGTTCAGAGGACCAGTTGACACAGGGAGCCCTTGCCAAACCCCATGTGCACCTTTTGGTAAGCGCCCCTCCGTGTCACCCAGAACTGGTCAATCAACATACCAGCTGTTTTCCCAGTCGGCCGCAGCATCTAGGTGCCAGTCAGAGCACTCTCAGAACAGAGGAATCGATTAGTATGATCTGCACCAAGAAACACTTTTTATCCCTTTGCTGGACCACCAGGGATTTGGCCCATTCCCAGTAAAATATGATTGCAAAAAAATGCTATATTTTTAATTTGCTTATTCAAATGGGCAGCTGCCAGAAGGGGGCCCTGACCAGTGGTTTAGTAAAGGACCTCACGATTTCTGATGGCAGCCCTGTCTGCTGATATGTCCTGCAAAGGGGTCAAGTCCTGGGATAGTCTGAGGACTATCCACAGCTTCACTTAGGTAATCTGCAGAGCTTTCAACCCAGCTTGGGTAAAAGTGAATTTTGCTTTTATCTAAGGATATTATCAACGAAAATGGCTAAAGACAAACATTAAAATGCATTAAGGATATAATGAATCTACAGAGTAACAGGATATGTTTCTTTATATGAATCTTAAAGAGTTACATGATCTTTATTATGAGTCCTATCTGCTTATATATCATTTATAAAAAATAACCAGTAGGTTACTCTTTATATCATATCTTTATCTTCATAAATTAATTTTCAGACAATTAACACACAGAGTAACATGACGGTTATTTAGTGTGGTATGTGACTGTGGATACAATTTGGTTAAAAATAACAAAAAGTACAATTTTGTTATTGGTCAGATAACAACAGTTTGCAGCTTTACCTGGGTAATCCTCAGAATTCAGTCAACTGTAACCTGCTGAAGACCCAAGAAAAGCGGAGTACCCAGAGGCGTTTGGATACTTTGTAGTTTACCCAGATAAAGTCTGATGTTTCATTGCACATCACACTTTATCCAGCAACACTAGGGTAATGTGCGTTTTACCCGGGTAAAACACAGCAGAAAACCAGAGTACCCAGAGACCTTTGGATACTTTGCAGATTACCTGGATAAAGTCTGAAATTTCATTTCACTTCGGACTTTTGCTAAAGACGCCTGGGTAATGTCAGGATTACCTGGGTAATCCTAAAATTAACCGCACTTCGGACTTTAACCATAACACATATATATATATATACACACAAATAAACACCCAGAATTATATATACCCTGGCAAGGCCCCCAGACTTATATATACCCAGGCACAGACCCCCCCAGAATTTTATATACCCAGGCACAGACCCCCAGAATTATGTAGGCACAGGCCCCCAGAATTATATATACCCAGCACAGACCCCCATAATTTTATATACCCAGGCACAGACCCCCAGAATTTATATACCCAGCACAGACCCCCCCAGAATTATGTATACCCTGCACAGACTCCCAGAATTTAATTTACCCAGGCACAGTCAGACCCCCAGAATTATACTTACCCAGCACAGACCTCAGGATCAGGTGACCCGCGTGTTACTCTGAGCGCAGCATGGTCCTCCATCCCGCCGCGGGCTTCTGAAGGCTGTGACGGGCTCTCGCAAGATCTTGTGAGATCTCGGCTGTAGGCCGCGTCACAGCCTTCACAGGGCTAAGGACGGCGGCTGCGTGAGGGAGCACGCTTTTTTTTCGGAGGAACACGTGGCCTGTCGAGGGGATTGCTAGCAGAATGCTGTTAATGCATTCCGCTAACAGCCCCAGCGATAAACTTTGCTGGCCTACAGCAGGAACCTGCGTTCCCACTACGTTCCTGCTGCAGAAGAAGTGCGGGAACGCTGTTCCGGAATCGAGCCCTGGTCCTGCACAAAGCAGGCAATGATCCCTGTAAAGTCCCCAGCACTTGTACTAAAACAAGGTGATATACAATGTAAGCAGGATGCTGATTGATCTGTTTATGCGCCACAAAATCCATACAGCAATACAAGCAATAAATCTTTTGCAGGACAGGGGAGTTTGGAGTTGACAGATAATATAAGCAGGTGTGATTTATTTGCCTATTGCCTCTGTTTTAGCTTGTGGAGTGCAGGGGACATCACAGGGATCACTGCTGTACATATCAGCAGATAACAGGAGGAGTGGTGTGTTGCCATTATAGAACCTCATGCTGTGCAGGGAGTGAGAGCCAATTCACACCAGGGATGTGCCTCATCATGAATTTGGCAATGGTGCATGGACCCAGTTGGTAGGTGGCAAATGTCCTGCAAGCCAGTACTCTGGGACACTTGCTTTAAGTATACTCTAGGGACAAAAAAAAAATGGACGGTAGTTTGTTTAGTAAATTCCCCATAAATCCAGTACATGGCACCCTTAGAGCTGGTCGGACATGACAAGCAGTCAATCAATGCATACAACAGGGTTAGCAGTCCCGCATAATAATATGCACTTTTATTCAAAGTGCTCAGGATCCATGGAATATCCCAAATTCTCAGCCGTAATAATAAATAAACACAGAGCACAAACACAATTGAAGAAATAAAATTACATCTTTATTAAATCCATATGAAGGTTAATAAAATTCACTGGACACGTATAAATACATATAACAATATTAAATTGTAACAGTACATTCGATAAACAGCATACTCGTTCTATACATTAGCATCGTTCTCCAAAAGCAGTCCATCTGGTACATAGAATATCATGGCTTAATCCATTAGTCCCTAAACAAAAAATGCACAGTACAATATTGATCAAAATAGAGCACAATTACCTTACAACTGAGGGCAAACAGGAGACCTGTCCTGGGGCACAGCTCAATGTTTTGGCTAAAACACCTACTTCTTGGGGCATATGTGTCCCTATGTGTGTTATGCATATACAGTGGCAAGAAAAACTATGTGAACCCTTTGGGATTACGTGGAGTTTTGCATGAATTGGTCATAAAATGTGCTCTGATCTTCATCTAAGTCACAACAATTTGAAAAACACAGTCTGCTTAAAATAATACAACACAAACATACACAGGGTTATTCAAAGAGATCCGAATGGCTAGAGTAAGGTAACCGAACGCTGAAAATCAGCGTTCGGTTACCTTTCTTGGCCATTCGGCTATTCAGAGAGCAGGCAATACGCCAAATCCTGGCGAATTGCCTGCACATTTGGTGCCTGTTCGAGGGCAGTGAAATCCCCATAAAAGCACTGCTTCGGCTATTCAGAGAACACAAACCAGCAGTGAAAGGTTCCCGAAATGCTCTGCCATTCGGCGGTTTAATTCGGCAGGTTTATTCAGGAGAATCCCATAGGCTTCACTGTTAAAAATATTCCCGTTTTAATTCAATATCTAATAAACCGTTCATTATAAAATTCTGCATTAAAGAGTCTCTTTATTTATAGATTTTTTATGATATTTTAAGCATTTTTCTGGATTTTTTTTTTAAACTTTACTTATTTTTTCTGTAACGGCCCTTTTTATTATCATTCCCTGGACCTCATATGTAAATTTCAGACATTTTCGCTCAGTAGTTTCTTTGCAAACAGTGTTTCACTTTTCAATCATTCATGCAAACTGTTTTCCTAATCTATTCACTGCCTTCTTCTACGGTGTCGGCTTTTTCCGGAGGCTTCGCTGCGTGTGATCGGCTCCTGCTCGGGTTTTTCCGGCGTCTTCGACAGGTTAATCCAGATGTTTTTACGGGTTTTCGGCATGCATTCGCCGGGTTTTCGCCAGGTGTTCGGTGGGTTTTCGGCAGCTTTTCCCTGCACTTCGACAACCCTGTGGGGCTTGCTGAATACACCGCAGGGTGGCCGAAATGGGAAGGCCGATTTGCACCGAATTGAAGAGAACGAAAAGTCACCGAACGTGCAGTGACTTTTCGATTCTCTTTGAATAACCCTGTATATGTTTTCATGTTTTTATTGAACAGAACATGTAAACATTCACAGTGCAGGGTGGAAAAAGTATGTGAACCTTTGGACTTAATAACTGGTTGACCCTCCTTTGACAGCAATAACTTCACCCAAACGTTTCCTGTAGTTGAAGATCAGACCTGCACAACGATCTGGAGTAATTTTGGACCACTCTTCTTCACAAAACTGTTTCAGTGTAGCAATATTCTTGGGATGTCTGGCGTGAATCGCTCTCTTAAGGTCATGCCACAGCATTTCAATCGGATTGAGGTCAGGACTCTGACTGGGCCACTCCAGAAGGCATATTTTGTTTTGTTGAAGCCATTCTTTTGTTGAATTACTTGTATGCTTACAACTGAGGGCAAACACTTGTATGCTTTGGGTCATTGTCCTGTTGCATCACCCATCCTCTGCGGAGCTTCGGTTGGCGGACAGATGGTCTTACGTTTTCCTGCAAAATGTCTTGATAAACTCTGGAATTCATTTTTCCATAAATGACAACAATCCGTCCAGGCCCTGAGGCAGCAAAGCAGCCCCAAACCATGATGCTCCCTCCACCATGTTTTACAGTGGGGATGAGGTTTTGATGTTGGTGTGCCTTTTTTTCTCCACACAAGTGTTGTGTGTTTTTTCCAAACAACTCAATTTTGGTTTCATCTGTCCACAGAATATTTTGCCAGTGGTACTTCCTCCGTGGTGTCCTCCCATGTACTCCATTCTTGTTTAATGTTTTCCTTATTGTAGATGTGTCAACAAAAATGTTAGCATGTGCCAGAGATTTCTGTAAGTCTTTAGGCTAGGGTCAGACTGAGGCAGTGCGAATGCGCGTGCAGGCGCACTTAATCACGGCCGTGCTAGCAGCAAATGCCGGGCAATGACGGACAATATACGAAGTACGGTCGCACAAAAGTCCGGCTGCGCAACGCAAGTGGAAAATGAACGCATTTTTTCGAGAACGTAAAACCGCTAGTACGGTTGTACAGAGTGCGCTGCGTCCGCTAGCGGCGTGTGTGTGTGATTAGGAGACATCAGACACTACTAATGTCCAGCCTACATAACGTCCAGATGCAAAAAGTGTTTTATTGATGATCCGTACAAAATCACGAACGCAAATGCGCATAGTATGACCGCTCTCGCGTACTCCGTGAAAAAATGCGTCCACTCGTTCGAACGTACTTTTTCACAGACAACGCGAAAGATGCGTTAGTCTGACCCTAGCCTTAGCTGACACTCTAGGATTCTTCTTTACCTCAATAAGCATTCTGCGCTGTGCTCTTGCATTCATCTTTACAGGACGACCACACCTAGGGAGAGTAGCAACAGTGCTGAACTTTCTCCATTTGTAGACAGTCTGTCTTACCGTGAACATCAAGGCTTTTGGAGATACTTTTGTAACCCTTTCCAGCTTCATACAAGTCAACAATTCTTGATCGTAGGTCTTCTGAGAGCTCTTTTCTGCGAGGCATGGTTCACATCAGGCAGTGCTTCTTTAAACCAGTAAACCCAAAACTGGTGTGTGTTTTTAAAGGGCAGGACAGCTTTCAGCAACACATCCAATAATATCACACTGATTGGACTCAAGGTTGGCTCACTCCTGGCTCCAATTAGCTCTTGGAGAAGTCATGAGGCTAGGGGTTCACATACTTTTCCCACCCTACACTGTGAATGTTTACATGTTATGTTTAATAAACACATGAAAACATATGTTTGTGTTGTATTATTTTTAAGCAGACTGTGTTTTTCAAATTGTTGTGATTTAGATGAATATCAGAGCATATTTTGTGACCAATTCATGCAAAACTCCACGTAATCCCAAAGGGTTCACATACTTTTTCTTGCCACTGTACACCCTTATGCCAACCTGATGCCAATGGGAAAAAAAAAACAGCTATCAGAAGTAACCATCCTTATGCCCAAAGTGGTCCTAAAGGAAAATCTGTACGGCCGTGACAAGCAGGTAGCTTCCTGTCAAGCTGTAGCCTTTAGGCTAGACGTCCACTGGCACCGTAGTCGGGCGACTGACTTGGTCACCCGACTACAGACAACGCCATCAACCGATCAGGGTCGACCACTGGAATTGTCTGTGGATGACCCAGATCGGCTGATGGACAGAACGCCAAATGAAAAAAAATAACGAAAAAACCCCAGTGCGGGGAGAAAAAAAAATGTCTTTGGTCCTTTCAGGACCAATGACAGTCCCTGTCAAGTGAAGCCGAAGCAGTGGGGAAAAAAGAAAAAACCTCGCCGGGGGGGATTAACCCCTGTCCCTGATGCTGAATTAGGTTTCAGCACCAGGGACAGCAATGCTGATGCAGCCGGCTCGCAACCCCCCCCCCCAAAAACGTGAGAAAAAAAGCCTAGTCTTTTTTAAAAGAAAACTGAACCCAAAATTTCATGTAAAAAATCCAGAAAAATACCAAAAAATTCTAAAAAGATCAAATAAAAAGGCTTTTTGCTGCGGATTAAGAAAATAAACAGTTGGATAAAAACTAAAATATTTTTTACATTGAATCCTATGGGCTTCAAACTGAATAATTTTCTACAGGACAATTTTCCTGCCGCAGCACTGCAGTTTAACTATACAGTTCATCTTTATCATGTTTCCCTGTCACGGCACGGCACTTTAACTATACCATTCATCTTTTTCATGTAAACTTGTACCAGATCATCAAGGAATTGTCCGATAATTCCAAATAATTTGGAAAGATAGCTAGTCTGTTGTAGTTGCAAAATATCATCTGAAATCGTCCGATGGTGGTCGGATGCAGTGGAAGAGGGCTGATTCACCTGCATGTTGTAAGATCGTTTGGAGAATGGTCCAGGACGACAAGAGAAGAGGTGATTACTCTTCACAGGAAGGGCAATGGCTATAAGAAGATTGCAAAGATGTTAAACATACCAAGAGAGACCATAGGAAGCATCATTCGCAAATTCAAGGCAAAGGGCACTGTTGAAACGCTACCTGGTCGTGGCAGAAAGAAGATGCTGACTTCGACTGCTGTGCGCTACCTGAAGCGTAGAGTGGAGAAAAGTCCCCGTGTGACTGCTGAGGAACTGAGAAAAGATTTGTCAGATGTGGGTACTGAAGTTTCAGCTCAGACAATACGGCGCACACTGCGTAATGAAGGCCTCCATGCCAGAACTCCCAGGCGCACCCCCTTGCTGTCTCCAAAGAATAAGAAGAGTCGACTGCAGTATGCCAAAAGTCATGTGGACAAACCACAGAAGTTTTGGGATAGTGTTCTGTGGACTGATGAAACAAAATTAGAACTGTTTGGGCCCATGGATCAACGCTATGTTTGGAGGAGGAAGAACAAGGCCTATGAAGAAAAGAACACCTTGCCTACTGTGAAGCATGGCGGGGGGTCAATCATGCTTTGGGGCTGTTTTGCTTCTGCAGGTACAGGGAAGCTTCAGCGTGTGCAAGGTATCATGAATTCTCTTCAGTACCAGGAGATATTGGATGACAATGTGATGCAGTCCATCACAAACCTGAGGCTTGGGAGACGTTGGACCTTTCAACAGGACAATGATCCCAAGCATACCTCCAAGTCCACTAGAGCATGGTTGCAGATTAAAGGCTGTAACATTTTAGAGTGGCCATCGCAGTCACCTGACTTAAATCCGATTGAGAACCTCTGGTGGGACTTAAAGAAAGCAGTTGCAGTGCGCAAGCCTAAGAATGTGACTGAACTGGAGGCTTTTGCCCATGACGAATGGGCGAAGATACCCGTAGATCGCTGCAAGACACTTGTGTCAAGCTATGCTTCACGTTTAAAAGCTAAGTACTAAGATTGAATGTCACTTGGGGGTTGAATAAAACTGATAATGATGTGAGCACAGAAAAGACATTTGTGGTTATTTCATTATAAATGTTATGTTATATTTGTCTGACCTACACGTGCCTCTTTGATTTAATTGTAAGCAAGATGACTGATCAAAATCAATGTCAAACTGGCCAAAACACTCAATTTCAGTGGGGGTTGAATAATTTTGAACACAACTGTATGTGTTGAAATATGTAAACCTCTGTTCTTAATCTTTCAAGATTCTTTTCTTTCAGGAATCGTACCAGAGGATTGGAGAAAAGGTGACATGGTCCCTATATTTAAGAAAGGTTTAACATTTGTGCCTGGGAAATATAAACCTGTGAGCTTAACATCTGTGGCTGGGAAAGTATTTGAGGTGTTACTAAGGGATAATATTCAGGAATTTATTGGGAGGTATAATGTAATTGGCAAAAATCAGCATGGTTTCATGAAACACAGATCATGTCAGACTAACCTAAGTACGTTCTATGAGGAAGTAAGTAGAAGTATAGATCAGGGGGTCGCAGTGGATGTGATTTACTTGGATTTTGCCAAAGCTTTCGACACAGTTCCACACAAGAGGTTAGAGACTGCGTCAGAGACTGTACAGACTTTTAAAAAACTACTGGATGACTTCCCGCAGACACAGAATATTAAGGGTTATAATATTTAATATGTGGGTAAGTTTCTTGATCCAAGGAGAAATCTAACTGCCATTCTGGGGTCAAGAAGGAATTTTTCCCATTGTGTTGCATATTGGTGAGCGCTTCAGACTGGGTCTTTTGCCTTCTTTTGGATCAACAGCAGTAGGTGACGTGTGAAAGGCTGAATCCGATGGACGCATGTCTTTTTTCAGTCTATGTAACCTAGTGGTGGATAGCAATTATATAATTTTTTTTATTGTAATAAAGTTTTATTGAGTTTTTAAACAGATATGACAATACATTGAATGCATGACAGCATATTCAAGCAGTCGCGGAGTGCATGGAACATAGGTTTCAGATAATAAAATGCGTAATGCGTCTCATTCAACATCGTATATACATGCAAACATAGGTAACACAAATTTAAGTAAAAAGGGGGAGATAGAACCTGTGACAAGGGAATGAAAAAAGGGGGGGGGTTGGCCAGTCATTTGTTATTCAATTGCGGACAGGGGAGATCTGCTGAATTGTGGGGCGGGGAGCAGGCTGGTTTCGACCAATAAAACCAACGCCGCAGGTGTTTGGCGGAGGTGCCGGAGGATTGGTGCAACAGATCCTCTATGTCTCTGATACGTTGGACTTCGTCCAGCCATTCTCGAAAAGTGGGGGCTATCGGGGATTTCCAGTGTCTGGGCACCACAGCCTTGGCGGCATTCAGTAGACGAATATCAAGGGTGTTTCTGTAGGAGTCCACAGATAATGGCGTATGGTGGAGCAGCATGGCCACTGGTGTGTAGGAAGGTGGAGAGTCAGAGATTTTGCTAATGGCATCGTGAACCAGTGTCCAGAAGGGTTGCAACACTGGGCAGGACCACCAAACATGTAGTAGGTCAGCGCGCTGTGATCCACACCTCCAGCAGGAGGCATCTGCCGTGGCCGAGTATGTAGCAATAGTGGTGGGCGCCCTATACCATTGCGACAGCAGCTTGTAAGCCGTTTCTTGTGTACGAGTAGCAATAGAACACCGGGTATTGAGCGCGAACATTTGAGTCCACTCTTCCTCTGTGAATGTTTGGTGGAGTTCTGTTTCCCATTTCGCCACATGAGGGTGTGTGAGGAGAGAGGTTTTGCAGGACACCGTACAGAGTCGAGATGCCATGTTGGGGAAGGGTCTTACGAGTGATCACTTGTTCAAATGTGGTCAGAGGGCGAGTATACTTGTCCAATGGAGCCAGGGAGCGGAGATAGGTTATGAGGCAGTGCATATGGAAGGTAGTGAGAAAGGAGTCAGGGTGAGACAATGGTATGTCCTTTGGGGCTTTAGGTCGGTTGCCATCTATGTACAGGCCAGGTAGGGGGTTCTGCGGTATAGCCGTGTCAGTGAGAGGTAGCAGTCGTGGCGAGAAGGCCGGCAAGTGACTGAGAGGGAGAAGCGGAGAAGGCCAGGGGGCCAGTTGCGTGGACTTCTGCAGCCGACACCAGATGGTCAATGTAACTGAAACTGTCGGGTGTGCGGGGATGTTAGTAAGGGCAGCGGTGCCTAAAAGCCAAGGGAGGGAGGTGCGCGAGCGGCCCGCCAGTTCATGCTCTAATGCCACCCATTGTTTACCAGAGGTACCGAAGCTCCACTCCACCAGACGCAGAAGGTGAACAGCATGATAATAGCGCTGCAGATGTGGCAGAGCCAGGCCTCCACGAGAGCGTGGAGCCGTCAGCAATGTCACGCTCAGTCTCGGCTTACTCCCGGCCCAGACATATCTAATGAAGAGAGATTGCAAGGAGCGAAAAAAGGCAGATGGGACATGTATCGGCAAGGTTTGCAGTAAATAAAGGACTCTTGGGAGAACGTTCATTTTAAGGACATTTATGCGCTCAAACCACATGATGTGCGGAATGGCCCATCGAGTAAGGTCTCTTTCCAGGACCCGAAGCAGGGGGACGAAATTTGTAGCATAGAGATTTGATACCGCTGGGGTGAGGTGGACTCCGAGATACTTAAGAGAGGATGTACACCATCGAAAGGGGAATGTGGATTGAATGTGTGTGCTAAGGGGGGAAGGAATTGAAATATTCAGAATTTCCGATTTTGACATGTTAATTTTATAGTTACTTAGCGAGCCATATTCGCGGAGTAATTCAATGAGTGAAGGTAGGGAAATCTGGGGCTGCTGTATAAAAAATAGCAGATCATCTGCATACGCCGCTACCTTGTGTGTGTGGCGCCCAACACAAACACCATGGATGGAAGGGTTGGCCCTGATAGCCTGAAGGAGGGGTTCCAGAGATAGTGCAAATAAAAGAGGGGAGAGAGGGCAACCCTGGCGAGTGCCGTTTTTAATGATGAAAGGGGAGGACAAGGTACCATTTAGATTAATGCGGGCGGTAGGGAAGTCATATAAGGCAGTTATCCAGCGCAAGGCATTGGGGCCAAACCCCATATGGTGTAGAGTCCGAAATAAGAAAGGCCAGTGCACCCTATCAAACGCCTTCTCAGCGTCGGTGGAGAGGAGCAGGGTCGGTCCGGTGCCGGGTCTCTGGGCAGCATGGATCAAGTTAATGGCCAGCGTAGTATTATCTCGCCCCTCCCTCCCTGGGATAAATCCTGTCTGGTCAGGGTGGATCAGGTGTCTCATATGTTTTGCGATGCGCAGAGCAAGTACCTTAGCAAAGAGTTTTACGTCCTGATTCAGGAGGGAGATCGGTCTATAATTAGCACACAGGGCGTGATCTTTGTCCGGTTTAGGGATTAGTGTGATGGTGGCAGAGAGTGTTTGTGGGGCAAGTTGGGGCGCAGGTTCAGTCAGGCCATTAAAGGAAGCCAGCCAGGCGCGAGAGAGGAATTTTTTGCATGTTTTATAGTATTTAAGGGTAAGGCCATCAGGTCCCGGGGTCTTACCTACCGGTGTTCGCTTGATCGCTTCATGCAGTTCCTCCGCAGTGATTGGACCTTCAATAGAGGACCTCATGCGTGGCGTCAGTTTTGAGCGTGAGTGCGAAGGAAGCGCTGGGTGATGTCAGGGGCCGTCTGGTTGGGAGCGGGGGTGAGGCCGTATAGCTTAGTAAAGTAATCATGAAAGAGGCCAAGCATATCTTTCGGGAGGGTAACGGTGGTTCCCTGGGGGGAGCGAAGATGGGTGACATATAGTGCCTGTCGGTGGGTCCGGAGGGCGTTGGCCAGAAGTCTGCCGCATTTATTACCATGTTCATGGAAGGTTTTACGTACCGTCAGGAAGGCCTTCTGAGCCCTGTTATTAAAGAGGGAGCGGAGCTGTGACCTAAGGTCCAGCAATTCAGTGTAGGTGTTGTCGTCAGAGTGCAGTTTATGGGATCGTTCCAGGGCCGCTATGCGCTGCAATAGGTATTCCTGCTGCTCTGTGTGTTCTCTCTTACGTGGCGCGCCCTGTTGTATAAGGTATCCCCTGATGACAGCCTTATGGGTTTCCCAAATAATCTGCGGGGAACAATCGGGTGTGTCATTCTCTGTAAAATAGTTGTGTAGTGCATCATGAAGGCCTTCTTTTATCTGGGGGTCAGTAAGAAGGGATTCATTGAGGCGCCAGAGTTTCTCCCTAGGGCGGGCGAGGGGGAGGAGAGCGTGATCAGGACGGGCAATGATCTGACCAGGTCATGGGGCCTATGGTGGCAGATTCCAGGAGGTGCATACTACCAAAAGGGAGGAAAATGTAGTCGAGGCGTGTGTAGAGCTGGTGCGGCGCGCTGTAGTATGTGTAATCTCGTGTGGAGGGGAAGAGCGAGCGCCAGCAGTCCATCAATCTCCGGGATTGTAGCGCAAGTCGAGTGCGACGGAGGACGGTGTGTGGGGTGCTAGTGACACCTCTAGAGGTATCCAGGCGAGCGTCAAGCGGTAGGTTGAGGTCACCTCCCACCACTAGGATGCCCTCCTGGAAGTCCTGCAGTCGACGAAGTATGGAACGAATGGAGGAGTGTTGTTGTCGATTCGGGAGGTATACCGAGACAAAAGTGTACCATTGCGCACCAATTTGGCCCTTCACAAACGTGTAACGACCAGCGGGATCTAGCAAAGAGGTCGAGTTACTGAACGGGGTGGAGCGGGAAAACAGCACCGCAGTGCCGCAAACTTTACCAGCTGTAGCATTACTGAAATAACCAGTAGGATATTTGTGGTTTTTGAAGGTGGGAGGCCGGGCATGTGGAAAATGGGTTTCCTGCACTAATACTACGTCAGCGTGAAGTGAGGTAAATTCCCTGAGGGCCGCATGGCGCTTTTCGGGTATGTTCAGGCCTTTCGCATTAATTGAGAGAACTTTAAGAGTGCGGGGGACAGTGGCCATGGTATAATCCTGAGGGAGATAACAATATGAAAGGACTGGGGAGGGGGATAGGGGGGGCACCCAGTAGGACAAACCAGGTACAGGGGAACAAAGACAAAAAAACAATTACAATTACATTAGGGCTGTGCAATATTGACAAAATAATCATATTGCGATTTCTTGAATGAATATTGCGATTGCGATTTTATTTGCGATTTAGGCAATTGTTTTTGCTTTTTCAAACATGCTACATACATTCTAAATGTATTCAGTATTCAGCACATGGATGTACTGCCCCAGAACATGGATGTACTGCCCCAGCACATGGATGTACTGCCCCAGCTCATGGATATACTGCCCCAGCACATGGAGATACTGCCCCAGCACATGGATATACTGCCCCAGCACATGGATACTGCCCCAGCTCACCTCTTTGCTCCACGTGTTCGGCTCCCTGTGAGCTTCCGGCGGCATGGAGCTTGGGCGCTCACCTGGGGGAACCACGTGACGAGCCGCGAGAACGCGGCTGTACACGTGGTTCCCCCTGCGAGCGCCCAAAGCTCCATGCCGCTGGAAGCTTACAGGGAGCCGAGCACGTTAATTTCCGCAGCCCTAAAATGAAGATAAAATTGCAGCCTTATGCAATTTAGAAATTGCATGTGCTTAAATCGCGATTGTTTTGCGATTGCGATTAATTGCACAGCCCTAATTACAATGGTACAAATATATACACAAGGAGCATGTGCCTGAGTCTCAGGTCACAGAGGGGGGGTGCGTACACCACCGATCCCACTGTGTAGACACTGACTCGGGGGGGGGTACCCGGCGCAGGACGGTCAACAGTGAAAATCAAGTAATATAACAACGAATTCAGATTGCAACTTAGCAACAGATATTAGGAAAACAGCTGAATAGAAAAAGCAAAAAAATCAAAAAGCACACAGGAGGCGCCAAACGCGCAGCCCCAGGTTGGATAAGTACATGGGTGTGCTCAGGAAAAAAAAAAAGAGAGGAAGTAGCGGCTCGCACTGGCCACCCCTGAGGCGCATAGAGCCGTGCAGTGCTTTAGGCCGTAAACGGTAAGAGCAGGCTGGTGGAGATTCAAGGGCGGAGGAGGAACCTCGCCACCATTCGTATTACACAAGTCAGCCAGTAAAGAGGCTTGAGCGATCAGGCGTACCTCAAGCCTAATAACACATAAAAAGGATACTGACGTTGTCAAGGTCTTTGAATCAGCTAGGCGCCGATACCAGACTAGGGCGTCTTCCGCAACAGAGGGAGAGGTGCAGAGGTCCCAGAAAAACTCAGACGGAGCCGATGGAGGCCAGTTCAATCCACCGGTGCCTGCGAGGAGGAGGATTGGCGTCTGCGGCGGGATCTTCGCGGGCGTGATGGAGCCTGTTCCGGCGGCATGTATAGCAGTGCCAGGTCTGGCCAAGCCGGGAGCGTGTCCGGTGGAAGGGAGAGTTCCTCTAAAAACAGCGGGAGATCCAGTTCGCTGCGAAGATTAAGAGGTCCCGATGGCGTGCGGACTTGGAGGCCAAACGGAAATAGCCACTTGTATTGAAGTTTCATGTCCTGCAAGGCCGCCGTGAGCAGACGTAGCATGCGTCTGGACTGCAAGGTAGCGGGTGAGAGATCCTGGAATAGCGAGATCTTAGCCCCCGCAAAATCAATGGTGCGAGAGCCCCGGGCCGCTGCCAGTATGGAGTCTTTTAGCGGGTAGCGTAGAAGGCAGCAAATCACATTGTGCGGGGGAGCGTCAGGTGGGCCCTTCGGTCTCAGTGCTCTGTGATAGAGTTCCATTTCGATGTCCGTGGCAGGGTCCCTTTCCAAAATGTCATTAAATAAAGCGATGAGGGTGCATTTTAATTCCTCCTGTGAGTTTTCTAACTCCGGAAGGCCTTGAACCCTTATGTTATTCCGGCGATTTCTGTTCTCTACATCTTCTAAATGGCGAGCCATCATTTGTAAGGCCGAGCGCTGCGTGGTTATTGCAGAGGAGTGGGCCGCTATCGTGACAGACTGCTGTTCCTGTGTCACCTCCACGTGCTGTAGCCTGGTCTGTATGCCGCCAAGATTAGTGCGCAGCGCGCGGATTTCTGAGAGGAGGGAAGCTCCCAGCTCAGTGGTGGCAATGGCTAAGTCCTCTTTACTGGGGAGATATTGTAGGAGTTGGCAGAGGTCATTTGGGGGGTCCCATACACTCACCAAGTGCGTTGGAGAGCTGGAGGCCGAGGAGCATGCGGCGGCGGCCATCTTGGAATCCGGGTCATCGATTTCAGCGGTCGAAAGAGGGGCTAAAAACGGCCTGATGGACCCAGTCTGCTGGCTCCCAGTGGGTTCTGGGGGGCCAGGGGTGTGTGGGGGCTTCTTGGCTTTACCCATGGGTGCGGATGTGCAGCAGAAAAGGGGTAAAAACAGCGCGCTCAGCGGAGCTCACTGATCAAGCGGCCATCTTCCTGGACGTCCTGGCCACGCCCCTATAATTTTCAAGGGCCGTCTCACGATGCTTCATTTTTGTCTTTTTCATGATTTATCTTTCAATTTGTGAATTAACAAGGGGTTTTACTTGTATCTAAGCCCTGATCCTCAGACAGTGCCTTATGTCATCAGTCACCTTCATGAGAATTACGTCATGCCTCCTTCAAAATCTCGCAAATGCATCAAATATTGCCGTGTCTTCCCATCTCTGCAAATATCCCACCTGCATTTTGTCACCTTTTGAACGATTCCCTCTCCCACTTATAACCTCTAACCTTTCTGCCTTCTCTACCAATTGGTTTTCTTTTTGGTATGACTCTTTTGGTATCCACCGTCTTAGCACCATATAACTGGGCAGGCGCTAATTCAGCAGCCTGCCCTGTAACGCAGCACTAACCCTCTCTAATACTCACTGCAGCACTTCCGTGCCGCTGGGAGTATTACCTCCTGGAGTCCATAGGACTCCATGGAGGGTTGTGGTGCCCTGGCCGCGAGCCCTGTGCAGTGTCACTCTCCCCGGCACTGAAATTGCCCCATAATCACAGAACGTTGAACTGCACTGTAATTCCAGCTAAATGAATAGTGAATTCACCGCAAGGTCGTCGAAATGAAACTGCTCAAGTGCTCTGAACGGGAAAGCACTGAAATTTCAGATTTTTTTTAATTCATTTTTTTTATTAAAGTAAAATACAGAGAAAAGACACACAGGGTTATTCAGAGAGTGTGAAAAGCAGGAGAATGACTGGAGAATGAAAAATTCTAGGTCAAAATAGCCAAACCAGAAAAATTCTCCCATTTATCTCACTTTCCAAATCGGCTATTTTGACCTAGAATTTTTCATTCTCCAGTCATTCTCCTGCTTTTCACCCTCTCTGAATAACCCTGACAGATATGAACAAAACAAAATGCAGAAGAGACCTACAGCCAGGAGCGAGAGAACCAAAAAACACTCTCTAGTGTGAGATATGGAGCAAGGGCAAGAAAGAAAGAAGGGCAGAGAAAGAGGGAGAAAAGGGAGTAAGAGCAAGGGCATAAAGAGAGCGACAAAGCAAGAAAAGGAGAGTGAGAGCAACAGAAAGAGAATGAGAGAAAAAGAGTGAGGGAGAGAAAAAGAGAGCAAAAGAAAAAGGAGGGAGAGAAAAAGAGAAAGACAGTGACGGAGAGTAAAAAGGAAAAACAAAAAGAGTGAGAGAAAAAGAGAGCAACAGAAAAAGTTTGAGGGAGAGAACAAGGGCATAAAGAGCAACAAAGCAAGAAAAGGAGAATGAGCATAACAGAAGGTGTGAGGGAGAGGAAAAGAGAGAGCAACAGAAAAAAAGAGTGAAGAGAAAAAAAAGAGGGCAACAGAAAAAGTGCGGGAGAGAAAAAGAGTGACAGAGAAAAAGAGAGAGCAACAAAAAGTGTGAGGGAAGAGCATAAAGAGCAACAAAGCAAGAAAAAGAGAGAGTAGCAGAAAGAGAGAAAAAGAGAGCAACAGAAAAAGGGAGCGAAAAAGAGTGCAACAGAAAAAAGAGTGAGGGAGAGAGCCATAGGCGACTCTACAGGGGGGCAAGGGGGGGCAATTGCCCCCCCTAGGTTATTCCTTGCCCCCCCATGTGCCCCCCCACCAAAAATCAGCATCCAGCTTCCCACACTTCTTCGGACCAACGTATCTCCGTCGCTATGCATCGTATATGGACGAACTAGGTGTCATTCGAAAGGGCAGATTCTGGCCTTTCCAATGATACCCAACATGACCATATTCAGTGTGAAGTATAAGTCATAAAACATTAAATAAAAACGTGTACTTAAACTTAAACATTTTCACAGGGTTGAAATGGATCAGCAGTGAAATGGTTAATGTTCAGACTATACACTACATTGTGTATTACGTTAGTTTTTGCCTTGGTTTTAGTTGTATATTAAGGGTTAATGGGCAGGCTTTATCCCTTACAGTATGCATTTGTTTTTTCCTTGATTAATGGCATTTTACGGGTTGATGGGTAAACTACATGCCTCAGTGTATTCATTTCAGGTTTTTCCTTGATGAATGGCATTTTACGGGTTAAGGGGTAGCTAAATGCCACATTGTTTATTATTTTTATTGTATTTCTCTGGGTTTATGGCATTTTAGGGGTTATTATGGAAGTTAGAATCTAAAGGGTCTATTTATCTTTAGATCCTCTGCTTTCCGTCACATTTCGGGGAATTAATTTTTCCGAAAATAAGGTGAATTCCATATTTAGCGAATGGTCACTGTAATTTGCTAAAAGTGGAGTCACTGAACCAGCTATCAGACATTCAGCGAAAACTGCCGAATTGCAGCGAATAAAATATTGAATTTAAGTATCAGGTTAGTACAACAAAAAGGCATCATTGCATCACATTACTCTGGGGTTTTGGAATCTTATTTATACATACTTATTTAGGGCACTATTAGCTGGTGTGAGCTAACCCTTGCGTCAGCGTGATTTTGCGTTAGCGCCAGGTTAATTGAGTCTAGCGCTGGACCAACAGATTGTTTGCCTCC
Organism: Leptobrachium leishanense; assembly: GCA_009667805.1. NCBI lineage: Eukaryota > Metazoa > Chordata > Amphibia > Anura > Megophryidae > Leptobrachium > Leptobrachium leishanense. Next base: position 117,760,393 of record CM019071.1, on the reverse strand, counting down.
CGCTACAAATGGAAAAAATCACTTAGCGCGTTGCTATTAGCGATTTGTACCGCAAGCTTAATGTACTTTCCGCGTCCTATACTTAACACAGGGAGTGCTAGAGATCTCTAGCGCTTTTGTAGCTAACAGATCACTGGGTGCCAGCGCTAAATTTTTTGAGGTGCACTAATTGCAACATTTTACCTACTGCTCAACCCTGGTGCTAACTCCAAAAAAACAGAAAAACCTGGTCCTTGTCCAAAATTAATAGGCAATTGAAAGGAATGCAGCACAGGTGTTCTCTTGGCCCCATACACCATAGTAATGGATATGGTCAGCAATGTCGCTGCTGTTGCAGTAAGCTCTATTATAAATGTATCCTTTATGCACATATATCCTAATTCTAATATATTGCCTAATTTCAAACATTTTATGCTGGGGGTTATTCATTGTATGGAAGCAGTTGATTTTGATTATTAGGGTGACTGTGTGGACCATGTTTAAAGGGACACGTGAATAAGTCTTGCCCTGAAACATGTATTATTGCTATGCTGCAGCAGGGAAATTGTTGTCACTCACCTGGCCTTCCTTTTGGATCTATTAAATGCAGTGTAATGATTCTACATGCTGTTGGGTGGCATTTATCATGCAATGCCCATCAGCCTTAATATATGTGTGCCTCAAAACATGGATGATCCGGTCACCGTGGAGGATTTTAATAATGCAGAGGTGTGAGGTTATTCACTGGATGTGTTCATATTCAAGCTTGTGAGGGCGGGGGATAGGTATGGCCTGGCACTCTGCACTGGAAAAAAAAACAGTTCTATCCTGTACACAACCGCATTAGCGCTGGGTATCAACCCGGGTCTTAGAGTTTCCCTAGCGTGCGCCAAACGACCTTGTTCATGGACTACTGCAGACAAGGTGATCTGTTAGTAAGTCGTCAGGCACTAACAGGGTTATTCAGAAAGCAGTGAAAAGCAGGAGAATGACTGGAGAATGGAAAATTCAAGGTCAAAATAGCCGATTTGGAAAGTGAGATGAATGGGAGAATTTTTCTGGTTTGGCTATTTTGACCAAGAATTTTCCATTCTCCTGTCATTCTCCTGCTTTTCACGCTCTCTGAATAACCCTGTAAGTTTTAGCGACTCGCACTAAATTTTTCCTTTATTGATGGTGTTTTAGTTCACACCAGGTGATAGGGCCCTTAGTTTTATTCAGTGGTATGATTTAGTGGTGAAAATTATTAGTGCCCCCCCAGTTTTGACTGCGGTTTCTTCTGTGCCCCCCCTAAATATTGTTCCTAAAGTCACCACTGGAGAGAGCAATGGCATAAAGAGAGCAACAAAGCAAGAAAAGGGGAGTAACAAAGAGAGGGAGGGCTAGAGAATGAGAGGGCAACAGAAAAAGAGTGAGGAAGAGAAAAAGAACAGAAAAAGAGTGAGGGAGAGAGAGCAACAGAAAAAGTGAGGGAGAGAAAAAGAGAAACAGAAAAGAGCCAGAGCAATAGAAGAGAGGGAGAGAAAAGAGAGTGACGGAGAGCAATAAAGAGAAGAGTGAGCAATAGAAAGAGGAACAGTGAAAAATAGAACAAGAGAGGGATTGAAGAAGAGAGAAAATGAAGGGGGGAAAAAAAGCAAAGGAGACAAAACCGAGAAATGAAATAGTAAGTTGAATAGCTTTCTGCCAACACCAGTAAGTAGATGTGCATTGTGAGATCTACACAACATTGAGCATGATCAAGGTCTAATGAGCAAATATTTGAGATTACCGCATGATGTCACATTACATTATTGTTACACTACACTCTCTAAGGGCATTCCGCTCTGTCCTATTATTCTCTATGGGCATTCCGCTCTGTCCCATCATTCTCTATGGGCATTCCGCTCTGTCCCTTTATTTCCTAAGGACATTCCACTACCCTGTTAAAGTCTATGGTTATTCCATTCTGTCATTCCTTTTAGTAGGTTCCCAGAATAACAAATATACATACACGTTACACACACACAGAACAGGAGAGAGGACCCTGCTTGAGAGCTTACAATCTAAGAGACCCTAGAGCAGGGATTTGAGTCCCCTGCCCTAGAGCTTCCCTTTAATAAATAAGCAGAATGCCAGATGATTCAGGTCCTGGTTTCCTTAGCAAAGTGTATCGCATCACAAGGCGGCACATGATAACCACCCCATCGGAATGCAGAAAGGATGAGTGCTCGATATAAGATGGCAAATAACCCTTCCAACCCCTTTTTCAAACTCATGGCAGACGGAGGTACCGCTTTGGTCCCTGGAGGTCATAGGTCGCTAATTCGCCACCTACGTTCCAGGCCCGAAAGTTGCTAAGCAACTGCCATGATGGCTTCTCGTGCCCAGGCCTATAGCAGGATCCGTGACGTATTTCCTGTTCCGGTGCACTCGCTCCCCGCCCGCCGGAGTCACCGGAAGCGGAGGGAGCCGGGCGGACAGGAGCGGAGAGCCGGTGACAGCGAGGCACCTGAGCTTGTTGGAGTCCCTAGCTCCCTCCGAGGCGCTCTCGTTTTCCGTCACAGGCCCGCGACAACCCGTGTCCTCCCGGCGGCTCTCCACCCAGCCCCCCTCCTCCTAGTCACGTCCCATTGGGCAGCGGTGCCCGGCGCCCCCACAAGTCACCCAGCTCCCTCCTTACCCCCCTCCCCTCTGCTCACCCCGGCGCCGCTTCACACGCTCTCACCGCGCCTCTCCCCCAGGTGTCACACCCCCTCCATCTCCCCGGGCTGTCTCACTCCCCTCTTACCGCTCAGACATGTCCAAGAACACCCACTCCTCGCGATTTCGAAGGGTGGACATTGATGAATTCGACGAGAACAAGTTCGTGGACGATCAGCTGCAGGAGGAGCCGGCGGAGCACCAGGGACCTGACGAGGGAGAGGTGGACAGTCTGATCAGACAATATCCTTCCTGAGAATCAATGGGGGGGGGGGTAGCTCTTACCAGGGGGCGTCTTACATATGGGGGGGGGGGTAGCCAGGGTTTGCAGCCAAAGGGGTTGGTAAACAGGTGGGGGCAGCAGGGGTGTGGAGGTAGACGGGGCGTGTGGGCACAGGAGTGACTGGGGGCGTGCAACGGTGTGTGGGCATTGGAGGTTTGTCAATAAGTCTCATAGATCATTGTTTCTCAGCTCTGGTCTTCAGGTCCCCCCAACAGGTCAGGTTTGCAGATATCTGAAGCACAGCACAGGTGATATGATTTGCTGCTCAGTGATTGCAGGATTCAGTCTCCATTTCCCCAAGGCGATCTGCTAAATCTGGCCTATTAGAGGGTGCCGAGGACTGGAGTTGAGAAACCCTGTCATAGATGACATAACTGAATGTCGCTGGTTGTCCTAGGATCAGTCTAGTTTGGATATTTATAACCTGTTCTACCTGGGTGAAATGCCTTTTATTAGTCCCAAAGCACAGGACTAGAGAAGCTCCTGTGGTCTGGTGAGGTCACTTGCAAACATGTCCCCCATACAGGTGTCACCTGGCAGTGGTAACGTGGAGGTGCGTCTGGTAAGACCATTTTCTTATGTTTTTTTGACATTTGAACTTCCATAAACCCTATGTCAAATGATACAAATGCTTAGCCTATAAAATACACGAAGGCTAAACTATCCTGTTAGCAGTTCGGCAATATTGTTCCGTATAGATTTGTCGCGGAATAAACATTCCTCGACTTCCTGAATGTAAAACGTTACGGAAACTGAATAAGTTTAGATCTGGAGAGAGCAGTCCGCGCACTGTTCGTCTAGTTGGGAGTAACCCTATAAAGGTGGGATCTCAAACTCTGCCCCCCTCTGATTTTTCAGAACTGCCAATACTGTGATTCTCTGGCAAAGCATTCTGGGAATTAGCAGTAAACAACGTGGGGAGGGGTGGTGGGTTGTGGGCTGAGATCCCTCCTGCAAAGGTAGGAAATTATGGGTGTAAATCAGGAAAATGCTTAAGTAAATGTAACACAAAATAACCACCTCCCTTTTAATAGTGCTTTAGGATTTCGTCATTCATTGTATGAAGGTTGTGGGCGAGCCGGGAGGAAAGAGTCCTGTTTATGGATGAGTTTACAGTAATCTTCCATTGGGATGGGAGTGACTTTTTGCAAAGTAAAGGCTCTGGCCCACCACACCCTGGTTTTGTTTGACTTGTAATGGTTGTAAAATCCATGGTCTCATTCTTAGTCATGAGAGCGGCGTTCCTTCATGCTGCGCTTGGTCTCGTAAAACACCAGCCAGTACGATGTGAAGTCATGGAGCTTGTCATGTACATCTAGGAATCTGGAGAGGATTAATACACCCTGTGGAGACGAGTGTCTTTTTAGCAAGGTCTTTGAAATTAGGGAATTAAATGTATCAGAATATTTGTTAGATTTATATCTGGTGTTTTTTTTTTTCCTGATCTATTCCAACAGGCAATTTTTAAATTGACTTTGAAATGAACGTGAGGTTTTAGTCTGACTTGATGAGATGGGGATCCTGGGTAAAGGTAGACATAATTTAAAAAAAAAATAAAAAAACATTTCGATCTCAGAATTAGGAAACGGCTCTGATTGACATGTGTAATGCAAGCTGTATCACTTCCTCCTCCTTGTTACAATGTATCTGCTCTTTCAATCCTTACCCCTCATGCTGTCAGCTTTGCAATGTTTTGGGAGTTCTACATTTTGCTAAAATAATGTTGCTTGGTTTTATTAGATGCTGTCACTTGCGATGCTCCATTCCGTGTAAAACAGTACTTGTGGGAGATTGTTTCAGGGCGATTTGGTGTCTTGTTATCGCTGCGTCTCTTTTTGCTGAGCAGAAACTGTCAGCGTTGTCAATTATGTTGATAAAGGTAATATTAAAATATGTGCATGTCCGTATGTGTAAACACTAATACTTACTAGCGTTTACTCGTGGACTCGTGCAGATATTTTATCTTCATCAGCTTGATGTGTACAGCACCAAGCATTTCTGATGTTCGCATGTAACCGCCACCACTCTGCAACAATAACAAGCCTATCTCCTGCTGATCAGACTGACAAGCCCCCGAAGTATGTCCAAGAGTGGCTTTGTGTTGGTGCACAAAGTAAGTCCCATGGGTGAGTTGTGTCCCGCCAGGTCCATGTGCTTGTTTTCTTGCAGAAAGAAGTAATTTGTTTTAACCCCTTCACTACCAAGTGCTTTTTTCCAAAAAACATTGTCAGAGACCAGTGTTTTTTTTATAAAATCATTCTTATTTAATTATACATTAATAAATAGGTAATTTCCTGTAATAACTATTCGGCCAGTAGTTGGTGCCATCTACTGCCAAATTGAGTTAGAGGTTTGAGCAGCAGGTCTGCCCCCTCCCCCGCATCGGGTGACAGCTGCTGAAAGACCGCTATTTCAGAGCTTTGAGCAGCTAATTTTACAGTTTTAGCTCTTTGGGCGTTATGCCCACAGGGCTAAAATTTTGGGGGCACTTTCTGCAGCCCAAAAGGAAACGAAATTCATTTGCAGCAAACAAATTTCATTTACTTTTGGGCTGCAGATCTGCATATCAAGATATCTCTGTATCGGGGCACCAGATGGTGTCATTGAAGCCCGAGATTTCTCGATCGGTAGTGAAGGGATTAAAGACTCTTTCCAGAAACTTGCATGACCTTTGCCGTGGGTAAAGCAGAGAAGCTTGCACGGATTGTCCTGGTTAATGCCATACACAGTAATGAAATGAGTCACATCCCTCGTTAGAAAACATTTGATTTGGCAGCACTATGCCTGAATCGTATTTTCTGAGTGAATTATTTCCTTATTCAGGTGTCGTCACTTATGAACATGTGACAAGCAGCTAGAATTCATTTGCTATGTCTGAGCTGTTTATTAGAGCCGTCTCGTTCACTCTGTGCTGGGAGTGATCTGCGTGTGATTTTTGGCTTGAATGCTATGTGTGACGCTTCTATAGAGCAAGTCGGCGCTCAGATTGGGTGTGGTGGTCACCCTAGCCTGACTACACGTGTTAAGGTCCCATTTAGTTCCATAAAACCCTGTCTCCTCCATGTTGGTGGGAGCAAAATCGTTTTAAAATTTATTGAACCTTGATGTAATCGTAAGAGAACTCGGGAGCCTTCTACATAGTTTTTGGAGTTTGGTTTTGCTATATTATTCACTTAATTGGCCTTAAGTTGAGAAGCTAATGGTAAAATCCAAGGAATCGGTGGCTTTCTGGCTTCAAGCCGTTCCATTCATTACACCAGATGAATGGAGCTATTGAATTGGCGAATAGTGGTGATATATTGCCCACCTTATCCAAAACGTCAAGTCTGCCTGGGCTTGCGACAAAAGCTATGGACCTGTTTGCTGTGCATCTGGCTAGCGTGCAAGAGCTTCACAATTGTTTGAGCAGTGGAGGAAGTGTTAAGTTGTCCCATCTTCTCGAGTGGATGGTGGCAGGCTTGGTCCAGTGGTTTACGTTCCGTCCCCAGAGTCCCCCTGTCACAGCTCCACATATCCATCGACCAGGTAGCTCGAGGCTCCTAGAGTTTTACTTCTAGCTCCTCAGATTTGAGTATTTAGACCTATAAATAAAACCATGCCTTGCTCCTAAAAGCGTGTTTTTACCGACTCTTAAGATTTGTTTGAAGTTGTCGACCTCTGCTCAGGATCAACGAATAAAACCAAATTCACAATCTCTTTAGTGACACATTTAGTGTGCGAAAAATGCAGAAACCCTGTTTGGGTTTTGGCAGGAATAAATCATGTTTTATTTGCTGCTAATGATAAGCAATTTGAAATAACTTTATTTGTCCTCGTTTGGAGTACGTTGTTTCAGTGTATCTGAATGTAATTTGTACTAGCATTTCGATGTATTTGGGAAGTTATTTTTGAGAGATGATCGCTGTGATTGGCTGTCGCAGTGATCACTGGGCTGGAACATTGCCTTTTGCAGCCATTGCTGCACCTGATATGCCAAGGCACCCAACAGCATTAACCAGACTGATCACGGCTCCCTCCTCAAGACTGTTTTAAGTCACGTAACTGGATTATGCTGTTATTGTCTTGTCTCTCTCCCCCACATCACTCCAGAGATTGAGATATCTCGAGTCTTCGTAGGTGTTTGGTTTAAAAAAAAAACGTTGCTTGTTCCTGGCAGTTTTCGTGAATTTTATTTGGTAGTGAAGGGGTTAACTGTAGGACATCCATAACAGATTTTTGTCACATCTCAGGCCTTTTCATACCCATCTTATGTGATCAAATGCAGGATTTGAGGAAGCAAACGTTGTAGCCATCCCTTTTAGGAGGCAGGTCACACCCTCCCTCCCTCCCCCCAATCAGTGGTCCTCAGCCCCCACTAACAGGTCAGGTTTGCCAGATGTCTCATGCACCGGTGTTATGATTTGCTGCTCAGTGATTGCCGGATTCAGTCTGCATTTTCCCAAGGTGATCTGCAAAATCTGGCTCGTTAGAGGGTCCTGAGGACCAGGGTTGGAGACCACTGCATAGTGTATTCAGAATTGTAGGAGCCAAAAGTAAAATTCTGGAAGCCAATGGCTACCTGGCCCCTGTATTCTCGCAGCTCTGATCTGAAGCCTCAAGCTAAACGCAGCCGTGGCTGTAAAAAGTTAAGTATGAATTTTCCACCATGTGAAAGTAGGAATCTGTACACTTAATGACCCCGCTGACGTTTTGTGCGAGCGTCTCGGTGATGAGCTGATATCAGGTGAAAAGGCGGTAATGTTCTGGACATTTCCACGCTTGTCCTTCGGGAATTGTTCTTAAAACTTTGCATCGTAATTAACAGGCTCGACGTTCACCCAGATAAGAGAAAAATGCGGCAGAAAAACAACTGGGGATTGACACCGAGCGGCAGATCGCCACCGTTTATTGGGCCAGACAGAGCGCAGGCGGAAGCGTCTGGGAAAATATAACCCCTTTTATATTCCATATATGTAGCCGAAATAATTGCTGCTCTTCATGGCATGTGACTTTGTGATCCTAAATGAGTGTGATTCCCCTGGGCTCAGACGTGTCTGTCTTTTTTTATATCCACAAGTTTATTTTGTGTTGTCATTTTTCCATCGAGCATCTGCTCCCCGTCCCGCTCGTTCCATTCGCACGCTTTCCTCCTTTTCTGTCCATTCGTTATATATTCCCCCCCAAGCCTGCTCTAGTTTACACATACCTGCTGTGCCATGCGATCGAAGGTTTGTTTCGAATTCCCTATTTTAGAAATGCATTAGACCCGGCTCTAAATATAGGATTGCGACTGGACGCCAAGAGTGAAGCGACTCTTCTGTTCCCATGAGAAGTATTAAGGCCACCATGGATACTGTGCACGGTGACAGCTCATGTCAGAGGAACCTTAACCCTTTTGTATATTCGCATCAAGCACGGAGTATATCTAATTTCCTACACACATTTTGTATGTGTATTTTGAAATCCCTTCTATAATTTTGGCATATGAAGCTGTCGACAAAACTCGATGATCCTCTCCTTTCTTTTCAATCTGTATGGCTGTATCTGCGAGAAAGTCACACTTATTTTTATCTTTTGTGTTTTTAGAGCTTTGCTATTTTAAGGATAAGGGCTCAGCATATTTATAGGCTTATTGGAATAGCAGCCTTTTTTCTTGCTGCACATCAGATGAAATATTTCCTTTTCTTGTTTTGATTGCTTACTCTGCTCCTGCTTTCACAATCCATATGGAATTGGACCTTCATTATTGTTGTAGTTTAGGTATCTTTTTGAAAACCTCATCCAGCATGATGGTTCTTGAGATCACATGGGATCAGTAATGCACCTGCTAATCCCCACATATACAGCTCTCATCATGCAAACTCTACCCTCATTGCAGCCGACTGCTACGCATGTGATGAGGTTATTAACTCAAGTGACCATCCAAAAAAAAGGTACGGGCACGCCAGACATCTGAATCAAGCAAACTTAATGGAGTAACATCCTGCAGCAAGACAACGTTTCGACTCTCAACGAGTCTTTGTGAAGTCCTTGACAAAGACTCGTTGCGCTGTAAGATGTTACTCCAATAAAATTGCCTTGATTCAGAAGCCTGGTGTGCCCATGCCACCTTCTTGGATGATCACTTTGGAGTTATAAAGGATTTTGGGGTTTGTTGCGGCTTATCGTTTATTATATCATTAAATCAAGTAACGACTTTATTAAACTGGGTGACGTAGAGGTAACATCACTGCTCTATGACTGGAGACACAGGTTCAAATCCCAGCAAGAACACCTCTCCAGTAATTGTCCTTGGGCCAGACAACTAATGGTACATACTCAACACCCAGGACGCACTTGAAAATGAGAGAAATCTCCATGTCTAAAAGAAAGATGTGCTGGAGTTGACGCTTCTTGTCCTGTTAGTGGTTCCTTATGCTGCACTCCGTGGCTCAAGCGTGGTTTTCTTACAGGGTTACTATCCTCCATGTCCCTTTTAAAATATGAAATGACTCACATAGAGCAATATTGTATAAAATGGAGGGCAAAAAAAGAATGTCGTACTCACATTTGCTGGTGTCTCAACAATCCGACCCCAGATTTGTAGGCAGACGGTGACTTCAGAAGGTGCACTGGATCACCTATCAGCCTCAGCCACCTCCTCAGCGAATACAAGCATCAAGGACCCGGGATAGGTGTAAAATTAGGCAAATTTTATTAGTAGTAAAATATACAGTATACCAAACCACGTTTCGCATAAAAGGCTTCCTCAGTTGGTGCTACTGTAAATGTGATCATGTGTGTGGGTCCTTTAAATAGTCCTTTTTGCCTATTTGCAAATAGTCCTTCCTGGTACAATACTTTATAAAATAAAAAAAAACCTTATGGCCTAAAATTTCAAATTCCTCACTTTGTGATTTAGATATTGCAGTTAGCGTAGGGGTCAGCCACTTTGGTCCCTCAGATGTTTTGGAAGAACGATACCCATGAGTGGTGGAGCATTGTGGGACTTGCAGTTCCAAAGCATCAGGAAGGACAAGGCTACTGATCCCTGCCTTCGCTTATGACGCAACAGATCCAGGGGCCAAATAGACTCTGCATGAAATTTACCTTTTTTTCCTTAATTTCTGTATTTTTCTCCCCACCATGAAAACCTCTAGCTATAACAATGCTAGTCTCCTAAAAATGTGTAATTGGCTCCTGCGATTTCTTACTGGCATTTAAAAGGTTGTTGCACGTTTAAGCTGTGCTCTTGCATCTGAAAACTTTCATCCGGAATCGTCCCGACGGGCAGGTGAATCGGGCATTTGTTTGGTTATCAGCCAAGACATGGGCGCAGGATACTCGATGAGAGCAGTAAGCCTGTAAACGGGTTCTATGACTAGATTGATGAAAGTTTGATAAATAAGTAACCTATGAGTGCCCGTCTCTACATTGTAATGGTACACCGTTGCTTAGCGGAGGGATGTCAAACGAATTTTTCTGATCCGTGCAATAGAAGTGACTTGATGATGAATCGCAGTGAAAACTTACATGTTATATCACAAATAGATCATATCTAGGGATTTTCTGAACATCTGAAACCCTTTTTGAAAGATCTTTTTAATTCGACAACCTGCACATCGTGATAAACGCTATCCCATAAACAAGTCACGCGAAGATTTGCATTTACACCCAACGTGAACGTTTTTGAGTCGGACGCCTAGTCTTGGTACTCAAACTGCTCACTTGCCGTTAGTCTACAGCTGGGCTGTCAACCTCACGGCCCCTTGATATTGATGCCTGCAGCTCCCAGAATTCTTTTGATGCAATCGATGGCCAGGGAATCATGGGAGTTGCAGTTCAGAAACATCCGAGAGGCTGAGTTTGATAGCCCTGGTCTACGGCATGGATGAGCAACCTTGGCCCTCCAAATCTTTTCAAACTACATCTTACTCCAATGTGGCTCAACTTTATCTAAAGAGTGACTGAGCATCATGGGAGATGTCGTTTCAAAACGCCTGAAGGGCCAAGGTTGCTGACCCATGGTCTAGATTATATCGGCCCTGTAAAGCTAGCCTCTTGCTTATGCAATGCTTTCTTTTCTTGTGAAGGATCTTGCCATGTCTTGATTTCAGTTCCAGTTTCCTCATCTGTTCCTCATTCCTTTCTTCTCAGATCTCACTTTTTCTCAGTCTTCCACACGTTTTTACGCTTTCTTTTTGACGCATCACCCCCTGCTCATGATCTCCGCAATTCCATAGTTTTGTATCTGAGGTTGAGGGTGGGTTGCTGTGTGGGAGAGTGAGTTGGGTAGAAGTGGCTGCTGATGCATCTTCAGGACTATTGAGGTAGAAGTGATGTCACAAGCTACTCCCTGTCATTTAACCTTCTGCGCACGTGATCGTTGTTACAGTTTATAACCAACCTCTGGATTTGAAAGAGCTGACTTTGTACAGAGTTTTACTGCTGTCATCCAGGAAATCCTTCATGTTCACGTTGATATATTGTGCGTTAAATGGAAGGATTGCAGCTCGTAGTTCTTTCTCTGCAAACGTCAGAAGCGTTTCAGGTTTTACTCGTAGTGTCGGAGTCGCTCGAGAGGGAACATAAAAGGCTATTTGCCCCAGTAACCTCTTTACTCTCAGCAGCCGCTGCTTTGCAGAGCTAACAAAGGCTTCGGCTGCTTTATTGAACAGTTTACACCTGACTTTTAACCCTTTATCCCTCCAGATTCAAGGGAGTCAGAATTTTGTAAAAGCGGAGTTTCTAAATATTCAGATGTCGTCTTTTATAGAGGAAGATCCGCTTTGCTAAATAGATGCATGACTAGATTTGTTTTACTTGATATTTCCTTTTATTGACTTTAAATGTTCCGTGACTGCCTGGAAATAAGATGTAGTTACCCATAAAGGGGTGGATTCTTGGACCGCAGGTGGTATCTCCCGTCTGTTTTCTGGTGGAGATCCATAAATACTGCTGTTTCGCGATCTTGGCCATTTTTCAGGTTTCTAGTTTAGGGTCGTCATTGTAATATATATTTTTTTTACTTTAACAAGCCTTGAAGGGACACTCCGTGCTCTGTCACCAATTTGAGTTTTCACATTGACATGACTAGTGGGGGAATCAGAAGGTTGATTCAGCCGTCTGCTATGTGCTGGGAACTTGTCCCACCCTGGACTTGAGCGGTGATATTTGGGTTCCTGGGTTTCCTGGACCAACCCCCCACCCCCTGCCATCAGAAATCCTGGGGCCTCTTACCGACTCACACCTGCCCATTTCAGTAAATTTAATTCAAAATGTAACATAACATTTGCCCCTCTTCCATTTACCTTGTTCTACAGGTGGCACGGTATATCCCACCCTGGTGGTCCAGCAGAGGGATAAAGAGTGTTCCATTGTGCTTGGTCTGCACCTCTACCTGGTGCACACTATATTACCCTCTCTAAGTGAGGAGTAAGGGCGCTCTTACTGGTCCCAATAGAAAATTTGATAGTATTTTGGTAGACTACTCCTTAGGTGGCACAAAGGGTCCCTTATCTGTACTTAGACAAGCTGTGCAGGGCTTGTAAAGGGCTTGGGCCCCTGGACATATCAAGGGCTTTCGGGCCCCTGAGCATATCATGGGCTTTTCACCCTCCTCTGGCAGTCCTAGTCACTTCTGACCAACACCAACGGAGCCTAGTGCTGGATTTAAGGTTAGACTTGAGGGTTAAAACCCTATGGTGTCACTTTACCCAGTCTGGTTTTGCAATTGAATCTAAGCTATTCATTAACCACCGTATTTTATCACTGTTGCAAACCATGGGGAATGTCACCATTGTTGAATCTTCTATAGAATTCAGTGTTTCCTTTTTTGTGATTGAAAGAGTGGCAGCAGAAGCTTCATCAGTGAATCCTCTCCTGTTGCTGTTTGGTGCTACCCAAAGAGGAAATTAATTTAAAGCTTATCGGTGTTGTAACAGCTGTAAAGCATGCGGGTTTAATGAATAACATCACTAGTATCTTCTTGTAAGTAGAAAATCTTATTTCTTCAGAAGCCTGCTAACTTTATTGCTGGTCAGCAGGAAGGGGTGGGAATCTCTGCCCTGGTATTCAGTGTTGAGGATAGGGGAGAATGAGTGAGATCTTACTGAGGAAATGTGCAATATGTAGCTAAAAAGAAATGTCACTAATCAGACTTTCCAGATATTTACAGAGCATTTAGATGCACTTGATCAAAGAATATATTTCAGTATATCATTATCAATGCGCTGTGACTAGCATCTTCATGGTCACCAGAGAGGAATCGCTGAGGTATTTTGTGCCAATGAAGACCACTGACATGAGCATTTTAAATGCAGGTTTCCGTAGTATTTGAAGTTAGCCACTAAGGCTGGGGTCAGACCAGCGCACTTTTAACGTGCGTTCTGGCGCACATAATTACGGCCGCACTAGCAGCAGATGACGGCCAATATACGATGTACGGCCGCACAAAAGTCCGGCCGTGCATCGCAAGTGGAATTTGAACGCATTTTTCTGAGAACGCTGAGCCGCTAGTACTGACGTACTGAGTGCGCAGCTGCGGCATAGCGGCGTGTTTGCGTGATTAGGAGATGTCAGACGTTGCTAATGTCCAGCCTACATAACGTCCAGACGCAAAAAGAGTTTTATTGACGATCCGTACAAAATCACGCCCGAAAAATGCGCGTCGTCTGACCGTTTTTGCGCATTCCGTGAAAAAATACGTCAATGCGTTCGGACGCACTTTTTCACGTTCGCGGGGAAAAATGCTTTCGTCTGATCCTAGCCTTAGCTGTTGTACATCACCAGAGTATACCTTGCTTTATATTGCCGTGTTTTTAATAAGGCATGACGTTTTAACACTCGCAGGGGAAATTATCTTTTTCCTTTTTTTTTTTTTTGCTTCTGCTCCTCTTCACACCCGTTAGTGTAAATGAAAGGCCGTTGCCCACAAGTGGTTTCTGTTACACGCCTGTGCTTATTTCTGCCAGTGAATTTCCTATACATGCTGGCAGTGACTGCTGATTATATGACCTCCTTTTTAATGCTTGTACTACTTTCTTTTAAAGTGATGTGTGCTTTTCCAATGTACCTTTTAAAAACATACTATGCCTTTTGAATGAGTCAGTAGTGTCATTCAGCAGGCATAAAAAGAAAGTATGATATTTTTCATATCTACCTGCTTTTCTTTCTTGGTGTTTTCCACACACACCTCAGGAGGCATTTTAAGCTAACCAATCCGTGTGTATACCTAGGAATAGATAAAAAACGCACTGAGCATGTGCGTCTGAGTTGCTCCTCCTCCATCCTGCACTGTGAGCTGAGGAGAGGGCGGGGCTGAACGTTCACCCCCCAGCTACTGCAGAGACAGGGAAGGAAAGAAACCCATACACACAGGGAGAAAGAGACAGCAGAGAGAGGGACAGCAAAAGAGCCCGCACCAGAGTGTAAGTGACCTGTGAGGGCGCTCGAGCCAGCGAGTATGTAAACATGACAGAGTGTGTGTGTGTTTTGCTTTCACAGTTGCAGAGATGCTAATATTCAGTTCCTCAGTTTCCCGAGTCTGAGGTCCTGAGGGTGCACAGGGTTTCACATGCACAGCTTGTGCTAGTTCATGTGAAGTTTTGGTTGAATAGTGGGCGTGGAGGAGGTGTGTGTGTATATACAGGAAGTTGGAGCGGAAGAAACACCCCTTGCTGAGGGGCGTGGCCACAGAAGAGGAAATGACAGGTTAAAGCAAGAAAATAATTTTTTTTGCGTATTCTTGGAACTTCAATTGTTTTAAGTGTTTAACTGGCAATTTGAGAAATTAAAAAAAAAAAAAATCTAGACCTGCATGTCCCAATAACCTAATGCACAGAGAACAAGACTGTGCAGCGCTACTCGTATTTTATCGCATTGTGCAGTAGTTTTGCTTAATCTTCCAGTGGTTTTAGTGAGTTATTCCTCTTTTCTGTTGCAATTTTTAAAACCGCTAAATCACAGATTTGGTTCCCGGTGAGGTCAGCTCACCCTTTCATGCGTCTGATGCTGATTATTGCTGCTCCATGTCACTCAGGTAACCTGTTATTTGCTTTGCGGCTCCATTAAGAGCGTACACTAAAGTGCTTTGAGGGCCCTTAGCGCTCCCCTTACCTCTAACAGACTGAATTTTAATATTTCTGGCTATACATGCATATTTATGTAATATGCCTCATTGTAATTGGTTTGGGAGATGTTCTGGGGGTCAGGGAGAGTGATACATTTTGTCTTTTTTTTTATTTCTTGGTGGTTTCTTTTTTGTTTTGGGTCTGTGTATATGTGAATCAGCACACTAGTAACTTGTGGCCGTCATTGGCATTTTGCTCGAAACATTAGCAACTTTTCTCTTTTAATAATTCTGCGTACACTAAGAGAATTTGACGCCTGCTTGGCATCCCAGCGCTGAAAGATGAAGCATTAACTACTAGGTTCCTTTATCAGCAGAAAATTGTACTTTATTTGAATTCACGGGAAGTTAGACTATCTTGTTTATGCCGCAAATTAGTTCTGTGTGTGTCGGCGTGTCAGTCACTGTACAGTATCTTCTTTTTGGCGGACCAAAAAAGGTTGAGCGAAGACCCCGGCTTTGAAAGCCTATCATGGCAGCAAGGGACCATGGGTCAGAAGGGTTTAACCGTTTGCTTACAGTGGGCCCCATTCTCTACCAGACGCTAAGCCTGCAGTTTTCCCCATAGCGTCCCAATTTTAGCGCTAAATTCCGTGGCAAGTGCCGATATACTTGCGTTAGCGCTTCCAAAATGCCGTTCAGTACCACCTCCTGGAATCCATAGAAGTTTGCACTTCCAGGTTGCCAGATTGTGTAGTGCTGCGGAGGGAGACTGGGAACTATTTGTTCCTAGTCTTGCTCTGCTCGCGGCCAGGAGAAGCTGCGAATCTGGACAACGTTCTTACTGCGGGATGAGAGATGAGTATCGAATTCATTGGAGGGTGCTAAATTATTTTGCAAATCGTTACTTGACAAATCCATGGGCCTGGTAGCCACTGGCTCCTAGAATTGTACTCCTGGCTCCTAAATTTCCAGTTTATTTTACACCAATCTAAAAACAGTCTTTGCATGGCATCTAAAAACATCTAATGTAAATACTGTATATCCAGCCCTGGAGTATGTATTTATATATGAGGTCGTGTGTGTCTGCCTGCCTGCAGTGGGTAAATAGGGTGTCTGGCCATACATTTCAATACTATCATAAATTGGACAGGCTTTCGTCAAAAATGTCATTGGAATGCGTCACATGACATTAAAGTTTTGGTGTGCACCTGGCAAAAAGAATATTGGTACTCGTACTCAGTCTTAAAAATAATGGTATTGTGTACCTTAGTTGTTGAAAGTAAAGCTTTGTTAGTCTGAAGCAAAAACTGGCTCCTAACTTTTGTAGCTGGCTCCTCGATTCAAAGCAAATTTGTCAAGCCCTGCCTTAAGGATCAAGGGTCTTTAAAGTCCATGCATTTATGACAGAACAGTTCCGTCATTGGTCCTTTAAGGGGTTAAAAACACATGCATTGTAAAGCATGGGCTGTTCTGCTCGTCTTGTGCACATTACCCTAGAAGGCTGTCTTCGTTCAAGTTGATTGACCGCCTTGTGGGTCATAGCAAACGCCTGCATTTGCGAGGCTGTCACAGTATACCTGGGATGGTTAACGGAGGGGACGTGGCGCACCTAACACACAATGATGACCTAAGTGTAATGTTCATAGTGACTTTACGGGGAATCTCAAAACACCTGGGTCTGTCCACACACTTGCCTTTTGATTATGGCCCATTGTGTGATGGCGCAGTCTTGACTAGACTGGACTGGAGAGCATGGGCATCAAACATCCGACATGCAGCGAACGCCAAAATAACCACCAAGTCCCATATTCAGTAACTCTGGGTTTGAATCGCTCCCGGTGGCAGAAGTACCTCTGCCATTTCATCATTAGTAAACTGAATTCAGCCATGGTCGTCCCATACCTCCGTGTTTTGTGATCACCTGAACTGCCGCTGTCAGCACAAGGTGTTTATTTTCAAGTGTCACTTTTTCAGGGATAGAAGTCGGCCTCCCATTGGTTACAGTACATGACAAAGAATGTCTGTCTGATATGTGTTAACGGACTGTCGCCAACCGGATTACATTGCACGCCTCTTTTCTTTAGCTTAAATGCTCTGCGCCACTTCAAGTCATCCTAAAAATGAAATACACTTGCTATTGTCTAGGACTGAAGTGCAGAATGTGTGCGTAAAGTTGTTTTAAAGTAATGCTTGCATGCAATTAAACTAGCGCACAAGTAAAGGGTGGGCTCTTATTTTTTTTTTAAAAAAAAAAATTTAAAACTTTTCAGTAATACAGAATTAAAGAAGTTTTGAAAATCAATTTATGAAAAAGATTATAACAAGTGGAGCTGATGAACACAAACATAATTAGATTGTCATTTGAGGCTGTTCTGTGAGTAATTCAGAGGCTTTAATGATCACAGCTTCTTTGTTACAGCTGCAGTTTACTGGGTGAAGGAGACACCTGATGGAAAATCTGGCTATGGATATCTTGTGCTGTATCTGTGTTTTGCAGCATCCTGCGGTATGCAGTGCTAGATGCTAATTAGTGTTTAGCAATAAAAACATGTTTGTGGTTATACGCCTATGATTGGGCGGTGTATTTCAGGTTTTTCCAATTGCTAAACCTGATCATCAGGTTTACGTCAAATTCATTTTTCTTCTTCAGATTATAATTAAGCCTTAAGTGTATTAAAGTTTACCTGACAGCACAATGAATCCTTTTAATCGTATGAATGATTCATATAATACAAGAACATTCATTAAAGTCGGGTACATTTGAAAGGGGAGCACTCCATTTGATGTCTCTTTGCTGGCACATACATAGGGAATTACACAAAATCTCTCAAGTTGTGTATACGTCACTGGGTGTATTCATCGTGTGATCTTTTGTGTTGTAAACTGCCCCCACTTTATCTTTACCTCACTTGGTCCTCATTGTGTTGCAATGGCCTTAGAATGGAGTCTGAGTCACTCACTGTCTCAAATCATTGTAATGTGTGGGATGTATTCAAAGGACATCACCAGTGGGTAGATAAGACTGAGTTCAAAAGACTTCTAATCTCATTCAGCTGCCATCTCTTATCACGGGTAGCCTGGATCACAATAGACCTCCTGCTGCCTTACCTAAATAGTCCCTCCTCCACCTCGTTAACAGTTAGATACTGTATAGGATGAAGCACAGCCACAAAGTAAAACTCACCATTAGATTTCGGTTGCATCGTGGGAAAAATCCACAAAAAGGAAACGAGCGATTAAAAACACTTTACTTTATTTTTCCTTTTTATGTGCAATTACTTCAAAGAAAAAAACGGCAGCATGTGTTTTATAAGGTGGTTTTGTTTTATGCACAAGTGATCTAGTTACAGCTTATGTAAGTGGACGTGTCCCTTTAAATAGACGCCTACATGTAAATGTGTTTTGCAGCAGGTTAGACTGTAATCTATTTTGTGGCAGTGTCTTGTCATAAAGGTGCACACTCTTTTTTTTTTACTGGATTATTGGATAATACTTTTACATGTTACTTTGAATGTTACACTTCATCATGCTGTGTGGTTGGAGGCGCTGTTATCTTTCACTTATTTAGTGAATGTAGAAGAATGCAGTTGGTGTGGAAATAAAAATGCCATTATACAAAGAGCTACATGCCATAATGTCTCCTGGGACTTGTCATGGTCTGGGAGGCATGTATAGCCAAGTCACTTACACAGGCACAGCATGTTACAGTATCTCAAAAGTCTACACACCTCTGTCAAAATGTCAGGTTTCTGTGCTGTAAAAAAGAATGTGATAAATATAAATCATTTCAGAACTTTTTCCACTTTTTAATGTGACCTATAAACTGAAATCTTTTAGGTGGAGAGAGGAAAAATAAAAAACTTAATGTTTGCATAAGTGTGCACACCCTGAAACTAATACTTTGTTGAAGCACCTTTTGATTTTATTCCAGCACTCAGTCTTTTTTGGGTATGAGTCTATCAGCATGGCACATCTTGACTTGCCAATAGTTGCCCACTCTTTGCAAAAACACTCCAAATCTGTCAGATGGCGAGGGCATCTCCTGTGCACAGCCCTCTTCAGATCAGCCACCAGATTTTCCATCGGATTGAGGTCTTGGCTCTGGCTGGGCCTTTCCAAAACTTTAATCATCTTCTGGTGAAGCCATTCCTTTGTTGATTTGGATGGATGCTTTGGGTCGTTGTCATGATGAAAGATGAAGTTCCTCTTCCTGTTGAGCTTACTAGCAGAAGCCTGAAGATTTGTGCCAATATTGACTGGTATTTGGGCCTGTTCATAATTTCCTCTACTTTTTACTAAGGCCCCAGATCCAGCTGAAGAAAAACAACCCCTTGGCATGATGTTACCACCACCATGCTTCACTGTGGGTATGGTGTTCTTTTGGTGATGTTCAGTGTTGTTTTTGCGCCAAACAGATCTTTTGGAATTATGGCCAAAAAAGTTCAACCTTGGTTTCATCAGACCAGAACACATTTTCCCACATGCATCTGGGAGACTTCAGATGTGTTTTTCCAAAATTTATCCGGGCTTGGATGTTTTTTGTTCGGTAAAGGCTTCAGTCTTGCCAGTCTACCCCATAGCCCAGACATATGAAGAATACGGGAGATGGTCATCACATGTACCACACAGCCAGTACTTGCCAGATATTCCTGCAGCTCCTTTTAATGTTGCTGTAGGCCTCTTGGCTGTAGGCCTTGTTTGTAGGCCTCTTGGCTGTAGGCCTTGTTTGTAGGCCTCTTGGCTGTAGGCCTTGTTTGTAGGCCTCTTGGCTGTAGGCCTTGTTTGTAGGCCTCTTGGCTGTAGGCCTTGTTTGTAGGCCTCTTGGCTGTAGGCCTTGTTTGTAGGCCTCTTGGCTGTAGGCCTTGTTTGTAGGCCTCTTGGCTGTAGGCCTTGTTTGTAGGCCTCTTGGCTGTAGGCCTTGTTTGTAGGCCTCTTGGATGTAGGCCTTGTTTGTAGGCCTCTTGGCTGTAGGCCTTGTTTGTAGGCCTCTTGGCTGTAGGCCTTGTTTGTAGGCCTCTTGGCTGTAGGCCTTGTTTGTAGGCCTCTTGGCTGTAGGCCTTGTTTGTAGGCCTCTTGGCTGTAGGCCTTGTTTGTAGGCCTCTTGGCTGTAGGCCTTGTTTGTAGGCCTCTTGGCTGTAGGCCTTGTTTGTAGGCCTCTTGGCTGTAGGCCTTGTTTGTAGGCCTCTTGGCTGTAGGCCTTGTTTGTAGGCCTCTTGGCTGTAGGCCTTGTTTGTAGGCCTCTTGGCTGTAGGCCTTGTTTGTAGGCCTCTTGGCTGTAGGCCTTGTTTGTAGGCCTCTTGGCAGTAGGCCTTGTTTGTAGGCCTCTTGGCCGTAGGCCTTGTTTGTAGGCCTCTTGGCCGTAGGCCTTGTTTGTAGGCCTCTTGGCCGTAGGCCTTGTTTGTAGGCCTCTTGGCCGTAGGCCTTGTTTGTAGGCCTCTTGGCCGTAGGCCTTGTTTGTAGGCCTCTTGGCCGTAGGCCTTGTTTGTAGGCCTCTTGGCCGTAGGCCTTGTCTGTAGGCCTCTTGGCCGTAGGCCTTGTCTGTAGGCCTCTTGGCCGTAGGCCTTGTCTGTAGGCCTCTTGGCCGTAGGCCTTGTCTGTAGGCCTCTTGGCCGTAGGCCTTGTCTGTAGGCCTCTTGGCCGTAGGCCTTGTCTGTAGGCCTCTTGGCCGTAGGCCTTGTCTGTAGGCCTCTTGGCCGTAGGCCTTGTCTGTAGGCCTCTTGGCCGTAGGCCTTGTCTGTAGGCCTCTTGGCCGTAGGCCTTGTCTGTAGGCCTCTTGGCCGTAGGCTTGTCTGTAGGCCTCTTGGCCGTAGGCCTTGTCTGTAGGCCTCTTGGCCGTAGGCCTTGTCTGTAGGCCTCTTGGCCGTAGGCCTTGTCTGTAGGCCTCTTGGCCGTAGGCCTTGTCTGTAGGCCTCTTGGCCGTAGGCCTTGTCTGTAGGCCTCTTGGCCGTAGGCCTTGTCTGTAGGCCTCTTGCCGTAGGCCTTGTCTGTAGGCCTCTTGGCCGTAGGCCTTGTCTGTAGGCCTCTTGGCCGTAGGCCTTGTCTGTAGGCCTCTTGGCCGTAGGCCTTGTCATCACATTTTGAGGGAAGTCCAGTTCTTGGTAATGTCACTGTTGTGCCGTATTTTCTCCACTTGATGATGACTGTCTTCACTGGGTTCAATGGTTTATCTAATGCCTTGGAAATTCTTTTTGTACTTTTTCCTGACTGATACCTTGTAACAATGAGATCCCTCTGATGCTTTGGAAGCTTCTCTGCCGTCCATGGCTTTCTCTGTAGGATGCGACTAAGAAAATGTCAGGAAAGACCTATTAGAACAGCTGAACTTTATTTGTGGTTAATCAGAGGCGCTTTAAATGATGGCAGGTGTGCACGTACTCCTATTTAACATGATTTTGAATGTGATTGCTTAATTCTGAACACGGCTACATCCCCAGTTATAAGAGGGTGTGCACACTTATGCAACCAGATTATTTTAGTTTAGTTTTCCTCCCTTCGCCTAAAAAGATTTCAGTTTTGTTTTTCATTGAGTTGTACAGGTTATAGGTCACAATAATGGTGGAAGAAGTTCTGAAATGATTTATCTTTTGTTTCGTTTTTTTACATCACAAAAGCCTGACATTTTAGGCTTATGTCAGACGAGAGTCTTTGGAGAGCGGAAAGAAGGTCCGTGAGAGTGGACGTTCCTTCCACTCGACGCCCGTCTGGCCACCTTGCTGAGCGCAGTTGGTGTGCTCAGCGCTGCATGGCTCGATCCTCCTGCAGAATCACGCTTTGCAGCTCCGTCAACGTCCGTCCTAGCGCTTTGCCGGAGAGGCTTGGATAACGGACGCTTGCTGCTTGCGTGCACGTGCACAAGCGTGTAACCGGCACGTTGCAGCGTCAAAATGCTGCGCCGGACGCCAGTAAGTACGGGCGCACATAGCGCGCTCGTCTGACGCTGGCCTTAACAGAGGGGTGTGTAGACTTTTTCTATTCACTGTGTGTTTGTAAATAATTAAAAACAAGGCCAGGGGACATGTAGGCTGTGGCTCAATGTCTGGATTACTGTACATACATTTACATCTCGTTTGAAAGTTTTTACATTTTTATCTCCTAAGCTTAAAGGGATACTCTAGGCAACATGACCACCTAAGCTTTTTTTAGCCCTGATGCCCTGAGTATGCCCTCCCCTTTCCCCCCTCCCTCCGCTCAGTCGATCGGCTGAAAAAGCTGAAAACAGCTGAGAGACGCGGAGAACTTTACTCCGCCCTCCCAGCTGTCAGTCAGCAGAGCGGGATTCATATTTCCCGCTTCTGCCGACTATTGCCGAGTAGGAGACACGCTTTCAGCACAATGACGTCTCCAACTCGCCGCAATAGCTGGTGGCAGCGGCTGATTAGTGTTGCGCGCATCCTCTGCGCGTAACACTAATCCAATTAGAAGAGGAAGCCTGCTGATTGGCTGGCTTACATGAGAGGCGCGCATCTGCGCTTCTCACATAAATCATTAGCCAATTTACAGAGTTAGAAGGACGGAAGAGAGGGAGGTGAGTATATATATAGTATATATATATATATATATATATATATATATATATATATATATATATATATATATATATATATATAATATATATATATATTATATATATATATATATATATATATATATATATATATATATATATATATATAATATAAATAAAAACGCCGTTGGAAAGTGTTTTTAGGGTAAGTATTACATTTTAAAAAAATATATATACAGTTGTGTTCAAAATTATTCAACCCCCACTGAAATTGAGTGTTTTGGCCAGTTTGACATTGATTTTGATCATTCAGTCATCTTGCTTACAATTAAATCAAAGAGGCACGTGTAGGTCAGACAAATATAACATAACATTTATAATGAAATAACCACAAATGTCTTTTCTGTGCTCACATCATTATCAGTTTTATTCAACCCCCAAGTGACATTCAATCTTAGTACTTAGTACAACATCCTTTTACAGTTAGAACAGCTTTTAAACGTGAAGCATAGCTTGACACAAGTGTCTTGCAGCGATCTACGGGTATCTTCTCCCATTCGTCATGGGCAAAAGCCTCCAGTTCAGTCACATTCTTAGGCTTGCGCACTGCACCTGCTTTCTTTAAGTCCCACCAGAGGTTCTCAATCGGATTTAAGTCAGGTGACTGCGATGGCCACTCCAAAATGTTCCAGCCTTTAATCTGCAACCATGCTCTAGTGGACTTGGAGGTATGCTTGGGATCATTGTCCTGTTGAAAGGTCCAACGTCTCCAAGCCTCAGGTTTGTGACGGACTGCATCACATTGTCATCCAATATCTCCTGGCACTGAAGAGCATTCATGGTACCTTGCACACGCTGAAGCTTCCCTGTACCTGCAGAAGCAAAACAGCCCCAAAGCATGATTGACCCCCCGCCATGCTTCACAGTAGGCAAGGTGTTCTTTTCTTCATAGGCCTTGTTCTTCCTCCTCCAAACATAGCGTTGATCCATGGGCCCAAACAGTTCTAATTTTGTTTCATCAGTCCACAGAACACTATCCCAAAACTTCTGTGGTTTGTCCACATGACTTTTTGGCATACTGCAGTCGACTCTTATTCTTTGGAGACAGCAAGGGGGTGCTCCTGGGAGTTCTGGCATGGAGGCCTTCATTACGCAGTGTGCGCCGTTTTGTCTGAGCTGAAACTTCAGTACCCACATCTGACAAATCTTTTCTCAGTTCCTCAGCAGTCACACGGGGACTTTTCTCCACTCTACGCTTCAGGTAGCGCACAGCAGTCGAAGTCAGCATCTTCTTTCTGCCACGACCAGGTAGCGTTTCAACAGTGCCCTTTGCCTTGAATTTGCGAAGGATGCTTCCTATGGTCTCTCTTGGTATGTTTAACATCTTTGCAATCTTCTTATAGCCATTGCCCTTCCTGTGAAGAGTAATCACCTCTTCTCTTGTCTTCCTGGACCATTCTCTTGACTTCACCATGTTTGTAACCACACCAGTAAATGTCTAGAAGGAGCTGAGTATCAGTCATTTTAAAGCTGCCCAATTGGTGCTTATTATGCTTTATTGCTGCTCCGTGACATCCACATGTGTTTTCAATACCTGATTGAAAACACTTGAATGAACCTCTGTTCTTCAGAGTGGTAGTCTTTAAGGGGTTCAATAATTGTGTCAATGAAGAATTCACAAAAGAAACATTTACTACTGTATTACAAAACCAATTGATGTCATTTTAGTTGCATATGGTTCTTTAAAAAGTCCTTGTAGGATTTCATTCTGAATACAATTACAAATGTACATTAAATTCCCTAAAACCCTTTACAGCATTGGGGGTTGAATAATTTTGAACACAACTGTATATATACACAATAACTAGGTAGGAAATAGGTATATTTTAATGTAAGAAAAAAAGGGGGGGGGGATTTTTAGCTTATAGTGTTCCTTTTAATATAAATTATTAATACACCGTACAGACAGTAAAAGCGGTTACACTTCACTGATGCTGACAGATTTCTCTGAAAAACAAGTTTAATCGTGTGAGATGTTAGTCTGAGTAATGTGATCGTCTGTGCAGCCAGTGTAGAGATCGGTGTAGATAAAGATTCACCATGCTTCCACCCAATCTGTTTCTCATGTTTTGTTATGAAATTTTTGCAAAAAAGCTCAAAAAATATATAGGTACAAAAGAGGGGTTAAGGATAAAAGAAATGGAATATCTTATGTCAGTAAATCAGCAATGTAAGCAGTCATATGAGAGCAGCATTGTCTGTCTCATTGTGGTTTTAACTTTATCGTCTGCTCTTTTATTTTTCATTTTGATTTCCATTAACTTGTGCAAATGTTTGACAAATTCTCCCTAATTCATTTGAAATGAGTCTCTTCCCGGAATGAGAACAAAGCTGGACTAGTAAGCATTATTTATTTTATAGCAAATTTGTCATTCAGTTACTCACCTGAAATCTGCTGTAATTTCCTGCGAGATCGCAGCTTGCAAGTGGACCTAAGCCACCATGTTATCGATGTGTATAAGCGATCTAAATAAGCGATCTAAATAAATAGAATAAATGTATCTAACCCAATAATAAGCCTACAAATACTCAAAACCTCTCCGATACATAACAAATATGAATTGGATGCAAATCACATAACATTATCCACCAGCAAAGCATGAAGCAGCAATCTGTCTTTTTCTTAGAGTCCTAAACTGGAGGATGGTTCTTGGTAGCAGCTGATTAGTTTCCAGACAGAGATGCCGGCAACTGTGGTCATGTGACTAGACGTCTACTATCTGTAATGGAGAGCGCAAGTCTGAAGGTGAAACGGCTGTAGATGAGAATTCAGCTGCCAAATGCCTGATACAGGATTCATCCCCAAGGAGGTGGTAGAGAAGCATTTTATATCTGCTCTCATCCAGGCTTCAGGAAGCAAATGGTTTCAGGATAATTGCCATGGGTTACTAGGCTGGAAGCGAAAATAAGCATCAAAGTCAAGTAACAGGATTCTTGTGTTCTGGAAAATAATACTTAACCAACAAATCCGATCACTAACCAGAAAAAAACAAGTACCGGCTGGGTGCCTGTGGAGACATGGGTTCGATCCCAGCAAGAGCACCTCTCCAGTAAGTGTCCTTGGGCAAGACACCTAACTGTACATACTCACCACCCAGGGCATACTTGAAAACGAGAGAAATCTCAATGTATCCTCCATGGTAAAATCCTTTCTCAATAACAAAAAAAACCATAAACAAGCTTCTGTTGGAGACTTACTGCTAAAATTTCTTGCTGATGAATAAAATTACATGATTTGCAGCAGGTTTCTTTGTGTAAAGTATATTCACATCGATAATATTATATTTTTGGAATATGAGGCAGAATTCCCATTGCCCAACGCTCTGGACACGTACTGCCGTGCAGACAAGTCCTCCCCTGCCCACTTAGCCCTGCAGGCAAGCAGAGCTCCGGTCCTGCTTTTTGACGAACACTGACCCTTACAGTTCTTGTCACTTCAGTGCTTATTTATGTTGACTGTAGCCCAGTAGCAACAGAAATCGGCACTGCAGTGGACACTGCATTGCAATTAGGGTGCAGGAAGAAGCTGGCACCCCCTCCCCCCAACTGCACAGGAGCAATGGGGACGCTGCCTTCTAATAAATGCTAAAATAAGTTTTTTGATCAACAGCAGTATGTAATCTGTGAAAGGCTGAACCTGATGGACACGTCTTTTTTCAGCCTGTGTAAATATGTAAAAATAAGCAAAAATAAAAAAGGATAGAGAACCGACACATTCAGCCTCCAAATGGAGAACCACCTCACTCTGTTAATCATTCCTATTCATCCCCTCTACGCTTTCTTGAACTTGCATTAACAGGCTTGCCAACTAGTGTTTTACTGAATAGAGAACTTTACCGTTGTAATGGATGGCACATGAAAAATGTTCCCTGGCCGTATGTGTAATTCATCAGCTGCAGGAGGGGGGATTGATTTTCTAAGATGTGCACTCCTTGTCATGTAGAAGTTGTGTCCAGGATAACTTGGCCCAGTTGGCAACCTTCGCCTCTACACTCCTAGACCATGCACATTGCATACATAAAGCCCCACATTCTCGCACAACTCTGAAGACCTGGTCCATGGATAAATGCGAGGGAGAGTGGGGTGTAGCAGAAGGGTGGGTGGAGAGAGGGGTAGAGGGACACATTAGGACTGGTGGAATGTAACTAGCACTACTGAACTGGGATGTTGGAGTCGACTTTGGTCTTTTAAGTTCCACATACGTATAGTGGGAATGCAATACACGGCACACATAAGGGTATGTATATTTTCAATTATTTTGCCTTTTTTTTTCACTAAAGTTTTTAATTGATTTCTTCGTAGACTTGGTACTGTTTTGAATTGGGAGGAGATGGAAATGTGGGGTGGTCCCCAACTGCTTCAGCTTGTTTGCTGATGACAAACAAGGCCATACTTCTATCTGGGGTTGGTTTTGTGTTGCTTCATCCCTGCCCTTTGATCAAAGCCCTCTCTGATAGCATTTCAAAAGGCATAGGGGGTTTCCACACACTTTAGATGTTGTGATCTTTATTTGCATATCTTGCATTTTTTTAATTCCTAGCTCTTGTTTAAATGCAGGCAGAGGAGTGGTCCATGTCTGTTACAATCTGAAATGTTATTTTGATGTGTGCAGTCTTGGGTCGGTCAATTAACCAACTCTTTCCTTGATAAAATACTTACACTTTTGGATTAAAAACATTTATGACTGTGGATATAAAAGCTGCCCAAAGTATTCAGACTTTAAGGGATTTATAGTAGGCTGTCCACTTTGGAGGCTTTAATTCAACGTGACACTTGTGCCCATTCTGAAGCTGTTGAAGTAGTAGATGGTCCCCTGTTTTGTATAGGGTGTGACGTAACTTGGGTTCAGTATGATGCATGCAAGATGAGGGCGTGCAATTTGTAATGCTGCATTTCACTTATTGTTTTAAGCCCTTTAAAGCAAGAGTCCATCCTTAGCGTTAAAACCGGTAGATTTTTAGATTCTGAAATAATGACGCTAACTGAGCACGTGCGATGCCCCGTCCTGCAGGGCAGGTGTCAGTCACTGCCCACTTATTGCTATGCTTTTTAGTGACCAGCACGGGTACATGGGAAATTTGTCAGAGAAGCTTTCTCCTGTCGAATCCTTTGCATAGAAAAATGTGCAATGGTCGACAGCCCTGACCCCTAGATGTTTTGTAACTACATCTTCCATGACGGTCAGCCACTCATTAACATGGGTAAGCCTTATGGGAAATGTTGCTCCAAAACATCTGGGGAACAAAGGTTGCTGACCCCTGGGTTATGTCAGGTTTAAGGCCAGGGTCACACGAGTGAACAAAGTGCGTCTGTAGGGACCCCCTCCTCCCAGCGACCATCGTAGCGTTATGATGACACGACTTGGAGGGCCACACGGTGTAACGTGTGTAATAGTATCGCACATTACAACAGGCGTTCGGTTTTCCTTCCCATTGACCTGCTACAGCAGACGTTGCATAGGTCCACAAAGCGCAAACCTCAATAGGGGACTCATGCTTTGTAGGGCTGAGCACACTAACCCTCACTCAGGTGGTCACACGGGCGTTTGAGTGGAAAGAACTTCCATTCTCACGGACGGTTCCCTGCACGTTCGTGTGACCCCCCCGACCTAAGAAATATGAATATTTGCTAGTAATGTACAGTCTCTTAGGCAAATTGTTTTCTTTAAGAGGAGGGGGGGGGGTTGACGTGGCCTCGACGATTAAATCTTTACACCGGTGTGTAAATGCCACACATTGCTATTCTATGTCCCTGTCATAAAATTCACAAACGCACATGTGACACACTCCAGATACCATCGATCACAATTCAAGGACACATTCCTTATGTTCAAAAATGTAATCTGGCTAGTTTTTACTAGAAGGGTAATTGCTTAAACACTTAGTAATGTGTTTTGTTTGTTTTCTCTTTTGTTGTTGTAAATGTCCAAATGATGAAATTTGGCTGTCCAGGAGTAAGTTGTGCACACCTGGTACACTCTTGTATCATATTAGTGGTTTACATCCAGCAATGCTGAGGATTGTTCCAGCAAATGTTAAATCATTATTACAATAGGATCTATAATGTGAGCATAAAGCTATTGCTATTTTACGTAATCTAATGGTGTATGGGCTTGAAGGAGAAAAGTTACCAGGAAAGGGTTAATAATCTTAACCTGTATAGCTTGGAAGAAAGACGAGACAGAGGAGATATGATAGAAACATTTAAATACGTAAAGGGAATCCACAAGGTAGAGGAAGGGAGTATATTTAAAAGGAACCAAAGAAGCAAAACAAGAGGACATAGTCTTAGATTAGAGGGGCAAAGGTTTAAAAGTAACATCAGGAAGCATTATTTTACTGAGAGGGTGGTGGATACATGGAACAGCCTTCCAGTTGAAGTGGTAGAGGCCAAAACAGTGAGTTTATCTTAATTAAAAGATAAATCCGGGGATAGTATCCATATAATTGGGCCGAAAAGTTCTTATCTACCGACCTTCTTTTTTTTTTTTCTTCAGGTAAATCTATGAATGTATTTTATAAAAAAAAAAAATGTAGTGAGGTAGCTGTAATGTGCACAGGTCACCATTTCTCTTACAAATGGCATTGGGAATACTTCCTGATCTCTATATAATGTTTCACCTTTGTGATAGTTTGCTAGTGTAGTTTTGTCCCACTTAGACCTCATCCCGCAAAAGGCTGTCCAGTGACTGCATTGAGGCGCTATTGTGGGCATGTTCAAGCCAGCATAACCCCTTGCGTTAAAATTATCATAGTAGTTAGTGGCCTGTTAATCACATGGGAACAAACTCGAGTTGTAAGGAAGACGGCACATGACCCTTACGTGCAAGATGTAGACATTTGGTCGCTTCGCAGTTTCCAGACTCTACTTTTTCTTAAGGAAAAGCATGTTTTTCTGGACACGTATTCCTGATTTTCCAGTTCCACTTGTAGTGTAGGTTTACTTAGTTGATTGGTAAATCTTTCCATTCGTGTTCTCCTTGACCGGTTCCTGCACAGGGGACATGCTTCGTGCTTTCCACGCCGCCTTCCGGAACTCTCCAGTCAACTCGAAAAATCAACTAGTGAAGGTAAGAGGCGTTCATTTGTGTTTCTTTATGTTTTTTTCCCCCCATCAAATTCTTTGATTGTGACTGTACTGATCAGTGCTTGCATCCTGCAAGTAGAACCTTTCTTTACAGATTAGAGGGGAAAATGTTTAATGTAATGTCCCCTTAATATATGCTAATTGATCGAATCGCTTTCTACACCTAAGCATTTTTGATTGTTCCGTCAGTACCCGCCTGCACTACATGACATGCCTCCATGATGCTACTCCAGGCCCCTCCTGATTGTTTTCGATAGCTGAGCTAGTCTTTCGATGTGTTGGCCATACAGCCCACCACATCATCTGATTTGCCACAAAGAGGAACACTTGAACGAGAACATCCCTGCACTCTGCTGGCACTCGCCCCTCAGCAGTTCCTGATACTGGCACAAACGTTTCAATTCTAAATGTATTGACTTGAGAGGGGCCTTATCTAAAATTGTTTTTTAAAAATACAAATATGATTGCATATATATTTAATAAAACATGCACAATAAATGAATGAAATTAAGAAGGGGAAGTGGTTAAAAAAAATGTATATATTCTGTGCGCGTGAAAAATAGGGATGCACCAAAATTATCGGCTGAAAATGGTGCTTTTGGCCGATAGGTAAAATCGGCTGGAAAAAAAAAGTCTGAATCTGCCATTCGAAACAAGGCCTGGAGGCCCAGCCGAGAGCGCTGCTCGTTCTCCAGGCCCAGGTGATGTTTTTTTTGTTTGTTTGTTTGGGGAGGGGGGATCGCGTTACACATACTTGCCTACATCCGCATCCACATACTCGCCTACATCGGCCCTGAGCTGCTCCAGCGGTGAGAGTCTTCTGGCATCCAGTTCCTGCTCTCAGATGCCAGTCGCAGGGATGCCGGCATCCAGTTTCCACCTCTGAGACGTGATCCCTGCGATCGGTGTCTGAAGGAGAGCGGGAACTGGATGCCGGAGGACTCTCACCATGGGGTTGCCACCGCTGGAGGAGCTCAGGGCTGATATAGGGGAGTATGTGGATGCAGATGTAGGTGAAAATGTGTAACGCAATCTCACCCCCCCCCCCCAATCAGTCATCCAAACCTGGGCCAGGCTCAGGCAGGCCCCCTGCTCGGTCTGGCCTCCAGGCTCAGGCGGGTTCCCTTCAGGGCCAGGGTCGGATGACTGATTTTTGGTATTGGTTTTCAGCCGAACTGAAACCGAATTTTCGGTATCAGACGGAAATTTTAATTTCGGTGCATCACTAGTGAGAAAGTGACATTCTGATTATGTGACACAAATCCACTGTCTGTAAGAATGTTGACAATACATGATCCTATCCCTAAACATGGAAAGCCCGTGGTAGCCCATTCCAAACCAGTAAACTTAGATGCAGTTAAAACAATGTCAACGGTGGAGCCTGGATTTAAATCTTCCAGTTTGCCAAGATGCTTTACATCCAATGTTTCGTGATGCTCTACATCAGGGCTGTCAAACTCCGGCCCCCAGATATTTCTGAACTATAACTCCAATGATTCCCTAGCCATCTATTGCATTGAAAGAATTCTGGGAATTGTAGGCATTGGAAGGGCCACGAGTTTGACAGGCCTGCTGTACATGAACGCTTGTTCCATTGTGGTGCTTGATACTTTCTTGCACGTGTTGTGTGAGGGCTTCGCTTTTTATTGATATATGCTTAAGGAGGGATAGCCTTAAATCTGTAT
The DNA here is from genome assembly GCA_009667805.1 of Leptobrachium leishanense. NCBI lineage: Eukaryota > Metazoa > Chordata > Amphibia > Anura > Megophryidae > Leptobrachium > Leptobrachium leishanense. The sequence goes on along the minus strand of CM019071.1, from coordinate 117,729,083 downwards.
TGACGAAGGATCTGAGCGACCTAGAATTAAGTCCCCTGTTTCTGGGTGTGTTCTTTGTATAGTAATTGCTCATTCTCTGCCTCCCTATTCAGTCTTACCTTTTTCCATTCTCGTCCTGCAGGAACGAACCCAGGGAATTGTACTCAAGGTGCTGACATCATTCAAAAGTAACGAGATTGAACAGGCAGTGAAAACAATGGACCAAGATGGAATCGACCTGCTTATGAAATACATCTACAAGGGTTTTGAGAAACCCACAGAGAATAGCAGTGCCGTATTGCTACAGTGGCACGAAAAGGTATGTGGGAGGGCAGCGAACAATGACAAACGCTGACAAGCCGGCGGTATAAATAAACCTCAAAGCGGCCCCTGCTTTGCTGGGAGTCGATCTTTTATCTTGAAGGATTAAGGTTTGATTTGTGCTTTACATGTCATTCCAGCAAACATATGCCAGTCATGAATTGCAGATTTAGTGTATCCTTTTTGTCCTGATCCCTGGAGAAACCTGAATTTTGTGACTGGCTTAACCAAAACACGTGTAAACTGTTCCATTTCCTTCTCTTGTTTATCACTTTTTTCTTACACATTTTTAGAGGCTTGTTATCTCTTTTATATAAACGTGTCCGCTCCCTTTATTACCAAATCTGGTAATGTGCTCATAGGAAAGCTGTACTTGACAGGTTCACTGTTCATGGAATAAGTCAAGCAGACAGCTTTAGAATAATGGAAGGGACGCTAAGGCCGGGGTCAGACGAGTGCACTTCAGAGTGGCAGGAACATCTGAGCGTGGATGTTCCTTCCACTCTAGACGTCTGGTCACCTCGTTCAGCGCAGCTGGTGTGCTCAGCGCTGCAAAGATCGATCCTCCTACGAAGTATCGCTCTTGGCAGCCCCGTCAACCACGCATCGTAGCGCTTCAGGGAGGGTTTCAGCAAGTCCGTTGCTTGCGCTCGTTACAGTGTGGCCCGCCCCGTTGAAATGTTACAATGCTGCAACGGACGGCGAGAGGGCTCGTCTACACAGGCATAATTGGACATGGTGCCTAGAGTGTCCACTCCTGCCTGCTGATTCAGCAGACTTCCAAAACTGAGGGCTTTGCTCCTTCTAGGGTTGAGGGCAGCAAACGCAGCTTTGCGACTTTGTGTAGTGCTGTCCAGCCAATGCCTCTCATTGAGGGGGTGTTGTAATATTTAACCCTTGTTTTTATTACCAAAGATTATCCCTTTGAGCTCCATGTCAGATCATCTTATTCCAGATCACAATTTCCCTTAGTCCAGCATTTGATGCTGTATGGGCAGTGCGCTACATATGTCTCAGTTGAGACTCCTTATTCGGCGACAATCATTCAGAGACTCAGCGATTCACATGGCTGTTGGCTGCCAGTGGACCTGAGTATTGGCTTGCGTAAGGGATGCAGTTTATTTAATTAGAAATTTATATAACCGCTATCCATTTGAGGTTTTCTGCTCCTGTAATAGAAATTTATATTTCACTTTATATTTCACTGAAGCAAAGCAAGTCACTAAACGGGGAACATGGTAATTATTTTGAATGTTTGATAGTTTTCTCGTCTAAATTTCTGCACTGCTCAATAAAGTGCGCTTGACTGTCACACGTGGACTTTAATACAATTCTGTATTTCAAGGCTGGTGAAAACCCAGGGCCTGAGCAGCCACAGATTCTTTTATCATAGCTTTAACTTCAGCAGATCTTCTTTACTCCTCACATTTATCTGGGGAAACTCTTAAAAATATGCATCTTGCTTATAAATTGGCATTTTTGGGTTAAATGAGAAGTAGTGGACAAGTGGGGTTAAACCTCCTGTTTTAATCCATTACTCTGGGGGTTTGCAAAGTTTGCACTTCAGATGTTTCGAGGCTACAATTCCCATCCAGCTCGGACAGTCTTTGAGCGGACTAGGCATCATGGGATAAGTAGTTCTAAACATATGAGGTACCGAGGTTGCTGTAACCCCTACTTTAGTAATTCTAATCTCCCCTTCAAACCAATGTATTGCTTCTCAGCACTGGCCCAGATGTGACCTGCTGCAGCTGTCAATGTGGCCAGGGAGAAGCTGTACCCCCAAATACGTGTCTGGCCAATGTAACGGATCTCAATGGGAATGTATTAGGAACCATTCACTAGAGGCAGGAAGCTTTTCCCATAAATCCTGATCAGCTCTCACTGATTTATACTTTATAACAAAGTTACTTTGGGGTGATACGTTTGCAAAAGCTGTGTACGACTCCCTCGGCTTTCTGAACATGCAAGCCCTTGCAATTGTTTAAGAAATGTCTGGCATCGCCAGCATCATTTTGTGGAGTGTTCACTGTAAGGTCGGGTTTAAAAGGATACGCGTATAAGAATAGAGTTCCCTCTTTTTTCCCTTTAAATAATCGGGCAGATGCCACACAATGATTTTAATGTGTGTTTTGGGTCACCTGTTGTCACACTCCACGCACAGCTCCTCCTCTCCAGCTCAGGGGCTCCTGAATACCGAAGTCCCTCAACCTTTACTACGCAAATTGTGCACCTTGCATACAACTCGCATAGCGCAGGAGCCGCAAATTTTGCATCGCTAGGGATTTGCACGCCTTACGTATGCAAGTTGTGTAGCCTCTGCGCAGAATTTTGGATCGGAGCTGTGAGCGCTTACACAGAATCTGATCCATCAGCTGCCTCTCCGAGACCGCTCGCTACAGCGCTATTCAAATGCTCACATTTCTGAAGTTTTCTTTTAAGGTGGTGATGGATCTAGTAAACGAATAAAAATTATCTGTTAAATCGAATTCTTAAAAGGATCCGTGGTTTCTGTTTTCCAGTCGTCTGGATCTATGAGGAAGAAAATAATTTTTTTGAATCTCCCACGAGTCCCTCTGTTCATTTTCACATTTCATTTAGTGCTTCATAAACCAAAGTTATGTGCGCGTGTGCCCTGACGTTCTGTGAATGGATATCCTTGAATCTGCTGCATTAACCAATGTGTGCAGGTCACGGATTTCCCTCACATGGCATTTGTGTGAAGTCTGTGCTGTGTCGCATTGGGGACACAATTGTCTCATTTGGAAAGCTGACTTTAACAGAGCACACAATCTAATGGGAAGGCTTCCCCCATATTTTCACATCTCTATCAGATCTCCTACATTCATGATATGCACATTTCAAATTCTTAAAGGGGACACACTCCTCATCCTGACCACTTTAAAAAGATAAAGTGGTCTGGAGATGAGTGCTTTCCCCTGCCCTGATCTGTAGAAACCACTGGGCGAAGTGGAGGAGTTTCCGCCACCCTCCCAGGCCTCACCATTAGCAGGGACTTTTAAATTTACAGTTCGCCGGTCACCAGATCTGTCACTAGTGACATCAGCATGCTGACGTCACCCTCTGAGACGCCGTGCAGCTCCGATCCATCGCTTTGTGCAGGTGCTACGGAACTAATGAACGTAATGTGCACAAGTCCCGTAGTGGAGCACAATTTGCAGTTCCTACGTTACGTAAGTTGCAGAGGAGAGCAAATTGTGTTACATGCAGGGACTTCCAGATTCGGGAGTCCCTGAGCCGAAAAAGAGGAGCAACGCGCAGCAAGTGAGAAAAGGAGTTAAATCACCCCGGGGGGGGGGGGGGGGGGTGTAATAATTGGGCAGCATCCGAACAATAATTTATGGGCAAAACAACTCTAACAGAGCAGCTCTTTTAGAAAGGATGTTTAAACTTGGAAAAAGTTATAAAATACATTTATAAAATTTATAAAGCTTTTGTTGATGTGGTAAGGCTGCACTTCATGAATTTGAAAGGTTTTTGTCTCTTTTTAAAGGTAACGGATTTGTTTTCTCCTCTGTTCTTGCAGGCATTAGTAAGAGGAGGCGTTGGTTCCATAGTTCGGGTTCTCACTGCTCGAAAATCTGTGTAAAAGACTGTATTAGCTCAATCCAGAAGTTTGTGTTCCAGGCTCCAGCGCTGTGAAGGAAGAGTGGATGCAGAGCCGCCCGTCTGCAGAGTGCTATCTATTAAACGGTTTTGGAAAACTCACTTGGGAAAGCTTCTTATTACGACTGTGGACAAGACATGAATGTATGTTTGTTTAACGGGGTATATTTTGTTCCAGGCACCAGTCCTCTCGAGCAGGAAAAACGCTGTGTTTAACCGTTTTGTTAGGAGGGATTTTTTTCTTTTTAAGAAAGGGGGAGCAGAGAATTCATCGCAAACGCCAAGGAACAATCAACCGTCACGCTCCAGTGCATTAGAGGCTAGTGCATTGCAGAAATGGCCGCAGTCATTGCCATATTTAATAATCCCAAAGCTAAATTCGCGCACCCCCCCCCCCCTCCCTTCCTCTACGTGCGAAAAGAATCCGATGGAAAGGATGAAAGTAACCACAAATTACAGTTTGGAAATAAAGACGGCGGGCTGGTGGCTTTTATTTAACATGTATATACAGGATTTTAGGAGTTCCCCGATTCGGTCTTACTTGAAGTATCTGTTTTAACCCTTTCCTCTGCTAGGGAGGCCATTAATGCATTGTAGTGTTATAGTGTACGTCTGGCCTCTGCGGCAGAGAAAGGAGGGGTGCGTACAGCGGTTGGGGGGGGAGTACGGTATGTGTTTGTGGTGTCCAGCATTTGTTTGTAAGTTAAACATGCAGTGTCACTGGGGTAGCTTGGTCCTTCATCCACGAAGAAATACAGCCATGCCCCTGCGGTGCCCACTGCTCAAATGATACCTGTAAACTTTATTAAATTACAGCTTCCATGAGTGAAGTGATGAAATGAATACTGTTTTATCGTTGCATTATTTTTTGAGACTTCTTTCATTATTTGCTTTTTAAAAGCGACATTGCATGTTCCGTTTTGATCTTTTTTTTTTTTTTCCTTTCCCAGGATTAATCCGAAATGTATTCCTTCCACCCGTGTCTGCTTTAACATAGTGCTGCACTACAATCCCTTTTTTTTAAAGCGGCGCTATTAAGCTGGAAGCACGTTCCATTCTGAATGCATGTCATCTAGCTGAGAGGCCAGGATGTCAGATTTACCCATCATATTCCAGGTATTTATCCCCTTAAGGACCAATGATTTAACTGCTCCGTCATAAATACATTGACTTTAATGACCCTTGGTCCTTTTAAGGGGCTAAAGCCCCCCCCCCCCCATATGCAGTGTTGCCAAAGAGGCAGCAAGGGAATGATGGAGGGGGTGTATTAGTCTATGTAGACCAGTGTTTCCCAAACCTGTCCTCGGGACCCTCAGCCAGATTTTGAAGATCACCTTGGGGAAAATACAGACTGAATCCTGCAATCTCTGAGCAGCAAATCCTATCACCTGTGCTTCAGATATCTGGAAAACCTGGCCTGTCCAGCGGGTCCTGAGGACAGGTATGGGAAACACTTAACGTAGAGGATCGCTGTCAAACCTGCTCTGGTGAATTTAACAGGGGACCTATAGTCTTCCTGTCTGTGTCCCATCAGCCGGGCAGCTTTGCTGTAGAATATTTTAAATGTATGTGGGCTATCAAACCATCCAGTCATGACCTGCACCACGAGGGAAAAGTTTACATGTAAAGTGCCTGCTGCTACATCAATAAATCTCTTGGTTCACATGTGGATACATGTTTATTTTCATTTTATAAAGTGAATATAAAATATTACAGAATTCTGAATTTTAACACTAATTTGAATTCTATTCATTTTGTACAGACGTAAGATCAGATTCTGCTCATTGGCCAATTTTCAGTTCAGGTCTCCGTTCTGTTAATATGGTAAAGAATAGATGCTCTGTATCTGTCCCTCATACCTGATGGCACCTGATGTACAACAGCCCCTTGTCGTAGCTCCCATTTAACACATATTGGGCCCTACTCCACAATTTCCGTTATACGCTGGTGTTGCTTTTCTGACATTTAAGGTCAATTACAGCTCCTATACGGAGGACAGAAGACGTTAACCTGCACCTAGATGAACCAGAAGGAGCTGTTCCAAGGTAGCTCCATCTTCTACTCTAATTTCTGGTATTTCTCAAATAGAGACTGCCAGAATCTGGTGTGAAGTGATTTTACAAAAGCAAGAATCACTTAACACTCAGGTCTATTCAAAGAAAGGTGAAACTCTGGAGAGGTGACTGGAGAAAATTCTAGGTTAAAATGGTCAAACCAGAAAAATTCTCCCATTTATCTCACTTTCCAAATCAGCTATTTGGACTAGATTGTTCTCTTCTCCTGAGTGTCACCTTTCTCTGAATAACCCTGTATGTAAAATAAAAAGGCCAAAAATCTTACACACTTGCCCCACATACCAGAGTGGAGAGAGCAGCGTGATCTGTCACTTCCTCTCAGATCGAGTAACAGAGTGTGGGGGGGGGGGGAGAGAAATCGTTTTGTGTCCCTCCACACTCTACTCAAACTCCTGAGCATCCCATGAGTGCGTGTTTGCGACAGAGCCTCTAAGGACTCCAAGAGAGGATACCTGTAGATGCGGTGACTATCCCAGTGTTACTCTGCGCCTCTATTATTCCAAGGTCATCAGCTGGATCAGAATACAGCAGTAAAAGGGAGCCTGTACGAAAAAATACCCCCCTTTTTTTTTTATTGGCAAAGGAACCGGGCCCATTCTGCAGTGAGTAAATGGAGTGGCTGTTAGTAAACAAGTGTAAAACAAAAAACATTGCTGTTCCGAACGGAAGGTTCAGCTGCTAAATACAGGTCAATACGTTTTCATTATATCGTGCAAAGATTTAAAGTTTCTTTGAGTTGCATGGATCCTGACACACCGCCTGCGGTACCAGTCATGGCAACACGATAATAAATGGTGATGGAAGGCAAAAGGGCATGATGCCACACTAGAGGGTTTCCCTGAAGGTGCAGAGACAGCAAGTAATGGTCTGGTGATGTCTCTTGCACACAGGATTTTTTCACTACTATAAAAGCAGCTCCACGTATTTCCAAAGTTTTCCTATTACTCGACTCCAAACTGCTTTGTCGTGGGTGACTAAACCTATTGTTCCAGCCAGTGATTGGCAAATGGATAGATTTAACCAGTCAGGAGCAGATATTCAAAACTGCCTGAGAAAATTGAATTGTGTTCCTGAAGCTACTATGTGGGATTCCCCCCCCCTTACACCCCGCCCCTGAAGATGGTCCATATTGTTTAAAAATGGTAACTACTGAAAAGTGTGTTCACCCAAACTGAGCTGGTAAGAAATCTGTTCAACCTATCAGCACCGTGTCTTAAAGGGACACAACCACTTAAATTATTAATATACTTTATATAGCGCCAGCATATTCCGCAGCGCTCAAATATGGGCACAATATAGACAGGGTTACAATAGATTGAACAACATTTGATAAACCAGTATAGGAGGAAACCAGGGCCCTATTCCTGTGGGAACTCAATCTAGAAGGGTTGGGGGGTGGAAACAGGAGGAGAGGACTGCAAGGTGAGAGTGATGGACTGGTTGGGCCAGTGAGGTGTATCAGTGAGTCGGGTGATTGGCTTCCCTAAATAGGAATGTCTTGGAGCGTTTGAAGGAAATATACTGTAACTAGATTACTTGTGCATTACAAATAAAACCATCTTCTAAAACATACTGCTTTTTTCTGACCTCATTGCACGGAAAAAGGAAAAATAAATTAGTTTTATCTCCTGATTCCATTTTGTGTATTTTTCCCATGATGTAATATTTAGCAAAATCTCAGGTTGAGCTCTTGCATTGTAGGTTTTGTGAAATTTCTACTGGGTATTGTGGCCAAAGTGTAGAAAGGCGAGGGGGGCATTAATCAGGAATTTGATGGCCACTTCTGCCAAAAATACTGCTCATTATTAGATAATTATGTACTGGTAACATGGTTTGTTACAGTCCTAGCCTTGGCACAGGAGGTATCTGGGTGCCAACGGAGTCCGGAACTTAAAATTAGAAACCAGTTTGAGCAGCACATCAAATGCTGCATCATGATGGCATGTTTACTTTGTTACAGAAACTGATACAGGGATATTAAGAGAGAGAGGTGAAAACCTTGCGAATTGGTAGGAGAATGAACAATCTAGACCAAATAGGCAAACCAGAAAATTCGCCCATTTTGACCTAGAATTTTCAATTCTCCAGTCATTCTCAAGGTTTTCACCTCTTCCTGAATAACCCTGATAGTGTTGATAATGGGGGGAAAACTGTGCATCTTTATATTCGATTTAAGCTGAAAATAACATGAAGACTGAAAAGAAAGTTTGCCGTGAATCGGTGCACAATTAACTTCTAGTGACTGTCCACTGGGCAGGACCCAGTGGTTATAATGGTGAAGCACTTTCCCTAACCACACACAAACAAACCAGAAACCTGTACTGTACATTATTTGGCCAAAAAGTGCTGCTACATGTACAGTCAGGTCCAGAAATATTGGGACATGGACACAATTCTAACATCTTTGGCTCTATACACCACCATATTACCTTTGGTCCCTTAACAAGTAGGAGGCACATCTGCAAACTGCTGTAAGTCCTAAACCATTCACCTGAGTTGGATGTACATACCCTCAAATTAAAGCTGACAGTCTGCAGTTAAAGCACATTGTGTTTGTTTCATTCCAACTCCATTGTGGTGGTGTATAGAGCCAAAGATGTTAGAATTGTGTCCATGTCCCAATATTTCTGGACCTGACTGTATATTACAGTGTGGGTCTGTATTTCTTAGGAACGCTTAGACTTGTTTTTTCCCCATATAAGTATTTCAATACATTGGCTTTTATGTGTTGATACTTTAGTCGTGCTTTCAGGAGCCCATTTCTAAACAAATTACGTTTGGGTTGCCTGGAAGCTGCAAAGACTCTCAGTGCGTGCAAATCATATCACCTGTGCTGTGCTTCAGACATTTGCAAACCTGACCTGTTGGTCCTGTGGACAGGTCTGGGAAACATGGGTTAAAAAGGGACAGAGCTCAAGAGGCAAAACCTATACGAAAGTGACACCGCTATACCATTTCATTCAATGTACGGGCTGGGTGGAGTAGAGGTCACTGCTCTGCATGGAGTGAGCCTTTGGAGACATGGGTTCGATCCCAGCAAGAGCACATCTCCAGTAAGTGTCCTTGGGCAAGACACCTAACGGTACATACTTGCTACCCAGGACATACTTGAAAACGCGAGAAATCTCAATGTATCCTTCCTGGTAAAATCCTTTTGCAAAAAGGAAAAAAAAAAAAAAAAAGGGGTCACGGTGACCGAAGTCACCCCCACAAATATCCTTTTAAAACAAAAAGTAATCAACTGGCCGGTAAAACACTGAGCAGAATAACGAACTCCAGAAAGCTGAATTTAACACCGCACCTCCACCTGAATCAAACCATCACTAGATCCAAACACCTAAATGGAAAAACAAGTTTTATATTGAAATCCTTATCTACATAGTTAATATTCAACATGTAGTAACCTTCTGCAAGCGCACACAATACAGTTACAAGATCGGCTCAACAGAGGCAGGAATATAATACTGCGCACACTCAAAATATTTACAGGGTTATTCAGAGAAAGGTGAAACTCTGGAGAACTTTTGGAGAAGTGAAAATTCGAGGTCAAAATAGCAGTTTTGGAAAGTGAGGAAACGGGAGAATTTTTCTGGTTTGGCTATATTTACCTAGAATTTTCACTTCAAAAGTTCTCCAGAGTTTCACAGTTCTCTGAATAATCCTGACAATTTATAGCACCAACATATTCTGCAGCAATTTACAATTTGGAAACTCAAACATGAGACCTACAGGTCTATTCAAAGAAAGGTGAAAGTCCAGTTCTCCTGAGTTTCACCTTTCTTTGAATAGACCTGTAAGGTGAAACTCAGAAGTGCAAATTCCAGGTGAAAATAGCCAAACCAGAAAAATTGCCCCATGTATCTCCCTTTCCAAATCGGCTAGTTGGTCTAAATTGTTCTCTTCTCCTGCAAATTATAGTGAATAGACCTGCTTATGTTACATGATTAACAGAGGAGCCTGCCAGGAAGATAACTTACGCTAATGCAGCACTTTATAGAAGTTCCCCCGCCAATCTAAAAAGGAATAAAAGGCTCATGAAACAAAAGTGAGCAGGGGGAGCGCAGAGCTGATAACCAGGCAGAGTATATCACACTGGGGGGGTATAGACCCAAGGCTTGGGTTTGGAAATCTAATCAGAGATAAGTGAAAGCACCTGGTAGGAAGGGCAGGGGAATGTGAAGCGGAGGGAAAATGGCATAGACGGTCAGACCTTAATGCAAACTGCTGAATGTCAGAAAGACCCGCGGGTATACAGATTACATTCCCCACTTGTGCAGAGGGGAGGGAGAATATTCCCTCTGGGGGGAGAAAATAATTATAAAAATAATGATCTGCTGCTCAGTGATTGCCGGATTCAGTCTGCATTTCCAAGGTAATCCTTAAAACCTGGCCTGTTAGGGGGCCCTGAGGACCAGGGTTGGGGACCACTGCGGTAAGGGCATAAAAAGTGTTCCATAGTGGGAAGTGCTCAGTCTGCACCTCAACCTGCTGCAGACCATACTAAACCCTTAGTATGCCCTGACTGGCTCCACATGCTGTGGCCCCCACGAAATTTGTTGGTGTCTTGCTAGGCTGGTCCTGGGTGGCTTGGAGGATCCGTTGCTGAACCAGGCCCGGCCTGGCCATTGGGCATTTGCCCAGGAAGGCTGCTGGCCTTTTGGGCTGGTCGGCTGCTCGAGAGCAGGCTTTAATTGTGCCCGCTCGGCGAGGCTGCCTGGGGAACACACTTCAAGATGTTGAACTTCCATCAGGCGCACCCTGTGACATTTTTATATGCAAAGATGTGTTAATTCACCAAAAATGGCTGTTACCAGTGACCACGCACCCCCCTAGATTGTCTTTTATTGTTATTCTTCTTGGCACCAAACCAACATAAATTTGGAGAAGGTAACACAAACAGCAGAGGAATAATGCTCTCAATGAAATAATAGAGTAGTAAATAATAATATGTATAGACCCCTCAGAGGGGAAGATACGCTTGACGCGTTTCGTCCTTTAAAATCAAGCGACTTTTTCTGGGACTTTACTGTATTTTCGGACTTTTCCATGGACTGTGCTTTGGAGACATGGATTTTCCACCTGACAGGATTGGACCTGGAACTCCGCAACAGAGACGGTATCTGTGGATTGTCTGTAATTTATGCGTTTTTGCACACAAGTTTGTCCGAGTGTGCCACTTATTTTGTGAGTGGTTTTTAATCCTACCTACGTTTATGTTCATTAAATCTTCGCAGTTTTACGCTATGTCCGGTTTTTCTTCTTCATTTTCCAGCTTGAAAAATCTACTGTGATTACTACACATTGAATAGGCATCTTTGAATCCACAGGAGGACTCTTTTTTTATGCTATTTATGAGGACATCACACGTGATTATTTACTCCGCTCTATTATTTCATTAAGAAGAGCATTTTTCCTCTGCTGCTTGTGTTACCATGTCCAAATTTATGTTTGTTTGCACCCTGTGACATAATCAGGATTGATAAAACCAGATAATGTCCAAAAGGGAGGGCCATACCTTCTCAACCCCCCCCAATAAAGAGAGAAACACTCATCAGAATTCAATCTACCCAAGAATCTCTTGAACAAATATCTGAATGTTAAGAGTTATATTTATAAAGTATTTTACCAGGAAGGATACATTGAGATTTCTCTTGTTTTCAAGTATGTCCTGGATTCAAGAACATTGAATTGTTGCAGAAATACAAAATAAAATGCAAGATATTAAAAAAAAAATAGCACAAATATACAGATTAACAGAAAATAAATATACAGTAAAACCTTGGATCGAGAGTAACTTGGTTTGAGAGCGTTTTGCAAGAAGAGCAACAATTTTTTTTAAAAAATTTTGACTTGGTTTACAAGCGATGTCTTGGTATACAAGCAAAGTACATACGCTTTGCTGCCGAGCGTCACGTCACAACTGTGGCCATGGTCACCTTTCCTCCCAGCGTCCGTCGCAGCATTCTGGCAGCTTGACGGGGAGGGCCACACGGTGTAACATGCGTAATAGAATCGCACATTACACCGGACGTGCTGAAACTCACTCTCACCAGCCACGATTCTTCTCAAAGGTAATGTGCATGTTAATTGGTTTTATTTTTAGTTTATACTGTACAGTATTACTGTAATCATTTTCATTTGAATAAATGGCTGTGAAACCAATCGTCAGAGTTTCCATTATTTATTATGGGGAAACTCTCTTTGATATAAGAGCGCTTTGGATTACAAGCACGCTTCCGGAACCAATTATGCTCGCAATATTACTGTATTCACTATGTTACATGTTTACAGGTGCATTCTGTACTGAGGTATGTTAACAGGGAGCTCTTAAAGGGATACTCTAGGCAACATGACCACCTAAGCTATTTTAGGTGGTCATGATGCCCGGAGTATGCCGCCCTCTGTCTCCCCTCCCTCCGCTCAGCAGTTCAGCAGAAAAAGCTGAAAACAGCTGAGAGGCGGAGGACTTTACTCTGCCCTCCCAGCTGTCAGTCAGCAGAGCGGGAATCATATTTCCCGCTTCTGCCGACTTTTGCCGAGTAGGAGACGTAATCGCGCTTTCAGCGCGATGTCTCCAACTCGCCGCAGTAGCTGGCAGCAGCGGCTGAGGGTTAGTGTTGCGCGCATCCTCTTGCGCGCAACACTAATCCTCAGAGGGAGCCGGGAGGAAGCCTGCCGATTGGCTGGCTTACGTGAGAGGCGCGCATGCGCGCTTCTCACGTAAACCAGAAGGCAAGTAGAAGCAAGAAGGACGGGAGCGGAAGAGGAGGGAGGCGAGTATAAAAAAAAAAACGCCGCTGGAAACAAGTGGATTTTAGGGTAAGTATTACAGTTACACAGAAAAAATAAAATTTTATTAAGGGAATAGGGATAGATTAGGATAAAAAAAATGGGGGGGGGGTGATTTTTGAGTAGAGTGTTCCTTTAAGTGACTTAACTGGGGGAAGATTTGATGGTGTCTGGGAGGTTATTCCATAATTGCGGTGCTCGGTAGGATCGAGCCACTTTCTTTTTGTATTGTGCTATTGCAAGTAAGGTGCTGGTCCTGGATCGGGGGAGGGAACTGCTAGGGGAAGCAGCCTAGTCAGGTTGGGTGGTAGCTTCCCAGATGAGCTCTTAAACACCAGGTTGGAAAGATGAAGGGTGCGTCTAGATTCCAGCGACGGCCAGTTTAGCTCTTTTAACATGTCACAATGGTGGGTCATGTAGTTACATTGTAGCACAAAGTGGCAGAATGAGTTATACAATGTAGTAAGTTTATGAAGGTGTGTTTGCGGGGCCGCTGCACACACTACATCTCCGTATTCAATAGCCGGCATAAGCATTTGTTGTACAATCTGCTTTCTTACCGCGGGGTTCAGGCAGGATTTGTTTCTGTACAGGGCACCTAGTTTAGGGTCAAGTTTAGATGATAGTTTTTTGATGTGGGGGCCAAAGGATAGATTTGGGTCTAACCACATACCTAGATATGAGAGAAGTGACTGGTCAACATGTCATTTGATTTTGTCCTGACACCTAGATGGGGTGATTGCAATTCGTGTAGTTTATGTGCTATACCAAAGAGCATTGTTACAGTTGTCAGTATTTAGAAAAAGTTTTATCTTTGATCCACTTTTCTACCTCTGTGAATTGTTCTTGCAGCATGGCCTCCAGCTGTGAGAGATTTGGTTTGCTGGTATAGGTTACAGTGTCGTCTGCGTACATGTGTACAGTTGAGGTTTTGCAGACGTTTGGCAGATCATTTATGAATATCGTGAATGTCGCTCCTCCAGCACTGGAATAGTTTGTGCATTAAACTCCAGGAATCACATGTTCCAGAGCCCTTAACGACATCAATATGTTCCATACACCCACAAACACCCACACAAATATGGCTTTATACAATAATTATAGGCTGATACAGGTCACTATTCTGTTCCGTCTGAATCTGGATTTATTTATATTTCACAAAGTGTTTACTGAGAAAAAAAATAAACCACAAAAACAGCAAATAAAAAGAAAATCCGAGCTGCGTTAAGTTTCCATACGAGAACTTAAAGGAGCCCTGCCAGAAAGTTTGTTTCCTTTAGAAGGTCATAGTCGCGAATCGCGGGGCAGTTCGTGGAGAAACTCCCCAGGAATGCAAAAAATATGCCTATAAAACGAACAATTTCAGTGAAGAAGCAAAAAAAGAAAAGAAAAAAAAAAAAAGAGCAAAAGACGTCATACATTATCAGGGTTATTCAGAGAGCGGTGAAAAGCAGGAGAATGACTGGAGAATGAAAAATTCTAGGTCAAAATAGCCAAACCAGAAAATTTCTCCCTTTCATCTCACTTTCCAAATCGGCTATTTTGACCTAGAATTTTTCGTTCTCCAGTCATTCTCCTGCTTTTCACCCTCTCTGAATAACCCTGTATGAGTTTAATGTGCATGATCACAGCTACGTGGAATTTAAAAACCAGAGCATTGATGCAGCTCATTTGGATCTTGTCATGCAAACATTTTATGTGTTTTGGTGAAAACACAAAGTCTAGAATACATTGAAAAAGCAAATAAAAACTCAACAAACAGACGAAAGGTTGCAGTGTTCTTTTATTAAGTAATGCACCGCAACTTAAATAAGTCAACTAGTACCTATATACAGAATGATTTAAGGAAGATAGGAACAGGAATTTACACAAATAGGGAAAAAAAATCATCAACTCTGCAATTCTATGTACAATATGAGAAAGACCATACATTGGAATGAGTAGATCACGATGGACTGGATCCTTCTAGGACGCTTTGCTAATACAGAGCATTAAAAAAAACCTTGTTTTCCTGTACTGTGCGTTTGTTTTTTATTAAATAGAATAAAAATCTGACCTAATTAGGACTTTGAAACACCAGTTTTGCAATAAAAAGGGAAATTATAAATAGGCGATTAGTGGTATATTTATATCGCTCCCTCGAGGAAGGCTCCGTGAAACATCAGTCTGTTACATCACAAGTTTAACCACGCACAGTTAAAATAGGTCATAAAAACTTATCCCTGAGGCGGCCGCAAAATGAGAAGAAATCAAAAGTATAATGACACCTCACCATGCACGGAGGTCCATGGACTAGGGACATTACAAGGTGCCATTACAATGTGGTCCTTATGACAGTTTCATGGACATGTTGACACCAGCACAGCCTGGGATTGAGCTGGCTCCAGGCGAGAAAGGCTTCAGTACCTTTTAGGTGCATGAGCGTAGATGAAAACCAAGTTAATGTGGAGCCTTGTTTTTTCTTTCCACAATCAGGAATGAAGAGTCAATCCGAATAAATTAGGATCTTCTATTGTAAATAAAATATGATCTGATAAAAGCCTGACGCGTTTCGCCTGTCGCTAGACTTTTTGAAGGGCAAATAGTAATATGTAATCAATCAAATCTCATAAAACGTTTTATGAGATTTGATTGATTACATATTACTATTTGCCCTTCAAAAAGTCTAGCGACAGACGAAACGCGTCAGGCTTTTATCAGATCATATTTTATTTACAATAAAAGATCCTAATTTATTCGTATTGACTCTTCATTCCTGATTGTGGAAAGAAAAAACAAGGCTCCACATTAACTTGGTTTTCATCTACGCTCATGCACCTACAAGGTACTGAAGCCTCCATGTGTTATTCGATTTCTATATCTGGAGCGGTGGACCATCTTTTGAGAGTCGACTACAGTACCGTGATAAAAGCTGAGTATATATCAATTCTCCATTTGTCCCCATTGCTGCTATTGGTCCAGGCGAGAAATGGTCCGTCAGTGAAGTGACCCTAATTGGGGCAGACTGCGAGCTTCAGACAAGCAGCACCCTACGTGGGATAAGGTGGGACGGGTCTGGCCGGTCTGCATTATGTACTGGCAGCTTGCCAGCATCATCAGGGTTAACCATGCTATATTCTAGGCCATGGATAGTGAAAATTGGCACTCCAGATGTTTCTGAACTACAAGTCCCTTGATGCGCAGTCAGCTTTAATGCTGGCTGAGCAGCATGGGACATGTAGTTCCAAAACACCTGGGTTGTCAAGGCCAACATCGTTCTAGAATGTGTGATACAGGAAGACATTGAATCTTTACGGTACATTTTTCCGCAGAATCCTCCTTTTATTTTTTCCACCCTCTCATATTTCTCATTTAAAATGTGTAAACACAGGGGAACTGAAGGTTACAATTCAAAAATATTCTGGAACCCCCCCCCCCCCCAATCTCCCCTCATCTAGCATTCCTCCTGGACCTGGAGATGTAAAGTAGATCTTAAAGGCAGAGGTCGGCAACCTTGGCCCTCCAGATGTTTTGGAACTACATCTCCCATGATGCTCTGGTATGCGGTAGATTGGCTGAGCATTAAGGGAAATGTAGTTCCACAACATCTGGAGGGCTAATGTTGCCGACTGAAGACCATCCAACACTACCTTGATTGCCACTGCATGGGGACGCTGGATGTAATACTTCTAGGATAACGCTAGGGCTGAAACTGATCGATTAATCGACAACTAATCGATAATGAGAATAGTTGGCAACTATTTCCATTATCGATTAATCAAAAAAATAATCGGCCAACTAATCCATTATGCGAATTATCGTTAGTTGCAGCCCTAGATAACGCCGTCATTACCGGCCTGGGCAGAATGTGACATTTAACTAACATGTAATAAAATAAAAAAAAGGTGCTGGGCAGCACTCAAAATGCTATCAGTGCAGGACCATACAAATAAAGATGCCTGATACGGATAACAGAGTTTATCTAACATGTCTACTGCCCTTAAACTGGGATGACGTCAAAGCTGAGATATTGGGGGTCATGGGGTATAAATCTGTACTGTAGGGGTACATCCTGGTATTTGGATAGTCTCTGCACCTTATATCATGCCAAGATTATTTCAACAAAGAAATAGTTACATGTCATTACTGTCACCAGGTGTCCTGTCCCTGATCTTCCATGTCGACGACCATGCTGCTCATCAAATACAAGACAGTGAGCAAATAGAATAATTTGGTTTTTGGTCTTCAGGAGTGTAATTATAGGGGGGCCAATAATAAAAAGGATGCCTTGCAGGGCCGTGGATTAATACCGTAGATACTCAAGTATAGCGCGACCCCGAATATAACGCGATGGATAGAGATTTATAAGGGAAATGAGAGAATACTCGAATATAACGCGAAGAGCAAAATTATGCTGTACCAGTAAACAATTAAAATCCTTCCAGGTTCTCTTAACACAGTTAGGTTACCCCTCAGGCCAGGGTGCTCTGCTCTAGAATGATTGCAGTTGTTACCAAGTATGAAGCCGCCGGCCACCCGTCTACTTTACTAGCGATTAGATGGCCATCGGAGGCGAGCGAGATGAATGATTGGCTTATACCTAGCTTGCCCTCTGGCAGTGCTGGAACCCACCTCTCCCGAATGTGGGAGTTCCTGAAGTGTTTGCAAGCATCAGGGATCCCGCATTCACTTTAAGACTACTGGAACTTACGGGAGACTTGGGATCCAGAACAAGGCAATTTTTTTCTTCTTTTTTTTTCCTACACGCGATACAGATGTCTCAAATATAACGCGACCCCTCCAATTTTAAGGTAAATTTTTCTCACCAAAATCTAGCGGTATACTCAAGTATCTACAGTAATTCTTAATTAACATAAATAGGGGGGGGGGGTGTGGAGATGAAGGTGGAGAACTTAATACATTATTTTTAGATATTCCTGTAGTGTCACACTAATGATCAGTATCAATGTGACGGGTAGGGATGGATACTAATCCGATTACCTCTCTAAGGGAGTTTTAAGTGAGAATAATAGAAGCTGGACAAACGGGGAGACATTCAATTAACTGAATAACTTTTTTATAGGGATTATTTTTTAGCTCATTTCCCCCCTTATACAAAAATTAAGTGAGCAGAAGCATTAAATGTCCAGATGGCCATAAAAAGCAATAAAAAGAGTTTTTCCATAATGCTTGTGAAGGGGTGATATAAACACAAAAACACAGTTCAATAAAAATGTAGGGGATTAAAATAAAGCGGCCAAACACCCTAAAAATACTCCGGACCCCGAGAGTATCATCACAGATAAACCGTCTTCTAAGGCTAATGTCAGACAAACGCAGTCAGAGCGCACTCTGTGTGCGTGCACAACGGGCAGACGTACTGACGTAGGATATTGTAGACGCCACACGGTCCGTTTTTGATTACGGACGTAGAAAAAAAAAAGGAATTATGGGAAATGATAAAAATTTTAAAAAGGATATGAAAAGCCATTGTGTGCGTCAAGGTGCTGAACATCGCGAATGTGCTGCGTCTGACATCTCATCATTCACACAGAAGGCTACGCGGACGTGGCGCACTCTGCATGTCCGTGGTAGTGGTTTTTAAGTTCTTGTCTAACTTGCGTCCGTTTGCCACGTGCGTTGTGCATGCGCAGTTCAGTGCGGACGCACTTCGTGTGTTGGTCTCTATTGCTCATGATTCTAAGCTACGATGGACATTAAACTGTGTGGCAACACGGAAGTGATCACTGCGTTCGTCTGACACGGGCCTAAAGGGGAGTTAGGCTGGCGGCACACTAGCAAACATTTTGCGTTCGTCTGACCGTACGGTTTGCCGTCCGTCGTAGCTTTATGAAGGAGTCACTGAAACACACCACACGAAGCACCTGCGCACTTTTTCACGAACAGGCAACGCATATAGCTACGGACGCGAAAACAACATCGACGCAGAAACAACACCGCCATGTATTTTCCTAGGGCGTGGAGACATCAGACGTTACGGATGCACTTTATGCAGTACTCACAAGGTCTCCCATGAAAAAGTGCGTCCGTAACAGACGCAGTACAGTATGCTCGTGTGCTGTCTCCCTAACCAAGCAAGACCATCATCCCACAAGAGAATAGGAAACCACAAGTAATGAGATCAGAGCACTGGATCCCTAAATTTACTCAACACAAGAAGAGATGTTACAGCTGGTCTTATTCACTAAAGGGGTAACTCATCTAGAGCCGGTGTTTGCCGAAGTTGCAGGCTACGGTGACAAACACTGGTGTTTCAAGACTGAAATCGAAAACAGCAGCAGCAGGAGAATTTCCACAATGAAGCCTCTTCTGCCACTGTTTGGATTGCTTTTTTTGTGAAACAATCTAAAAGCCAATAATGTCGGGGATCACTCTACAAGAAAAAACGAACAAACACAAATACCCAAAATTTGCCCCAGCTTGAATAATGCTCACAGGATGGAGATGTAGTCTCAAAACATCTGGAGGGGCACGGATGCCGACTCCTGCCGTACGCCACAGATCTCAGACTCTGGCCCCACCAGATGTTTCTAAATTACAACTCCCTTGACTCTCTGGCCATCGATTCGCATTCAGGACATACTTGAAACCGAGAGAAATCTCAATGTATCCTTCCTGGTGAAATACTTTATATAGGCATATCAGTAATACTCAGCTGTCCAGATGTCCTGTAGTGCCACCAGATATACCTCATGGAGCAAACCCACTGGAGAGCATGGACCTTTGTGTCCTTAGCCCTGTGAGGCCGCAGATCCACCTGGTGAATGCAGAGAAGAGATCCAGCCTGAGGGTTCAGGAGTGAAAGGTCTTCTTCCCTTTGGTCTGGAATTGGTGGTCCGAGGGGTGTATTGGGTGGTCCATGCTCGCCAGTGGGTTTGCTCCATGAAGAATATATGACGGCTGAGTATATTTGATATGCCTATATAAACACGATTATCCTGTGAGCATTATTCAAGCGGGGGCAAATTTTGTGTATTTGTGTTTGCAATATTGCCCTTTGATTTATCGTTTTTTTCTTGTAGAGTGATCCCCACATTATTGTTTTTATATTGTATACCTAGTGGATGAAGATCAGGGGAGCCATGCTTGGGAGGTCCCTCTAAGATACGTATTCAATTTACAATAAGATTTTTATCCGGCACCTCTGAGATCTATATAATTTTTTGTGAAACACCAGCATTTGCTGAATAAGTGGATAATTGTGAATTTTGACAGAAAAAACAAAACAAAAAAACGAAAGCTGAATGAATATTGCATAGGAAAAAAATAAAATTCAAAATGCAGGTTTTTTTAGCCTAAAATGTGCAATTCCCTCACTAGCTTGTAACGTGGGGAATAACCCCTGGCTGTGTGAATGTGTGATGCGTTCTAGGAACACTAGATGAAGTGTGCGCTCAAGGGCTGGTGGCGACATGGAAATCCATGCCGATACTAAGTAACTATATATTCATGCTAATAAAATAGAAAATGACTCCTATGGACATGTATACAATTTATTTGGTATGGTGGTCGTCTTGGGAGAGCGTTAATACATGCATTAACTATAACCCACAAAAATCAGCAGCTATAAAGTAAAAGGTCGGTTTGTTACAGTGTTGATTTATCGGGCTCAATTCCAACCCTGGTGTAAACCAAACTAGAGCTGTTGTAAACATAACTCCATAGACTATATTGGCTCTGGGACGTTTACACCAGGGTTGGAAGAGAGCCCATTGTGCGGCTCAAGAAATCTCGGAGGAGAAGACACACCTGGCAATTAACAAACCTAAGCCAGAGCTTACAGTAAAGCACCGGCCAGATGCCTTCAGGTTCCACTGGATCAAACTCTGCATCTCATTAGTGACCAATAGAAAAAGGTATAAATTAAAAATCAGAGTTCTTCAAAAGCACAAAAGATAAATGAAGTTGTGCGCCATTAACGATGGAGCTGCTTGGATGGGAGAATAATACAGATGTCACAGTAAACATTGTGTGATTCCAGATATATTTTTTTTTCCCTGCGATTAGGAGGTCAATATTACAAAAGTGCAGCATTTCCAGGAAAAATACTGTGCTAGGATCAGAACACACATCTCCCAAAGTCCTACAATAGGTCTGTCCATGTATCAAAGCTTGAATAATGAGCCTGGAGCTCTGCCTGAAGAAAATTCAGCAAGATGAGACAAAGAACAGGAAGATGCCATGTGAGCAGATACACGGACCGCGAATATCATCAATTTAAAGTTGTGCGGTCACCAGTGTCGCACCCGGATCCATCGTTAGCCCTTTGAAACTTATTGGTAGTGGGGAAAGGGATGGGGTGTTCTGAAAGAAATTTTAAGTGTCTCCAGAAATAATATCTACGGAACGAGAGGGTTCCTGACCCGTGTCCTTCCAGCTGTTTGTGAACTACATTCCCCAGAAACCTCTGGAAGCCGGTCCTGGGAAAGATACATCAGAAACAGGAAATCAGGGCAAAGCCAAGCATCGTGGTCATTGGAGATAAACCAAAAACCGTAGATGTTGCCCTTGTGGTTCTGCAGATATCATTATGGTCAGAAGATTGATGGTTTTACAGGCAGACACGCAGCTCTGAGATACGTTCCTGTCTCGGATTCATCTCCAGGTAGGAGGGTGCCATTCAGACGTCCTCCTGTGGTTATGGATCTATACACAACTAGGATTAAGCATTCGTGCATTCACTTGAATGAAATAAAACGTACTTTCTTCTGCCCTAAAACAAAAGAAGTCACTCCCGAGATACCCGGATAGTAAACTAGCTTGTAAAGCCTTATTTAAGAAGAAAGCTCCAGGCTGTGACTGGAAGCTCCACGGCATCTCTGCTCATAGTGTCCTGTACATACAAAGTGCAGTCATCGAAGAAGAGGAGAGTCAACTTCGGATTTCCTTCAAATTACGACCAGGGTGTTCTCGGTTTGGAGATCGAAGGACGGACGGTACCTTTTGGAGATGGCTTTGACCCAAACCACGACATCTGTAAATTAAAGCAGTCATAGATATTTTAAAAGGCGTTGAGCCAAGGCGGCGAAATGTGGAAATAAAAACAAGGAAAAGAAATGTTTGGATATCAGTAACAGGACGGGAAACACCATGGGCCCTATTACATTCCTAACGCAAACGCTCACCTGCGTGAGCATTAACGTTTGCTGCGGTATTTACCACATATTACAATCCAAACGCTGCGCTCAGCACTGCCGAGAGCATCTAGAAGTTTTACGCTTGATAACAATGCAGGCAGAATCTTTTGCGCCTGCATTGTAATCCAGCGTTAAAACGCGGGTGCAAGGGAGAAAACTGCAGGTGCAGTTTTTCCTCCCTTGCGCCCGCGTTTTAACGCTAAGAGCGCAGAGATGGGCAAATCCTATCGCCCGACACCCAGGACTGGCAGTTTTGGGAGCCGGGCAGGAGGTTTCTTCCCCCATTTAGTCCTGCTTCGGGCGAGCAGAGCAGGGTCTGAGTGGATACTGGTGTCCTGGCTGCTCAGCACGCGCGTGACCTAATGCTATTTTTGTTGAAAATATATTTCTTATCGGGACAAGTAGATTGTCATGGTGGACAAGTAGATTGGGCTTCCACTTTAGTCCTTGGACAAGTAGATTTTTTTTAAAATTTCCACACCCCTGGAGCGTAATAGGGCCCCATGGATCCAGAGGAGTACATACACTGCAATGATAAAATCAGGGGCAGGGGGGAGGGTGTGACAGCGCCTTACAGTAAAATAAATGGGGAAATCTTCTAGGCAGGTAACTTCTCTATGCCAGTGTTTCCCAAACCTGTCCTCAGGACCCACTGACAGGCCAGGTTTGCCAGATATCTGAAGCACAGCCCAGGTGATATGATTTGCTACTCAGTGACTGCAGGATTCAGTCTGCATTTCCCCCAAGGTGATCTGCAAAATCTGGCCTGTTAGAGGGTCCCGAGGACAGGTTTGGGAAACACTGCTCTATGCGGTATTCTGAACATATAAAATACATGCTGATGGGCAGCGTGTGATCAGAGCGGTCCTGCCTACAAGTTGAAGGGCAGCCCCCTTTGTGTATTCTCTGCACGATAGAGTAACACGAGCCCAGCCTTTCTCTTTAAATGAGCCATCCCACGACTCAACAGGTAAATGCACGGTTAACAGGGAGCTACTGTGCAGCAATACGCAATTGGACCCCAGTAGTGAGGTCAGTACACCAGCAGCCAATCAGGCAGAGTCTGAATGGTGGTCTGTCCTATAAGACATCTCTGTGTCAGATGTCCCTGCCCATTGTGGCACGCCACAGTCACGTGACAGGGAACAACTCCTTTTTTTAATTATATATGCCAGCAAGAAAAAACCTAACACATATAAAAGGAGTGATTCCCTGTCAACTGACTAACATGTTTTGAGCATGACCGCTGCGTTTAGATATGACTTTTATTGAGTGTTCAAAGCACACTGCAAGTGAGGAGATCACATTCCTTAAGTTACATACGGCTTGTGATGTAGAACAGATAGAATCCGTACAGTTTCAAGAGAGAAATAAACAGAACGAGTACGAACGCATTAAATAAATATAACCAAACAATGAAGGCTTGTGTCTCCTAATAAATCCCAAGAACAAAATGCCATAGCAGGCATTGCATAGATACATGATCGAGCGCACACTTTTAGGCAGCTGCAGAAATGTACTGATATAGACTTGCGGCAGATTTCTAGTCATAAAATCCTTTCCAACATGGCTGCTCATCCTGTAAAGCTTGTGCATAGATCACATAAAATACACATTTAAAAAATCCCAAACTGTAATTCCCCTTCTACTCTCTGTGGAATACTGGCACATCTAACAGAGGTTGGAAGGGTTCGGCCTAAAGCAGAGGCAGGGTCATTTTACAGTGAGAACAATAAAGCTGTGGAA
Organism: Leptobrachium leishanense; assembly: GCA_009667805.1. Classification (NCBI taxonomy): domain Eukaryota; kingdom Metazoa; phylum Chordata; class Amphibia; order Anura; family Megophryidae; genus Leptobrachium; species Leptobrachium leishanense. The sequence goes on along the minus strand of CM019071.1, from coordinate 117,705,409 downwards.
TTCTCTGCCTGTTGAGGTGGTTGGGTCAGAAACAGTACAGACTTTTAAGCAATGACTGGATGACTTCCTGCAAAAACATAATATTAACGGCTATAACATTTAGTATGTGGGTAAAAGCTTCTTGATCCAGGGAGAAATCTGACGCCATTCTGGGGCCAAGGAGGAATTTTTCCGCAGTGCGTTGCAAATTGGCGAGTGCTTCAGACTGGGTTTTTTGGCTTCTTTTGGATCAACAGCAGCAAGGGATGTATGAAAAGCTGAACCTGACAGACGAATGTCTTTTTTCTGTAACTATGATTGAGTATTTTTTCCTTTACACCCAGACATTATTTTGGTTAAGTGAATTACAACAAGTAGACTGTCCAGAGGGCAGCTCACATAATATATTACTTGCGGGTATTCATAGCAGCATAGGATACCATATTGCAGGTGACCGTATGGAACCTGCGATGCCTTACCTTGTATTCTAAGGTCTCTTTAAGCAGGTTTTCTTCCTCTACAGAGAAGTTCAGTAATACAGACACAGCTTTGATCAGGTGAAAGGCCTAAAGCAAGACACAGGACATTAGTGGAGGCTAAAAAAAGAAGGTAACAGCATGTAGACCTCCTGTGTGTCCCACAAATATGGCTGATCTGGCAATCCGACTATGGGACACCTGAGAGTGCTAACTGGCAGTACAGTACATGAAAATCATATGCTACAGGAGGAAAAATTGATTCTCTGCTTAAGGTGAGGCAATATCCCTACGGCAGCAGATGAATGCTGCACACTGCCGGGAAGCTCTTCACGTGCCACTTTCACACATTAGCTGGTCGAATTTATAAGTGTTCTGGAAAATATGGCTGAGCCGACGACTCTAGATTAAAGGGATACTCTATTTTTTTGCCCTTACATTTCTGGGCAGCTGACAGCCTCTGCCCTATTATTTCTCTTTATTTTGGCGATTTTACGCACCTTTTCTCCCTTGCCGGCGCAGGTTTTCCACCTTAGCGTCCCCATTTTAGAGGGCACTTTGTAACCGTGCCCCAGTGTTTTCTGCCAGATTGGGGGCGCTGGGCACTCCTCACATCCTGACCACTTTAAAACACTAAAGTGGTCAGGAGGAGTAGAGTGTCCCTTTAAACAAATGCGCTCGTTAAACAGATCCTCCTCATTTTTAAATCGGGTATTCGCTATGTGAATTAATGTCTGCACAAGCCAGAACAGCGACGAAAGGGCCTTTTAAAAAGAGGGATTTCAAAGACGGCAGGTGATTGTGCTAACATTATCTATGCATATCTTTTCATACAGAAATGGCACCGACGAATGGACCCTGAATAGCTTCATCGATATAAAACTATACATTATTTCCCAAGAAACAGGACTTTTTGTCACTTTGCGCCTCGCTCACCTCTGTTTCCGTTGCGGACATAAACTTCAAGACGACGTGCTTCAGGTACTCAAAGTTAATTTCCCGCGAGTCGTTTAGGTCGGAGTTATTGGTCACGGTCAGCGGCAGGGTGGCTAGCTCAGTATTTTGCTTCTCTCGAGTCTCATTTGTCTCGTGCTCCGGCTTTATTTTCTAGAAACATGCGGAATCACAGATGAAAGAACTTCCATAAAAGACAAATTATTATTATTATTGCCATCATCATTTATATAGTGCCAACAGTTTCCGCAGCACTTTACAATAACCAAAGGCAATGAGATAAACGGACATATGATGGAAACAAGAGGTCTAGAGGGTCCTTCTCATAGGAGCTTACAGTCTAGTAGGATTGGGGTTGAGGAAGACCAGAGGAATTTTACTACATAGCAGGATCATTAGTGGCAGTGGTTTGGAAGTGGTTGGGTCATAGAAGCAGCTTCAATCATGTGCGAGTAGGTGAGCAGAGGGAAGAGTTGCATCAGTGATGCGGTACGCTAATCTGAAGAGATGGGTTTTGATGGATTTCTTGAAGGCCTGAAGATCAGGGGATAGTTTGATAGGGCGAGACAAGCCATTCCACAGGACCGGTGCTACTCCTGAGAGTTGGCTGTGCGCGTGTAGACAGATGGAGATCACCTGCTGACCGGAGTTGTCTTGATGGGACAGGCTTGCGGACTAATGAAGAAATGTAGGGAGGGGTTGAGTTATTGAGTGAATTGAACATGAGCGTCAGTATTTTAAACTGAATCCTGGAACGTACAGAAAGCCAATGGAGGGACCGGCAGAGGGGAGAGGTACGCGAGGTGCGTCTGGTGAGAAAAATAAGCCTGGCGCCTGCATTCATTACAGATTCTCAAAAGGGGCAATAAGGGAGTTGGGGAGGCCAATAAGGAGCGAGCTGCAGTAATCAAGTCATGAAATGAAAATAGCATGAACCAGCACCTTCGCGGTATCTTGTGTCAGAAAGGGGAGGACAAGTGCAATGTTCTTGAGTTGAAAGTATTAAGATTTGGTCACTGTCTGGATGTGGGGAGAGAACGTTAGGTCAGAATCAAAAGTGACACCAAGGCAGCAAGCTTGGGGTGTTTGGCTAATGGGTGTTCCATTTACTCGTAGATAGGTGATATTGGGTTCTTCTTGGAGGGAGGAATGACGAGAATTTTAGTTTTGGCAAGATTGAGTTTAAGGAAGCGGGAAGACATCCAATTTGAGACAGCGGAGAGAGACGGTCAGTGACTCGATCCAGGAGACCTGGAGAGAGATCAGGGGAGGAGAGGTAAATTTGAGTGTCATCAGCGTATAGGTGGTACTGGAATCCAAAGGAGCGATCAGTTTTCCTTGAGAGGCAGTGAAGACTGAAAAAAGTAGAAAGTCCAGTACTGAACCTTGGGGCACCCCAACAGAGACAGTCTTCCGGGAGGAGGTACTTCCAGCAAACGAGACACTAAATTATCGTTGGGACAGGTAGGAAGCGAACCATGAAAAAACAGTACTTTGAAGTCCAACATCACTAAGAGTTTGAAGGAGGATTGAGTGGTAAATTGTATCAAAGGCGGCAGAGAGGTCAGGAAGGATCAGCAAAGAGAAGCACCCAAATAGTAAACTCCACGTGGGATGCCAACGTATTTTTCTAGCTTTCAAATATATCCAGGACACATGGCAACAGAATAATCCATGTCATAAATCATTACCTTAATTTAATAAAATTCACAGGAATCAGGTTCAATAACTACTTGACTTGATTTTGCTTTGTAATACATTGAAAAGCACACATTATCAGATCAAAAGCCCATTTCACACCTTTTAACAGAAAGATTTATGCGCCCCCTGTGGTGAAACAAAATCCTTTGTCAAAGCATCAAGGCGTTTGAACTTTTTGTTACATTGAGGTTTGGGGTTTCTATTTGCAGCTTATTTGATCGCTCGCCAGGGTGCCTGGAGAGAGATCAAACAAGCTGCAAATAGAGGCTCCAAACCTCAATGTAACAAAAAGTTCAAACACTTTGATGCTGCATTACAGGAGCCAGGGAGCAGGCAGAATACAGGGAGAGCTCTGGGGTCACTCACTGCTGTACAAGGATAAGATTCAGGGGGTTATAATGAGCAAGTGTAAATCCCTGTACAGTACAGATACAAGGTGTTACTGTAATCTCCATATACAGGCATTATGTCACATACAGATATTATTTTTATAGTCTATTGGTACTTTTTGGAAGCTGCACTAAACTTCTAATAATCTCATTAAAATCACCACAAATCCTCATAAGTAGGAGATCTGACCATTTTTATCATTTATCACGGTTAAGTTCTGCCTTTATGCTGATAATGCAGACCCCATTTAAAATTTGGCAAGAAAAGAGATTCCATCCAGAGCTCAGACTCGGAGTCTCAATATTTCTGGAAAGGATAAATACATGAAAAATGACAAAATGAGCAAATTTCCATTTTACTATACTGAAATTGGGTGTGATGGAGAATGGTAAGCGCCCACACTATACCCCCCGAATGCCCAGCAAACCAGACGGGAAGTGGTTTCCCCCAAACTAGACAAACAGAATATCAAAAATACATATCTGGTCTGCGCAATGTAAAACGCTAGGGAACTCGGACGGTTTCTCAAATGGCGTTGCCAACCATAGTGAATGGTGGAAGAGGCATGTAAAAGAAACACAATTTAAGTGTAGAGGGACAACACCAATTACAGCATGCGTGATGTCTTTCAGTAATTAACTCACAGAGAGCCTATCACTGGCTCTGAGTGGATCGGTGCCTTTGGATTATTTTTCTTCAATAACTTCTCAGGAAACCCAATCCTTGGTGTTGATATCTTGTAACATCCATAGGAATTGGAAGAGAGAGAAGGCACAATCTTGTGTATATCTGACAAACAATGGCATATATGTATATCAGCTGCAAGTGCAAACTCACGTGTAGTGGAGCTATTCCCAGCTCAGAACGATAGGCAGATGGGTTTCGTTTGGCCAAACCCAATAAAAACCAAAACATGCAGAAATGGCTCTTTAAAATTTAATAAATGATAAAAACAAATAAAATAAGGCCAGAACGCGTTTCGCCGTCGGCACACGGCTTCATCAGCTGGAACATATATTACAGAACCGATATGCATGTTTATATAACACAGGAAATTAAAAAAAATCAAGGAAAAACGTTTTTTGCTGTGCGTAATTGGTGGTCAGCGTGCGTTCCTAGCCTCTTGTCGAGATTCTCGCATGTTGCTGGCCCTTGGCGCCATCTTGCGCAGGAGCATAGGAGACTTCCGCGATCCACCATGCGTTTCACAGCCCTGTATCCTAATTCAGATGTACTTTGCGTTTCCTTAGGAGTATCGAACCGCTCTCGATGTTTTTAAAGTCCATAATCTTATCTGCGGTCAAAGTATAATCAATCTAACATACAAGGGACTATAGAAACTTCATACATATAGTTTTATATTAAAACTAATAAATTATTTTTGAGTATGAAATCTATACTTTTCAAAATGAAGGATATCTGGTCAGGATCCATATTTTTGGCCTTCAAAATTTCCTTTTTTTTTTTTTCACACTCACATAGTTATATGTAAAAATATAAGGCTTTTCCTTCAATAAGAAGTTTCAGTCAATCGCACAAGCCATAATTTTAACTAGGCACCTGGCACGGATTTTTTCCAACATAGGCCTTAAGATATAGGCCATACACCATGTTATAAGAGATATTCTGGTCTCTAGCACTCCACTACCATATCACTTTATAAATTACTAGATTATAATCTCATTTCCATCTGCATTATAAATATAGAGCACTAACCAGAATACCTAATATCACTCTATTCAATATGGCCATTTTCCATTAATGTTAACGATGAGTTAAATACCTTTACTTATGTTTAAAAATGTAGATGGCTAACACCATCGTACCCTTTAAAATAATATATATTTTGGTATGTGCACCAAGACACTTTATTCACCCTTTCAATACGGTAGAATGACAAACTCTGTCACATTTTATTCGCCTCGCAATATTAATTTAACCCCATTTAATAGTACTGTATAAGGCTTTTTACTTCAATAAGAAGTTTCAGTCTATCGCACAAGCCACAATTATAACTAGTCATCCGGCACGGATTTATTCCAATACAGGCCATAAGATATAGGCCATACACCATGTCATAAGAGATATTCTGGTCTCTAGCACTCCACTACCATATCACCTTATAAAATACTAGATTATAATCTTATTTCCATCAGATTATAAATATAGAGCACTAACCATAATATCAATATATTCAATATTGTCATTTTCCATTAATGTTAACGACGAGTTATATACCTTTACTTATGTTTATAATTTTGGTCTATTAAATAATGTAGATGTTAACACCATCGTACACTTTAAAATAATATAATTTTGGTATGTGCACCAAGACACTTTATTCGCCTTTGCAATGCGGTAGAATGACAAACTTCACTGTCATTTTTTTTATACTTCGCATCGCTATATTAATTTAACTCCATTTATATAGCTTGATTTGAGAAGAAAGTCTGCTTCGTTTGGGGGTTTGCCCTATAAAACTATATGTATGAAGTTTCTATATTCCCTTGTATGTTAGATTGATTATACTTTGACCGCAGATAAGATTATGGACTTTAAAAACATCGAGAGCGGTTCGATACTCCTAAGGAAACGCAAAGTACATCTGAATTCCGGATACAAGGCTGTGAAACGCATGGTGGATCGCGGAAGTCTCCTATGCTCCTGCGCAAGATGGCACCAAGGGCCAGCAACATGCGAGAATCTCGACAAGAGGCTAGGAACGCACGCTGACCACCAATTACGCACAGCAAAAAACGTTTTTCCTTCATTTTTTCATGTCCTGTGTTATATAAACATGCATATCGGTTCTGTAATATATGTTCCAGCTGATGAAGCCGTGTGCCGACGGCGAAACGCGTTCTGGCCTTATTTTATTTGTTTTTATCATTTATTAAATTTTAAAGAGCCATTTCTGCATGTTTTGGTTTTTATTGGGTTTGGCCAAACGAAACCCATCTGCCTATCGTTCTGAGCTGGGAATAGCTCCACTACACGTGAGTTTGCACTTGCAGCTGATATACACAAGATTGTGCCTTCTCGCTCTTCCAATTCCTATGGATGTTACAAGATATCAACACCAAGGATTGGGTTTCCTGAGAAGTTATTGAAGAAAAATAATCCAAAAGGCACCGATCCACTCAGAGCCAGTGATAGGCTCTCTGTTTGTGAGTTAATTACTGAAAGACATCACGCATGCTGTAATTGGTGTTGTCCCTCTACACTTAAATTGTGTTTCTTTTACATGCCTCTTCCACCATTCACTATGGTTGGCAACGCCATCTGAGAAACCGTCCGAGTTCCCTAGCGTTTTACATCGCGCAGACCAGATATGTATTTTTGAAATTTCCATTTTAATTTAACTATCTCAGAACAATAATTTTTGTGCACAATTTATACTTTACCCTATAATTGATAAATTTGCATCGCGTGTTTTAAATAAACAATACAGTTCCGCCACAACAAAAAGTGCTTTGTAGTGAAGGGGTTAATTTTAGGAGGCCCTGCAACTTGCAAGATCAGTGATTGATAACCCAGTTACAAACTGGAATCCCCAATATCCAAACCTATCTTAAAGCCTAGCACCCAAACCAGTAACCGGAATACAGCCGTTATTGTGGAAGCAGCCTACGTCATGGCAAACATACCACAAAATAAATGTAATCTGCGATGGGTCACTGTGCGTAATGGCAATTACTTCATGTATATCAGAAGTCGAGTCTGTGGCAGTGACGGCTATCCTGATGCTCAGCTTGTCTAGAATATGTGCAGGCTCACAGATCGCTGTCGCCATGGTATAGTATTTTTTAGCTTTTGCTTTCCACAACAATGTCTGATTACCCAGTACTAGAACGCGTGTACTTACCAGCTCCTTTTGCAAGGTCTTCTTCAGCTCAGCCATCCTTTGCTGCAGTTGCTTTATGGTCTGCAAGAACAGCGGCATCATGTTATCCCCAAACCATTATTCTTTAAAAATTCCTATCACCAATGCAAAGCTAATTCATGAACACTTTTTAAAAGGTCTATTCACAAAGCACCGAAATGTCAAGGAAGGTTCAGTGCTTTTCAGAGATTCCATTTAGCCGAAATTTCAGTGAATTCACTATTTAGCAAATGGTTACCGTAGTGCACCGAAGATAGAGTCGCCAAAGCCCCACGAAAAAGTTGGAGAACACCGCCGAAGAGAACGGGAAGAAGAAAAAAAAAAAAGACACGCCGAATTGGCCTTGGCGAAATCCACTGAACTGCAAACAAAACAGAACTCTCCTATTCTCCAAATATGGGTTTAAACCAATAAAAATGTGTGTAAGTAATAAAAAAGGTTCTTAACATAAAAAGGTCTATTACCGAACGAAAAAAAAAAACAAACAATAAAAATGTATTTAAAAAAGAAATTGGTAAACAAAAAAATCATTAAAAAATATTTAAAAAATGCAAAAAGGTGTCCTAAAAAAATAAAAGGCTTTTTGCTGAAAATGACAAAAATAAACGGTCTAAAGAAAAAAAAAAAAAAAAACGAAACCTTTAATGAAAAAATTTAGCCTAAAAGAAAAAAAAAAAAAAATACAAATTCCAAAATATAAATAAAGCCGGTTTGCTGAAAATGAAAAGAATCAAGGGTGGAATAAAAAAAAAATGAGTAAAAATGATAATATTTTTTACATTGAATCCTATGGGATTCCCTGTTTAAACCTGTCGAATTGAAACACCGAAAATCAGGCATGTCACTGACACGTCGGTGAAGTTCGCGTTCTGCGAATAGATTAGCCATTCTTTCCCCATGGGAGCGTTTCGCTGTCGTCAAAGAATGCCGAATTTAAAAAGGTCAGCCTAAACTTTGCTTCTCCACCTGGCTAATAATCACATTGCAGGAATCAAAAACGATGCTTTGGCGAGTAGTAGCGCAGTATAACACGCCAACAGGACGTTGTTCATTAAAAGAATCCTGAGGTAAAGCGGAGTTTGACCAATCACAGGAATCCGAGCGGCGGATGTTCAGCTTCATACGATGTCCCCCAGATCTAGCTCAATTATCAAATCATAGAGCAATAAACACTAAAAGACAAAATCTGTTCACCAGCTTCACTTCATAAGAATATAGATAAATGGGATACGAATGGTGAGGATCACAGACAGAATATTTAACGCATGACCAATCAGGTATGTGACACAGGGCTCGAGTCCAGCGGGAACGCGGGGGAATGCCGTTCCCGCACTTTTGCCACGGCGGGAACGCTGCGGGAATGCAGGTTCCTGCTGTGGCCCGAGCCCAGGCATGTACCTATGCAAGCCCCAGGCTTAGTCAGCTTGCCGGCCAGCCCACAGGAGTTGCTATTCGTCTATTTCTCTCCTGACTCCTCCTTCTCTTGACGCTAGTATCGTGTGACTCAGCGCACCGGCGCCAAGCATTGCAGGAAGGAGCAGGAGGCAACTCCAGGCTGACTGGCAGTGCGCGCACTGCACGAATGGCCCAACCCGACCATGGCTCTGCAGTGGCTGGCTGGCAGCTCGGGGTGATCGGGTAAGTAAGGCAGCCTGTCTCAACTCACACTGTCAGCACCAATCCCCACTCCTCTCACCCGCAGCGCTTCACCTCGCTGGCTGCACCCCCCCCCCACACACACACACATTGGATCTAGAGGGAGAGGGAAGTCAGGCTGCTGTGTGAGATGCTCAGCTCGGCCTCCCTTTCTGCAGCTGTGACAGGCAACTCAGCCTCTGACACTCACGGCAGGTAGGAGGAGGGGGGGTGGTCGAAAGGGGAGACATGCAGGAAAGAGCTGGGCTGCTCCCTGGATGAGCTTGAAAAGGTTTGTGGAGAGACAGGCTCTTAAGCCAGACCTCCTACCTGTGCCTCTCCATGCCCAGTGATTTATGCCTCTGTTACTTTCTGTGCCCAATCTGTAAAGCAGCCAGCACATGGAGGTCTGCCTGGCATCATGCACCTCCTGTGATCTGCATAGTCCACCCAGGGATTAGTTTACAGCGTGTGTGTGTGTGTGTGTGTGTGTGTGTGTGTGTGTGTGTGTGTGTGTGTGTGTGTGTGTGTGATATGCTTTGCTCAGTGCATAAAATTAAGATTTATTTTACATGCCTGTGTGCACAGTATAACAGTGTGTGAGTGTTTAGTGCGAGTGACGATTAACATGAATTGGGGCGATAGAATATGAATTGGGGCAATGGAGGGGCTATTAATATGAATTGGGGCAATGGAGGGGCTATTAATAAGAATTGGGGCAATGGAGGGGCTATTAACAAGAATTGGGGCAATGGAGGGGCTATTAACAAGAATTGGGGCAATGGAGGGGCTATTAATATGAAATGGGGCGATAGAATATGAATTGGGGCAATGGAGGGGCTATTAACATGAATTGGGGCAATGGAGGGGCTATTAATATGAATTGGGGCGATAGAGGGCTATTAATATGAATTGGGGTGATAGAGGGGCTATTAATATGAATTGGGGTGATAGAGGGGCTATTAATATGAATTGGGGCAATAGAATATGAATTGGGGTGATAGAGGGGCTATTAATATGAATTGGGGCGATAGAATATGAATTGGGGCGATAGAGGGGCTATTAATATGAATTGGGGCAATAGAATATGAATTGGGCTATTAATATGAATTGGGGCAATAGAATATGAATTGGGCTATTAATATGAATTGGGGCGATAGAAAAGGCTATTAATATGAATTGGGGCGATAGAAAAGGCTATTAATATGAATTGGGGCGATAGAGGGGCTATTAATATGATTTGGGGCGATAGAGGGGCTATTAACATGAATTGGGGCGATAGAGGGGCTATTAATATGAATTGGGGCAATAGAATATGAATTGGGCTATTAATATGAATTGGGGCAATAGAATATGAATTGGGCTATTAATATGAATTGGGGCGATAGAAAAGGCTATTAATATGAATTGGGGCGATAGAAAAGGCTATTAATATGAATTGGGGCGATAGAGGGGCTATTAATATGATTTGGGGCGATAGAGGGGCTATTAACATGAATTGGGGCGATAGAGGGGCTATTAATATGAATTGGGGCGATAGAGGGCTATTAATATGAATTGGGGCGATGGGCTATTAACATGAATTGGGGCGATAGAGGGGCTATTAACATGAATTGGGGCGATAGAGAGGGCTATTAATATGAATTGGGGCGATCGAGGGCTATTAACATGAATTGGGGCAATGGAGGGGCTATTAATATGAATTGGGGCGATAGAGGGCTATTAATATGAATTGGGGCGATGGGCTATTAACATGAATTGGGGCGATAGAGGGGCTATTAACATGAATTGGGGCGATAGAGAGGGCTATTAATATGAATTGGGGCGATAGAGAGGGCTATTAATATGAATTGGGGCAAACTGTTTCAGTGACTCCATTTTCGGCAAAACAATGAATTTTCACTAAATAATGAATTCACTGTATTTTTGGCGAAATGGAATCATCAAATCACAATATATATTCAGGTAATGGGGGTTGTGGAATTCTTGGGCGAGTTCCCTCACTTTTTTTCCCAGGACTTGACCCCTGATGTGACAGCACCTTCTAATCAGATCCACGTGAGACTTGATACCACAGGATTAGCAACACGTTAGAGCAAATTTCACACGTTTGTCGCCGAGGAGGTTAGTACCAATGCTACAGGAAAGCTAGGTATCTGTAGCATGTGATTATTCTCCCCTCACCTTGTTCTTCTCTGCAATTTGCTGCTCCATTTCCCGGTTCTCTTTTTGCAGATGCGCAATATCCCCCACTGAAACGTCTCCATTGGGTTCTAGGTTATCTGTGCTGTGGAGACGGTCATGAAGGGCAGACACCTCTTCTTGTAAGGAGGACACCTGCCAGCGGGAAGAACGATTGATTCCTTAAACACATATTAAAGCCCTAATCTAAGGAGTAGCTGAGCATCATGGGAGATGTAGTTTCCGAACATCCGGAGGGTCGAGGTTACGGACCTCAGAACTAGACATTTCCGCCTCAAGCATTGCTTACTGCAACGTCCTTTATTCTCTTGATTAGACTACAAGTCCCCACAGAGTCACTAGATCCTGAATCAGTTGAACTCATTAGCATATAGGGTGCCTGTGGACACAGGGGGCCATATCACGTTCCCAACGCCAACGCTCACGCTCACCTGTGTGCGCTCGCTAACGTTAGCCTTGGTTGCCCTAGCGCGGGCGCACCATATTACAATCCCAACGCTGACTGGTTAAAAAAAAAAAAACAACCAACCAGTTAGCGATTCGGATCTTTTCAGTGCGATGTTACTGTACTTTGCGCTTCCTATGTTTAACATGGGGAGCGCAAAGTGGTAATTAGCCTTAGGATTACAAAGTCCTAACGCCAATTACCGTCCCTCTGCGGTTAACTGATAAGATTACCACAGCTAGGACAGGGTGCTAACGGATTCCGCTTCTGCCGAATCATTCAGCACCAGCAGAAAATCCCCCCCCCCATAAATAAATAAATAAATAAATAAAATCACATACTGACCTTCCATCCCGCGGCGAGAACGGTGGCTTCATCCGCCTCTTCTTGCTGCCCGGGAGAAGTGAGACTGGGGTGAAAAAGTCCCTCAGTTTCCCGCTGCGAATCACTACACCGACCTGCCAGATCTCGCGACGCAAGATCCTGCAGGTCATGTCACCGGCAGCAGAAGCCTCAATGGAGTCCTATGGACTCTATGGAGGGGATGCACGAGGCAGTGCTTAGCGTCGCATTACGGTGCAGGCTGCTGGTTTTTCTCCTTAGCATCCCCGTTTTAGCATGATGAACGTAATATAGCCCAGGGTGTCTGTATGCCATGGAAAATCTAGCCCTCTGACACCTCTTGTGTTCAGAACTTATTAAGCCCATAATAAAGTGCAGAAGGTAATGCAGAGGTCTACCTGCGATTCGCGAGCCAGCAGAGCCTCCTTCTGTTCCTGTAGCTGCATCCTCGCTGCGCTGGCATGCTTCTCAGCCGATTCCTCGCTTGTTGTCACTCTGGTTTTGTAATGTTCCAGGTCAGATTGTAACTGTTGCAGTTGTAAAACCACAGAGTCATAATCTACAGAAATATACAAACGGAAAATGACGAGTTAAATCTCTGTGTGAAAAGCTGTTACCATAGTAAAGAAACCAATACAAATAAGAGCCATCTAGAGGGACTAAACAATAGATAGTCCTATTTATATTAAAGTTGGTAGCGAACCTACAGATTTGCACTAACCTCCCTCGCGTTCCGATTCTGACATTTTATATCGTTACAATTTATTTGGCCCCCGGTGGTAATCGAGTGTGGCTCGGGGTTAATTTCAGTGCTGAAAGCGGTAACCCTGAGCCACACTCGGGCTGAATACATTACCTGTCCCTGCGCTCCCTCGCTGTCACCTCCGGACAATTACGACGTTATACTTCCTGGTTCCCTTCTCGCGAGAAGGAAACCAGGAAGCAAAACACCGTGATCGCTGGAGGAGAATGCGATCGCGAAGGTCAGCGAGGGAGCGCAGGTAAAGGTAAGTGTTCAGCCCGAGTGTGGCTCAGGGTTACCACTTTCAGCACTGAAAGTTAACCCCGAGCCACACTTGGGAATACCGCCAGGGAGGTTAAAATATTAGAGAGAAAAAATAAAATGAGGGGGGGGGGCGTGCTAACACAAACACTATACGCATTCATCAATTCTGTGGTCCAGACGTCTGTGCCGAGTAATGACTGACAAGGAGAAAATCCTTTGGAAAGCAGTCATCTTGCTCCCCCTGCTGGCCACTTGCAGCAGAAGCAGTACCAGCTTTAATCGGAGAAGTGCAGGGATAAGAAAACATCCTCATTATAGAGTAGAGGTAAAATGTTTCATTAAGAAATTACATAACAGGGTTTGTTACAAAATAAATAAAATGCTTCTGCTTTAATGGCATATTCGTGAAAGTTGTCTTTCCACTGACAGGTTCACATTAAAGTCTCTGCCTGGAAATTGACATATGAATGTATGTAGTACTGCGGCTCCGAGCACTGACCTCCTCTCAGTGCCGCCATCTCCTTATGCTTTCTCTCGAGGTCTTCATTTAACTGAGCAATAACATGTGTGTTTTCTTCAATCGCAGCTGTTAGATTTGCCCCCTGTAAAGGGAAAAACACTGTAATACAGACTGGAATGATGAATTTATTGGGAGGTATATTGTAATTGGCAAAAATCAGTATGTTTTATGAAACACAGATCATGTCAGACTAACCTAATTACGTTCTATGAGGAAGTAAGTAGAAGTATAGATCAGGGGGTCGCAGTGGATGTGATTTACTTGGATTTTGCCAAAGCTTTCGACACATAAGGTTACTATTTAAAGAAAAATTGGTCTAGATGAAAACACTGGCTAAAAGATAGGGTACAGAGAGTGGTCATAAATAGTACATTTTCAAGATGGACATCAGTGGTAAGCGGTGTCCCTCAGGGGTCTGTTATAGGACCAATACTATTCAATTTATTTATAAATGACCTTGAGATAGGCATTGAAAGCCATGTATCAGTGTTTGCAGATGACACAAAACTAGGAAAAGTAATACAATGTGAGCAGGATGTTACTTCACTGCAGAGGGATTTAGATAGATTGGGGGACTGGGCACTTAAATGGCAGATGAAATTTAATGTAGATAAATGCAAAGTTATGCACTTTGGAGTAAAGAACACTCAAGCAATTTATACCCTAAATGGTACGGAGTTAGGGAAATCCAAGCAGGAGAAGGATTTGGGAATAATCATAGACTTCAAACTAAGTAACAAAGTGCAATGTCAAACAGCAGCCGCCAAGGCCAGCAAGGTATTGGCATTAAAGGGGAATTCACGCTCAGGATGAAACCATTGATTTCTAAAGAGGAAAAATTATGTCAAGACACACCTTGAATATGCTGTGCAATTTTGGGCACCTGTCTTAATTAAGAAAGGATATTATAGCGCTACAAAAAGTGCAGAGACGGGAGACTAAATTAATAAGGGGAATGGATAGGATTAAGTTATGAGGAAAGACTAACAAGTTTAAACCTGTTTAGTTTAGAGAAACGGCACCTTAGAGGGGATCTGATAACTTTATTCATTAACAGGACTATACACAGGACACGAGGTCACCCATTTAGACTGGACAAAAGGAGATTCAACCTAAAGCATAGGAAGGGTTATTTTACGGTAAGAACAATAAAGCTGTGGAATTGTCTTCCTGTTGAGGTGGTTGGGTCAGAGACTGTACAGACTTTTAAAAAACAACTGTATGACTTCCTGCAGACACAGAATATTAAGGGTCCTAATATTTAATATGTGGGTAAAAGCTTCTTGATCCAAGGAGAAATCTGACACCATTCTCCCTCCCACCCAGTGCTGGTCTGAAATTTGTAGCTTACTTTCCAGCTGCTTCCACTTTGCAAATCACCCTAATTAACCCACGGTTCTAGCCCTTCCCATGATATGTTAATCTGTATTTTTGTGTTTTGTTTTTAATATCTTGCATTTTATTACTTTGTATTTCTGTAACCACTCAATGTTCTTGAACCCAGGACATACTTGAAAACGAGAGAAATCTCAATGTATCCTTCCTGGTAAAATCCTTTGGAAATAAATAAATAAATTCTGGGGTCAAGGAATTTTTTCCCGGTATGTTGCATATCGGCGAGCGCGTCGGTCTGGTTTTTGTGCCTTCTTTTGGATCAACAGCAGTCGGTGATGTGTGAAAGGCTGAACCTGATGGACGCATGTCTTTCTACAACCTATGTAACTATGAGGAAAACGTAACGTCCCTTTACTGACTCTTCAATATATTCCCGATATGCCGGGAGTATTGAATTTTACCCAAAATCATTTCTGCATGTAAAAAAAAACAGAAAAACCTGAATTTCCTACTTTACATCACTTATTTCTCAAATGGCAGTATTTGGCAGTCGATCCGAGTCATGTGATATTCGCAATTGGTCCACACCTTGTCCCGAGAACGCATGATCCATGGCCGGACTGGCAGCTCGGTCGCTAAATAATGCCGGTGCCTTGGCAAACGTTGTGGCGTCTTTTCCATTTACTCACAGGAAAGGCGCTGCGGGCGAGCGAGTGAAGAGGCACCTGGTGTAATGAAGCTGCCCGCAGTGAAATCTGCGCATAGTCTTCTGTAACCTCTCTAACGCTGTCCATACTTCTCCCACAACGGGAAGTACTACCCCTGCGTGGAGAGAATGGGTGGTGTAACGGAGACTGTCGAAGGCTGTACACAGATTTCATGGTGCACAGCTTCTACACAAGGGCTCTACACCGACATGTGCCATGATAAATTCAGATGCTGCGGGACTCCGGCTGAGAGTCTCAAAGCCCAGCACGCATCACAGTTAATAGGGATGCACCGATACCACTTTTTTAAGACCGAGTACGAGTACAGATACTTTTGTTCAAGTACTCACCGATACCAATTACCGATACTTTTATTTTATGTCATGTGACGCTTTCCAATAAGAACAGACCTCCTATAAAGCCCCCAGGTCTCATGGATATTGCCCCAGCTCATGGATATCCTGACCCCTTGCTCATGGATATGCCCCCCTTGCTCATGGATATGCCCCCCTTGCTCATGGATATGCCCCTTGCTCATGGATATGCCCCCCCTGCTCATGGATATGCCCCCCTTGCTCATGGATATGCCCCCCTGCTCATGGATATGCCCCCCCTGCTCATGGATGCCCCCCTTGCTCATGGATATGCCCCCCTTGCTCATGGATATGCCCCCCCTTGCTCATGGATATGCCCCCCTGCTCATGGATATGCCCCCCACTCTCCGCTCATGGATATGCCCCCCACTCTCCGCTCATACTTACCTTCCTTCAGCGCCGCGGTAAAGTCTTCGCGCGCGCTCGCGCTCCTTGGAAGGACCCCAGCCTCGACCACGTGATCGCGGCTGGGGTCCTTCCAACGAGCGCGCGCGCGGGAACTTTCCCGGCGGCGCTGAAGGAAGGTAAGTATGACCGGAGAGCAGCTGCAGGGCCTGTCCGAATGCTCTATCGGCATTCGGACAGGCCCTGCAGCTGCTCACTTTGTTTAATACTTACCTTCCTTCAGCGACGCCGGGAAAGTTCCCGCGCGCGCGCTCGTTGGAAGGACCCCAGCCGCGATCACATGGTCCCACGTGGTCGCGGCTGGGGTCCTTCCAAGGAGCGCGCGCGCGAAGACTTTACCGGCGGCGCTGAAGGAAGGTAAGTATTAAACAAAGTTAGATGACCAGCTGCAGGGCCTGTCCGAATGCCGATAGAGCATTCGGACAGCCGCCGCAGCCCCTCGGATACCGGCAAGCCGGCTCAATGCCGGCTTCCGGTATCGGAAAAAAATATCGGGGGTACTGCACGAGTACCAAGTACTCCTGCAGTACCCGGTATCGGCACCGATATCGATACTAGTATCGGTATCGGTGCAACCCTAACAGTTAAAGATCAGATCAACTTTAATACAATTTATGTAAAAAAAATATCCAAAAAAAAAAAAAAAAATCTGATCAACTTGAGAGAGTCGATCCTTAAACAACTAAAAAGCAGCGTGATCTGGTGCAGATCGGGTCATCCCTAGTCTGTTCATGTGCAAATTCCCGGTGCATGCCTCACACGATAGAAAGTCCCTATCATATCTCCTCCAAGCTGTACATGTTGAGATCATTAACCCTTTCCTGGTAACTTTTCTCCTTCAAGCAGTACACCATTTTATTAACCCATCTCTGAACTCTCTCGAAGGTATCTATATCCTTCTGGAGATACGGTCTCCAGCGCTGCACACAATACTCCAAGAAACAGAGGTCCACTCGTATTATTAGACATGTAATAGCACTTTGTTTGACCAGCAGAGGGGACACTGTCAAATAAGCTTACAGTCTCAAAACAAAAAAAACACGCATTTATGACCGGTACCTGAGTTCTTACAAAGCGCTTTCCATTGCAGACAGTGTATTCCACAAATCCACTGGGGTCCTGGCAGTGGTTTTATGGAAAACAACTTTGTAGTGAAGGGCTTAAATAGGAATGACGCAATGAAAGGTGGGATATAAATAAGAGACGTTAATTAGGGAAATGCTTGTTTTAACAAGAGGAATTGCTTTAGGTAAAGTACACCGAGTACTAGAAAGTCCGTATAAAGGACTGAAACAGAGAGGGGCTATTCAGAAAGTACCAGTGTTTGCTGAAGTTGCAAACAGTGGTAAAAATTGCCTTTATTGCAACAGCGAATAAACGTTTCATAGAGGAAAATCCAAACAGGGAATGGAGAAGCTGCACTGCTTATTCCTTACATTAAGGTCCTTCAAGGTTTTCATAAAAGGACAGATTGCCGAACTCCTTTCTCCTTCCCTCCTACTGTTCGGTGTTTGTAATGTATGTATGTTCGTTTTTCTGTCTCTTCCATTGTACAGCACTAAGCAATCTGTTGGCGCTTTATAAATGCTTATAACTGTAACTACTAGGAGACGGCTTGTTGTCACTCAGGCCACGTTGATGCAAGCGGTATATGAATGAGAATAGAACTCACACAGTGCCCCACATCCTGACTCATGTATGTTATTTTTTCCTCCTATTATCATATCAAGCTACACATTAACAAGACGGTTCAGGCTTGCATTGTTGTTGCCATTATCATTTGTCTTTAAGGTTTCCGTGTCATACGCACAATGCAAAGCTGGTTCTGGCAAAACTCGATCCATGCAGCGTTACTGGTTACATAATACACGCAGGTGCTTCCTTCTAATAATCAACAATCAGGAAACAAGCTGTGGACGTGAAGCAGGTCAGTTACGGGATGTCCATAGTTACCTGTTGCTGGAGTTCTTCCTTCTGCTTTCTTGTTTCTTCCAGGGCTTTGGCGATCTCTACGCACACAGTCTCTCTGCTGCTAAGCTCTACCTGAAGAAAGGAACTGGATTAATTAAGAAAGCAATGTCTCCATTACCAAGCGAGCACCTAGGCCCAGCTACTGACCGAAGCAAGAATGGAGATTACCGGGTGAAGGGAAAGAATCCACATGGCACTTTAGCACAATTAGTATATTAAAATGTTCCAATAGTGCCTTGAACATCGGTTTCCTCACCCGGATCACACATGAGCTCATACATGCGCTTCCTCAACTGGATCACATGTGACTTTATTCATTTATGGCTGCCTCATTCAGATTACATATGAGCTTGTGCATGCGCTTCCTCAGCCAGATCACATGTGACCTCCGCATTCATCGTCTGCCACATGTGACCTCCGCATTCACCGTCTGCCACATGTGACCTCCTCATTCACCGTCTGCCACATGTGACCTCCTCATTCATTGGCTTCCACACCTGGATCATATTTACCTTGAATATACCGTGCAATTTTGGGCACCTGTTTTAAGAAAAGAGATTATGGCGCTAGAAAAAGTGCAGAGACGGGCGACTAAATTAATAAGGGGAATGGAAGGTTTAAGTTATGAGGAAAGACTAACAAGCTTAAACCTGTTTAGAGAAATGACGCCTTAGAGGGGATCTGATAACCTTATATAAATAAATACGGGGCCATTATAAACCATTGTCTGGAAACCTATTCATTAACAGGACTATACACAGGACACGAGGTCACCCATTTAGACTGGACGAAAGGAAATTCCGCCTAAAGAATAGGAAGGGTTATTTTACGGTGAGAACAATAAAGCTGTGGAATTCTCTGTTGAGGTGGTTCAGTCAGAGACTGTACAGACTTACGACTGGATGACTTCCTGCAGACACAGAATATTAAGGGTTATAATATTTAATATGTGGGTAAAAGCTTCTTGATCCAAGGAGAAATCTGACGCCATTCTGGGGTCAAGAAGGAATTTTACATAATTGTACCATATTGGCGAGTGCTTCAGACTGGGTTTTTTGGCTTCTTTTGGATCAACAGCAGTAGGTAACGTGAAAAGTCTGAACCTGGTGAACACATGCCTTATTTTCAGGCTAAGTAACATGTATTTCATTAAATCTGTGTTCAATTATCATACAGAGACTTTGTGGGGCCACGGATGTAAGTATCCTAGCGCACTAATGAGGAATGTCTAATTTATTTATTAATAAAGAGCAATTAATAATAAGTCATGGACATTCTAGGTGAGGACACCAATTTTTTACATCCACAATCTTAAATCACTAGGAGTGAATTAATGCAATGAATTTATCCAATTAAATGAAAAAACATACCTTCCACTCGCCCCCCCCCCCGTCTGACCGCATAACTGAGCGCAGTTAATGCGCGGTAGCATTGCAAGGCTCCATCCTCCTATGGAGGATTGCGCTTTGCAGCTCCGTCAACGCGCGTCCTAGCGCTTTGCCAAAGAGGCCTGCTGCACAGACACAGCATGGCTGCTGTTGCGCACGCAATTCAGTGTCACAACGCTGCGACGGACGCAGGAAGCCACGTCAGTACAGGCGCACCTGGTGCGCTCATCTGACACTGGCCTAAGAGGTTAAACCTCTACCAGCATACTCTGTGGAAAAAGATGATGTTTGTAGTAAGTGCTCAACATGGCTGCATTCGGACACGGAGGCAGAAGTCCATCTACGAGGCAGAATTTCCTAATATAGTTTACTACAGAATGACAGGAGCCTTATTTTTTTCTCCCCTCTTTAGAAGACCAGGAGTCAGCATCCTAGGCCCTCCAGATGTTTCGGAACTACATTTCACATGTCAGACAATCTAAAGAGTGGAAAGGCATCATGCAAGAAGCCGTTAAACTGGAGGTCCAAGGTTGCGGAACCCTACTTCAGAAAGTGCGGGCATCAGAGGAAATGTAGTTCCAAGACATCTGGGCCGCGGACCACTGGTTTATAAGGGTACGATGATGAGCCAATAAGAAACTGAATAAAAGGAAATCAGAGTGTGTGTGTGTGTGGGTGTGTAGAAAATAAAAAAAAAAGTAGCAGGAGGTATGTAGTGTGTGCTTACCTTCATTTTGTCGTGTTCAGCTTCCTGCTTCTGAAGAGCGATTTCCATCTCTTTGCTCCTTCCTGATAAAACCTCATTGTCCTGTTCCAGCTGACTCTGATTAAAGAGAAGGTAGAACGCATCCATCGTGACAGCAATAAGCGTCAATGTTTTGCTACAATAATCATCTAATGTGTATACCAGTGACGGGCACCATGCGCTCCATTACTAAGATATATACACCAAGAGACCCAAGAATCAGGCAGGATTGGAAGCAGAAGATTCTGATAAAGTGAGAATGACAGCTGGTGAGCCAATAAAATACTTTAAACAAGTTCCCATTGAAAACTATTTGGGCTTTGTCTACAGATTCTATGAAAAAGCTAGGAGACAAAAGGGGTTATTCAGAGAGCTGATCCGGCCCCAAAATGGCACCGAACAGGGAATTTCCCCATAAAATGCAATTTCGTGGCCATTCGGCTATTCAGAAAGCAGGCAGTTCGCCAAATTTTACAAAGAAATACAGTGATAATCCCCATCGAGAAGAAATGGCTAATCTATTCAGAAAACACCAAACCGGAGAGAAATGTCAGTGAAATGCCCTGATGTTCGGTGTTTTCATTCGACAAGTTTAATCAGGCTAATCCCATAGGTTTCAATGTTAAAAATATTCCTATTTTTATGCAATATCTAATAAACCATTTATTCTTTTAATTTGCAGCAAAAAGTCGATTTTTTTAGGCATTTTTCGTCAAAAAAAAATTCCGGATTTTTTCTAAATACTGTTTTTCTTTCTGTACCAGACCTTTTTAACCCCTTCACTGCTGAGCCATTTCACGTAATAATTTTTTTTTATTATTATTTTTTTTCTTTCTTTTCTTTAAACATGGTCAGGTGTGGTATCATTGGAAAGGCCATGCTCTGGCCTTTCTAAATGGTAACAAACATGACCCTGCTAGCTGCCAACAGTCGGGAGATATCAGGGTTCAAAGGAACCCCCATCTCCATTCCTAGCTTTCCTTAGGAGTCAATGAGGACGTTCCCCACACGTCCTCAGCAGTGAAAGGGTTAATATTATTCATAGGACCATATATGTTATTTCCAGGCATTTTCGTCCAATAGTTTTATTGCAAACAGCGTTTCAAATTTGAAACTTTCAATAGGTTTTTTGTTTTACCCAGTTTGGCTGGTTGTCGGCTTTGCCTGGTTCCCGCAGTGTTCGGTGGATCGTCAGGTTTTTCCAGATGCATTCAGCGACGGCTTATCAGATCGTATCATTTGTGCGGGTTCCTGGTGGCTTATGGAATTGTATCTGATAAGCCGCCGGGATAGATAGATATATATAATTATATATATTTGATTCCATGAAGTGCGGGGAACGAAAGCGCACGGAAATGACAGTGACATTTCGGTGCTCTCTGAATAACCCCTGAAGAAGAGAAAGCTAGAGGCGAAAGACAGACACGAGAGAGAAAAATAGAGATGGAAAAAAAAAAAAAAAGACTGACAAAGGATTGAAAGAAAAAAAAGAAAGGTTTATGTTAATTGTTGCCAAGGAGAGCTACGGCTACACCAACATCAGGCGCCTTTGCTTTAATAATATGGGTAAGGGTATTCGATATTTAGGAAAAGTGCTTTGATACAATGTAAATACTGTAAGTAAAATTCTCTGAGATCTACCGATAAGCATATACTGTCCGTCTGGTAAATGCAGAGGAGTTGTGGCCCACAGGTGTGAAGGCAGAGCCTTCAACGAACGTAACTTACGATTTTGTGCTGTGCTGCCGTTCTATCAAAGTCTCGAGCCCCTTCAAGCGCGAGAATTTGGGCCTCAAACCGCTCCACTTTCTCTGCTAACTGTTGTCGCGCACCGTGCAGCTGCTGTGTCAATCTGCTGTTTTCTGTCTCCATCTGGGATTGCTGGAACATATGCCGGCAAACTATGACACTATCACAGTAATTTATTGTATGGTGCTTCTGCTAATCAGAGGTTCAACCAGATCTAAATCGGTTGTATTAGCCAACTGAACAATCTCACGGACAGAGCACCATGACAAGCACAAGCGCTCTGTGCACCCCGACTACAGAACATTTAATCAAGTAAAACAATGCTAGAACATAAGGATGATCTGCAACATGCATTGAGAACATGAAATTACCAAACTAAACCTTTTTGTGTATATTTAAAAGACATGGGTAAGTGTATCTGATGCTTACCAGAGATGTGATTTGTGCTTCTCTTTTGTTTAACTCTTCCTCTCGTTGTTGTAAATTCTCACTGACGGATTGGAGTGTCTGCTCTAGGTCTTTCAGCTGGATGGAAACAAGAGAAGCGACAAGGATCCCATTAACAGTGTCATTACATGACTACCAGCAAAACCATTGGTTTTATTTCCTAAATATAATGCCCCCTTCAGATGTACAGTCAGGTCCAGAAATATTGGGAAATCGACACAATTCTAACATCTTTGGCTCTATACACCACCACAACGGAGTTGGAATGAAACAAACACAATGTGCTTTAACTGCAGACTGTCAGCTTTAATTTGAGGGTATGTACATCCAACTCAGGTGAACGGTGTAGGACTTACAGCAGTTTGCAGATGTGCCTCCCACTTGATAAGGGACCAAAGGTAATGGGACAGAATAATAATCATAAATCAAACTTTCCCTTCTTAATACTTGGTTGCAAATCCTTTGCAGTCAATCACAGCCTGAAGTCTGGAACACATAGACATCACCAGACACTGGGTTTCATCCCTGGTGATGCTCTGCCAGGCCTCTTCTGCAACGGTCTTCAGTTCCTACTTGTTCTTGGGGCATTTTCCCTTCAGTTTTGTCTTCAGCAAGTGAAATGCATGCTCAATGGGATTCAGGTCAGGTGATTGACTTCGCCATTGCATAACATTCCACTTCTGTCTCTTCAAAAACTTTGGTTGCTTTTGCAGTATGCTTTGGATCATTGTCCATCTGCACTGTGAAGCGCCATCCAATGAGTTCTGCAGCATTTGGCTGAAGGTGAGCAGATAATATTGCCCCAAACACTTCAGAATTCATCCTGCTGCTTTTGTCAGCAGTCACATCATCAATAAATACAAGAGAACCAGTTCCATTGGCAGCTATACATGCCCACGCCATGACACTACCACCACCATGCTTCACTGATGAGGTGGTATGCTTAGGATCATGAGCAGTTCCTTTCCTTCTCCATACTCGTCTCTTCCCATCACTCTGGTACAAGTTGATCTTGGTCTCATCTGTCCATAGGATCTTGTTCCAGAACAGTGAAGGCTTTGTTAGGTGTTGTTTGGCAAACTCTAATCTGGCCTTCCTGTTTTTGAGGCTCACCAATGGTTTACATCTTGTGGTGAACCCTCTGTATTCACTCTGGTGAAGTCTTCTCTTGATTTTTGACTTTGGACACACATACACCTACCTCCTGGAGAGTGTTCTTGATCTGGCCAACTGTTGTGAAGGGTGTTTTCTTTACCAGGGAAAAAATTCTTCGGTCATCCACCTCAGTTGGTTTCCATGGTCTCCCGGGTCTTTTGGTGTTGCTGAGCTCACCGGTGCGTTCCTTCTTTTTGAGAATGTTCCAAACAGTTGTTTTGGCCACCTCTCTGATGGGTTTTTTTCAGCCTAATGATGGCTTGCTTCACTGATAGTGACAGCTCTTTGGATCTCATCTTGGAAAGTTGACAGCAACAGATTCCAAATGCAAATAGCACACTTGAAATGAACTCTGGGCCTTTTATCTACACATTGTACTTGGGGTAATGAGGGAATATCACACATCTGGCCATGGAACAGCTGAGAAGCCAATTGTCCCATTACCTTTGGTCCCTTAACAAGTGGGAGGCACATCTGCAAACTGCTGTAAGTCCTCTACACCGTTCACCTGAGTTGGATGTACATACCCTCAAATTAAAGCTGACTGTCTGCAGTTAAAGCACATTGTGTTTGTTTCATTCCAACTCCATTGTGGTGGTGTATAGAGCCAAAGATGTTAGAATTGTGTTGATGTCCCAATATTTCTGGACCTGACTATATTTGTGTCACATCTTAAATACGTACATTACATTTGAGTTGTGACACAGATATACTGTACGTTATAATTAAGATGCGACACAGATGATTCAATCAGGTCAGCCCTATGAAGTAATACACACACAAACACACACACACACAAACCAGGATGGCCGCACTCCACCTGAACATGCATATTTCATAAGGGAGCTTCTGAGACCATTTAACGTAACATTCTGAATTCCGAGCAGGTTTATATTTGACCCCTTCACTAACTGGTGGTTTTCCATAAAACCACTTTCCATTATCCTTAACCCTATAACACCACACAAACGTATACAGCGTAAATGCACTGTAATGCTCATTCCAGTGTATTCAGAGACTGTATTGACCGTTTGACTAGCAGAGGGCTCCCTCTGCTGGTCAGTTTCAGAACAGCATCTAAAACTGCAATGGAAAGTGTCTAAAAATTTCCAGTGATCCTCGGCTGCTCATTAGGGGCAGTATTACAAAGTTGGTACCAACTTAACCAGAGCTGTTGTAAACTTAACAACCCCATAGACTCCAGGGCTCAAAATTTCAAGTCCCAAGCTACTAGCCAGGCCTTAAGAGTTACTTGCCACTAGTTGCCCCACCTAACCCCATATCCTGCCCTGCCTCTGCATTCCCACTCGCCCTCATGTAATTTCCACTCGCCAAATGCGAGCAGGCGAGTGGAAATTTTGAGGCCTGCCATAGACAATAATGGCTCTGCTAAGTTTACAACAGCTCTGGTTACGTTAGTACCAGCTAAGTAATACTGCCCTAGGTTTGCAGAGCCTCGAGGGATATATAGTTCCAAAACATTTGTAGGTTCCTGACCCTGATTTAGAGGAATATTTAATATTACAATATGTCATTTTTCTGCCCTGTCCTGTCCTGTGATACTTGTAATCAATAGAAATCCTGGTATCATTTGTTTCTGATATTTATAAAATGCTTATCAGAAACAAATGACACCAGGATTTCTATTAATTACAAGTTTCCCAGGACAGGGCAGCAAAATGACATATTGTAATATAAAATATTCCTATAAATCAGAGGTCAGTAACCCTGGCCCTACAAATGTTTTAGAACTATATTTCCCTTGAGGCTCTGCAAACCTAATGAGCAGCCGAGCATCATGGGAAATGTATTTTCAAAACATCTGGAGGACCGTAGTTGCCCACACTTGCTCTAGGATACATCCATGTCAAGCTATCTCCCGGATCTGATGATACACAGTATATTACTTCATAATCCCTTAGGCTGTGATAGTCCAGATGCCAAAATCACGAGAATAGCAGTACGTAGTGATACCTTTTTTATTGGACTAAAGTTACATTTAAAAGACAAGCTTGCGAGAGGATTCCGCTCTTCCTCAGGTCTGGAAGCTATACTGTGACCCTTAATGTCCTAATGTTCAATTCTAGAAACTGATCAGTATAGCTTCCAGACCTGAGAAAGATGAATCCTCTCGAAAGCTTGTCTTTTAAATGTAATGTTAGACCAATAAAAAAAGGTATCACAACGTACGGCTATACTCGTGACTTGGTATAGAGTCTAGTGGGGACTACCTCAGAATCCGACAACATCTCTTAGCAAGATCGACACCTCACCTGTGAAGAGCTTTGGCCTTTGAAATCCGATAATTCGTTATCTTTCTGTTGAAGCAGCGCTTGCGTCTCCTCTAATTGGCTTCTTAATTTTGATAGCTGTAAAACATTGCACACAAACTTGAAGTTAAAAATGATAAATTTAAAACCATTTGTTATGTCTTATAATAAGCAGTTATGATTTTTTGTTGATTTCTGGCAAATGAAGACTGATGGGAATTCCAAAAAACTATTGGATTAGCAAAAGCTCTGACAATCTAACACCACGAATACTCAGCCCGCTCCATACAATCATCGAGCACTCATGATTTTGTGCTTTTGATGACCCACCAACTACCCAAATATCATTCTAGTAATCATTTATCGCTGAGTACATGAAGAGATTATTTAAGTGTTGGGCTTGAGATGAAAAATTGAAAAAGGCCGATTTCCGGCGAAATGTCGTACATTCTTTAACCTCCCTGGTGGTCTATTTACTTCAAATTTTCATGTCCCAGAGCGCTCTAATTTTTTTTTGTATAAAAGCCCCCCCCCCCCCCCCAGCGGTATCCCGAGTGTAGCTCGGGGTTAAATTCCTATGTCGGAAGCGGTAACCTCGAGCAACAGCAACACTTGGGATGCCGCTGGATACATCACCTCTCCCTGCGCTCCCTCGATGTCCCCAGCTGTCTCCTCCGACAATCGTGACCTCATACTTCCTGGTTCCCTCCTCGCGAGAAGCAATCCAGGAAGTAAAACGTTGCGATCGCCGGAGGAGACTGCGAGGATCCGCGAGGGAGTGCACGGAGATGGGATGTATACAGACCGAGTGTGGCTTGGGGTTACCGCTTTCAGTGGTGAAATTTAACCCCGAGACACACTCGGATAACCGTCAACGGAGGGAACTTTTATTAACCCCCTATTAACTGCTTTCGGGAGACACTGGATTCTCTATTTTTTGTTTAAAAGGCTTTACAAAAAGGTTTAGGCCACATTGGGGTCCACGGCCACCCAGGAAAACATACTAAATTTGCAATTTGGGGCGCACCGCCTTCTTTGCTGTTACCATTATAAAAACATTCAACGTTTATTCTCATAGTGTTCAATTTTCAATTGTACCTCAAGTAGCCCGTACCCGATGCACTGTGGTGATGGAACACAGACTTCCGGTATCAGAAGAACAAGAACAGCCAACAAGTTCAGATCCCGTCAGATTAGAGATACAGAGATCGTGCTACGACTAATGTCAATAGAAAGTTTTAGGGATTTCTGCTGCGTCGAAGACTAGGGGCAGTATTATAAAGCTGGTGCTAACTTAACCAGAGCTGTTGTAAACTTACCGGAGCTATTATATAGTCTATGGGGTTGTTAAGTTTACAACAGCCTTGGTTAAGTTAGCACCAACTTTGGAATAGAGCCCTAGGGCTTTCTACTGGAAAAACCCTAATACAAGCTTTTTGCACACTGACCTCGCTTTCCAGCCGGCTGGTCGAGTCTGCGTGCAGTTTCCTTTCTTCTAGTTGTTGTTGCCTGGTCTCGTTGAGTCTCGCCTCCATGGCATCCTTCTGTAGGGTGAAAAGTAATCAATGTGTATTGAACACTTGTACTTTGGAACATAACGAAGGCTCAGAGCCCAGTATTCCAATGCACATAAAAGTTAATTTGGTTTATATTCTACGGAGTATTTCTAGATATGTTTACAGAAATAATGGCTTTATTGATCAAACATTTATTGCCAGTCACTACATACAGAAGGACAGTAAGGGTAAGCAGCAGCGCTTCCATCTCAGAGCAATCTATACACATACCAGTACACAATACAGGATCATTAATGCCAAAAGTAGCATTCAAGGAGAATTCTCCAAAGCCGAAAGACAAAAAATGGCTTACTAACTTGCTCAAAATAAAGCAGGGCTTAATCACTTTGCGTCGGTGCTTTATGTAGTTGCACACAATGTTCAAAATCATCGTTAATGCAAATGTGATAAATTGCAGCGTTTTGCAAAGAGGAAATTCGTGCAGCAGCAGGAGAAGATTCATCGAAGCTTCTCCTGCCGTGATTTGAAATTCTCTTTTTAAAACATAGAAGTTTGTAAGAGATGCAACAATGGGGATTTCAACAGTTATTTGCAATTACAGTAAGAAACGGCGCTTAGCAAATAAACCCCTGAGTATGATCTCCCATACACCTAATTTAATTTAGAACTGAAACAAAATAATCACACACACACACATATATATATATTCCAGATTTATTCCTGGTCAAAATATGATCTAGATATCTAATCATATTAACGGTTTTCTATGGGTATATAAAAAGAGGAGAAAAACAAAACTCTAAACATAAAACAGTGTATTTGATGTAGGATTGATTATTCCTTGTTTCAGCCAAATTCAACTTCTACATTGACCGATATAAATAATTTATTAAAGGCTTCTCTGATGAAAATTATGGGGGTAAGTGAGCTTTGTTATCCATCACCTTTCAGGCAAGAGGTCCACTTTTTTTGTAGACTTGACGACCACAAACACTGCAAAAATCTGATGCCGTACGCATTTCTGAAGCAAAGCGTTATAATCAAAATTTTTATGGATTCAAATGGTCATGAACAACAAAGCATGTGAGCCGGCATAAATCAGAAAGAACAGGTTACCTCTTTAAGTAGTTTTTGCAGACCTTCCTCTCCAGAGTAAGATTCCTCCAGTGTCCTCTCCAGCGAGCAGACCTTCTCCTGCAGGCGGTTGATCAGGGCTTCTTTTTCTTCAGCCTCTTCCTCCATCTGGAATGGAAGGACTACATTAAGATTTTTTCCTTATTCAAAGCGTTTCACAATTATATAGATTTCCAGGGTAACAATAGAAAATTACTACAGGATGGAGCAAACAGTAATGTAGAATAAAAGTCCTATGTAAGTATTTTCTGAACCAAAATTGTAGAACAAGTATAATGACAACAAAATATCATACATAGTTACATAGGCTGAAAAGAAGACGTGCCTCCATCAGGTTCAGCCTTTCACACATCACCTATTGCTGTTGATCCAAAAGAAGGCCATTAACCCAGTCTGAAGCGCTCGCCAATATGCAACATACTGGGAAAAAATTCCTTCTTGACCCCAGAATGGCAGTCAGATTTCTATCTGGATCAAGAAGCTTTTAAACACATGTTAAATATTATAACCCTTAATATTCTGTGTTTGCAGGAAGTCATCCAGTCGTTGCTTAATAGTCTGTACAGTCTCTGACCCAATCACCTCAACAGGCAGAGAATTCCACAGCTTTATTCTTGCTGCAAAATAAACCTTCCTATGCTTTTGGCCGAATTTCCTTTCGTCCAGTCTAAGGCAGCCGGCACACGAGCATACTGTACTGCGTCCATTACAGACGCACTTTTTCACGGGAGATATTGTGAGTACTGCATAAAGTGCGTCCGTAACGTCTGATGTCTCCACACCCTAGGAAAATACATAGCAGCGCTGTTTCTGCGTCCGTTTAGCTTTTTAACGTCAATGTTATGTTTGCGTCCGTGGCTTTATGCTTTGCCCATCCGTGAACAAGTGCACAGGGGCTTTGTGTGTGGTGTTTAATTGACTCCTTTATAAAGCTACGACGGACAGCAAACAGTACGGTCAGACGGACGCAAAATGTTTGCTAGTGTGCCGCCAGCCTAAATGGGTGACCTCGTGTAATGTGTATAGGCTAGACGGATGCTCATTGTTCAGTACGGTAGTTTATTTAGTTGTCACTGTACTGCCCGCGATGCAATCTGGGACGTTTCATCCATATTCCTCATTTAAGGTTTTTAGATGTCTATTTTTTCAAAATATTTCACAGGGTGTCCTGTGGGGGTAGAGTAGAGGACGGTGAAAGGGAAAATGTACGAAGGGTGGGGAGCTGAAAAAAGTTAGTAATGGTGTAGAGCAGTGGTTCCCAACCGTGGTCATCAAATACTCCATCCAATGCCAGATTTTAAGTATTAGCTTAGGGCAAGGTTTTCCAAACTTGTCCTCAGGACCCGCTGACACGCTAGGTTTGCCAGATATCTGAAGCACCGCCCAGCACAGGTGATAAGATCAGCTGCTCAGTGACTACAGGATTCAGTCTGCTTTTCCCCAAGGTGATCTGCAAAACCTGGCCTGTTAGAGAGTCCTGAGGAAAGGTTTTGGAAACACTGCTTTAGAGAAATGGAGACTGAATCCTGCAATCACTGAGCAGCAAATCATTACCTGTGCTGTGCTTCAGATATCTGCAAACCTGGCCTGTTACGGTGACTTGAAGATCAGGGTTAGTGTAGGGCAAAAAGAGCTTAGGAGACAGCAGGACCAACCTGACATGGGGCCTTACAATTAAATGAAGATCCAGCATGGCGCTTCCCGGAATTATCATTATGAATTTCAATGCAAATACCTTTGTGCCAATATCAGGGGAGCAGCAAGACACTAACATTCTCTTCACACAGACGCACATCTTTCTGTGTATCGCAGATTCTGAGCACATAGAGAGGAGCAAACTCTAGCCCGAGGGTGTGGCTGGAAGCCGAGGGAGACAGCTTCAACATCTCCTGACAGGAATCCTTTGACTCCAAACACAGCTCTGCCAGACAAATACACAGCGCTTTGTCTACTAGTCTATTACAATATTGAGTTCCTCTGATTAACACGCCAGGCCCTGGCCTCTTCTGGTAACCATCCTCCACGCACACTTGCCTCTCGGCCAAGAGAATATAGTGAGCATGGCCGCTGGAAAGTTTGCCTTCTCAGACTCTCCTACAGGACCATCTCAAAAACACACAGCGCATTGAATTCTTGGCTTGTAGAAGATCCAGTAAGTGGACACCCCACTCTGGTCAGGCTTTCATCAGCCACGAGGTACGCTGTACCACATCATGCCATACTAGAAAACGATTTGCTGTCAAAAAGGCAACCTGGGGCAGCTCCTCCACCTTCAGAAGACGTGGAAAATAAAATCAAACTAACTTTATTTACAATCATGCTGCAGCAAAGCAAACAAATTACCAGAGATTTTTCAGATTTCCAGATGTCTCTCCACCTCTCCCTTGTTATACAACCACCTGTGTCTTACTGCTCCTAGATATGTCCATGCCACCACGAGTGAAGAGCAGCCATCAAGAACTGGACATCCTTCCCCCTCTGCCGACTCCACAACACAAATGCAATCTTACTCCTTGTCCCACTTTCCCCTCTCTGCTATACTAACCTCTCCATCCGCCCTGAACCCGCTTTATTTCCCCTCTCCAACTGGTTTGATATTTGATAATGTATATTTTATAATCAAAATAAAATAAAGGGCTCGATCAGCTGGTGTGAGCTAAAATGACAACGCTACATGAAAAATCTAGCGTGAGTCGCTAAAATCTAGCACCTGACAATCCACCGACTTGATAGCGGTAGTCCGTGAAAAAGACTCATTAACGCGCGCTAGGGAAACGCTAAAACCTGGGCTGAGAACAAGCGCTAATTCATTGGATGGTTAAAAATAAAGTGTTCCAGTGCAAAAAAAACCCTCCTTTTTTAAAATAAAATTTAAAAAATCTGAACCCCAAATTTCACCTGAAACATACCTAATAAATTCTAAAAATTCAATAAATAAAAAGGCTTTTTGCTGCAGATTAAAAAAACTAAACGGTTGAAAAAAAAAAAAAAGAAAAAAAAAAAGATAATATTTTTTACATTGAATCCTATGGGCTTCGGATATGGCAGGTTTTCCTATACAATGCATCTTCTCACATTTTTCCGAAGTACGCCGGTTTAACCATACAATGCATATTTTACACAAAGTACATCCAGCGAGCCAAGAGACACCTGCGCTGCATTCCTTTCAATTGCCTGTTAATTTTGGGTGAGGACTTTTGGCTTTCTTTTACCTTTTTTCTCCCTTTTCTGTCAGTTAACACCAGGGTTGAGCAGTAGGTAAAGTTTTGCAATTAGTGCCGGCGCTAAGATTAGCGCCGGGACCAAACGATCTGTTGGTGAGAACAGCGAAAGTGCTCTGTAGCGCTGCCCATGTTAAGTATAAGACGAGGTAAGTACAGTAATCCCGCGCTACGAATCGTTACTTACACGCGCTAACAAACGAGCTGTTGGTCCGGCGCTAGACTGAATTTATTTAGCGCTAACGCGAAAACATGCAGACACTAGCGTTAGCTCAAACCAGCTGATAGTGCCCAAAATCTTTTTTAAAAAAATGTAAAAAATAAAGAATAAGATGGGTGAATGTCCCCCAGACAGCTTCTGACACCCTTTACCTTGGATTTAATTTGTTGGTGCTCCAGCCTCAAAGAGTCATAGTCGGCTTGTACCTCACCCAATCTCTTCTCACAGCCAGACGCTGCCGACTGGGCCTGAAAAGCAGAAAATAGATCGTGTAGATGCAAAAACAACCTAACTTATAGAGCGTATATAAAATATGTATATCGTACACAGATATTGTGACGAGCAAGGATCCGTTCTGGAAAACTCTGGCTGTAGTTTCACAGTATGCAATATATTAATTTACTGCAAGTACTCTTCTTTACACAGCACCGACATATTCCACAGCGCTGTACAAGGAGTACGACAAAAGAAAAAAAAAAAAAAAAAGGATTGACATATGAAGAATAGTCGCTGCCCAAAAGCTTACAATCTAAGGCTAGGGTCAGACTAACGCATTTTTCGCGTCCATTTGTTCAAACGCACTTTTTCACGGAATACGCGAAAGCGGTCATACGATGCGCATTTTCGTCCGTGATTTTGTACGGTTATCAATAAAACACTTTTTGCGTCTGGACGTTACGTAGGCCGGACATTAGCAGCATCTGACGTCTCCTAATCACGCACACATGCTGCTAGCGGACGCAGCGCACTCTGTACGTCAGTACTAGCGGTTTGACGTTCTCGAAAAAATGCGTTTGTTTGCCACTTGCGTTGCGTGGCCGCACTTTTGTGCGCCCGTTCTTCGTATGCTGCCCGGCATTGGACGTAATTTGCTGCTAGCACGGCCGTGATTTAGTGCGGCTATACGCACGTTAATACTGCACTCGTCTGACCTTAGCCTTAGAAAAAGTGGTGCGATACACAGAAGGGAAGGGTAAATAGCGTATGAGATGTATTGGGGGCTGTGTGGCTGATGGGTCAAGAAAGATGCAATGGAGGGGATAATGGAGCGATCTTCACTAAAATAATGGATTTTTAGACAGGTTTTGACAGACTGGAGGCGAGTCAGATGTTGTGAGGGAGAGAGATTCATACAGGGACTCGAACACTTAAGAAGTTATTCATAAAGCACGGAAATTTCAGAGCTTTCTCGTTCACCTTGCCAAATCCAGTTCGCCAACCCTGCAGTGAAATCACTACTCCCCACAGGGTCCCCGAAGTGCGCCGAAGACTGACAAAAAAAACGAAACAAAGACGGACCTCTTCTATTCTTTAAAAAGGGGTTTAAAAACAATAAAAAAAAATGCATGAAAATGTGTATAAAACTATATATAAAAAAAAAGTCTGTTACAGAATAAAAAAACAACACCTTTAATAAAAAAACTTGGAAATTATAAATTTCGCCTAAAGAAAAAAAATACAAATGCCAAAATATAAATAAAAAGACTGTTTGCTGAAAATTAAAAGAATAGACGGTTGCATAAAACAAATTGCATAATAAACAATATTTTTTTTACATTGAATCCTATGGGATTCGTCTGTTTAAACCTGTCGAACTGAACCATCGAAAATCAGGGCATGTCACTGACACGGGTCAGTGACATGCCCTGATTTTCGATGGTTCAGTTCGACAGGTTTAAACAGACGAATCCCATAGGATTCAATGTAAAAAAAATATTGTTTATTATGCAATTTGTTTTATGCAACCGTCTATTCTTTTAATTTTCAGCAAACAGTCTTTTTATTTAGATTTTGGAATTTGTATTTTTTTCGGCGTTCGGCGTTCTCTGAATAGATTAACCATTACTTATTGATGGGACAATTTCGCTGCTGCCGAAGATAACCGAATTACTGCGATCTGCACCGTATTTTGTCAGTATTTGGAGAATTGACAGCTTTCTGAATAACAGAACTGCCAGGAAAGTAAACGATACAATGAATTTCACCATGTGGTGTCCTTCGGTGCTCTGTGAATAACCCTTTTACTGATCACTACATTTGGGAGAAATATAAATATGTTGGCGTAAATCTTGAAATGTTCCTCTCTCCAGGAAAGCCTGCAGCTATGCTGGGCTCTGATTGAATGGAGAGGTGCGAGGCTCTCATTGCCCATTGATATGGCAGTAACGGACCTTTTGCAAGTCTAAGGAGAGCTGCTGGATGAAGAGCTGCAATTCCTGCTGCCGGTTCTCCAATTCGGTGATCTTCTGCTCGGCTCCTTCCTGATACGCAGTAAGCTCTGTCCTGTGTAAGGGTGAGGGACGTGTTAGTCACAGGTTGAAAATCCCATTACTCGTGTACAGAAAGAGGACATTGCTGTAAACATTACTTCGTTGTTGGAGATGAAGCAAAATCATAAATCAGACCAAGAAATTCTAATTTTTATACCATCTGAAGTAGGAATTATGTGGGATTTTTGGATGAACTTTTAAAATTGGATGCTCAACCTTGGCCCTACAGGGATTTTTGAACTACACCTCCTATAACAGAAACACAAGTAGTAGAAGGTCCTGTCCAGATGAAAATATATACCACTAGACCAGGGGTCAGCAACCATGGCTCCCTGATGTTTCTGGAACTACATCTCCCACGATGCTCAGTCACCCATTAGGCTAACTGAGCCACATGGGAACTGTAGTTCCCAAAACATCAGGGAGCCAAGTTTGCTGACCCCTGCACTAGACCAACAATATGTGGACGATAGGAGCTCAAAACAGGACCGATAAACGACACGTGTACAGAAGGATTTGCCTTCACAACAAAACTAAAAAAAACAAACACAAAGCAATATCCTCATTCTTAAAGGGATATGAATGTCTAGAGAAAAAAAAAAATATTAAAAAATAATCGACATTTATTTAAACACTTTTATACCTGTAGACAAACTGTAATAAAAAGTTTTAAAAATGCATAAAAAATATTTTGTTGCTGTAAACTGTCATTTCATCTCTTCCGGCAACGCCCCTCAGCTAGGGGTGTTTCTTCAGTTCCCACTTCCTATATGCCCTGCCTCCTCCCCACCAATAAAAGCTTTGCACGAACCCCTGCGAACGCTCACTCACACAGGCTCACTCACTCAATGACACGCTCGCTTGCACGCTTATGGTTTACTTGCTCATTCAGAGAAAGGTGAAAACAGGAGAATGACTGTAGAAGCGAAAAATTCTAGGTCAAAATAGCCAAACCAGAAAAATTCTCCCATTTATCTCACTTTCCAAATCAGCTATTTTGACCTAGAATTTTTGCTTCTCCAAAAGTTCTCCAGAGTTTCACCTTTCTCTGAATAACCCTGATAGTCCCACTCAAACTCTTTCTTGTGCTGTATGTCTCGTGTGCTTTTTCTCTCCGTCTTTCTCTACCTTTTCTTGGTGTGTGTGTGTGTGTGTGTGTGTGTGTGTGTGTGTGTGTGTGTGTGTGTGTGTGTGTGTGTGTGTGTGTCTATTGATATATTTTCTTCCCCTTCTCTGCAGTAGCTGCTGGCGGTGGAAGCATTACACATTGGAATGGTACTCAGGCCCGCCCTCCCCTCAGCTCACAGTGCAGGAGGGAGGAGGAGCAACGCAGTCGCACATGCTCAGTGCGTTATATATATATACCTACCTAGGTATACACACGGATTGGTTACCTTAAGGCGACAAACGCAGTGATCATGTCAATGTTGCCGCACATTTTAATGTCCGTCGTAGCATAAAATTATGATCAATAGAGACCCACACACGAAGTGCGGACGCACAACGCACCCGGATGCAATTTAGGCAAGAACGTCAAACCACTAGGCCGAACGCAGAGTGCGCCACATCCGCGTAGCTTTGTGTGAGTGATGGAACGTAGTCAGACAGACTGCATTTTTGACGGACAAAATGGTTTTTCATATCATGTATCAATTTTGTTCATTTTACATATTAATTTTATTTTCCATCTACATCAGTCAAAAAGAAAACGTCACTCAAAAATAACAGACCGTGTGGGGTCTACAGTATCATCAGTCTGAAAGTACGTCAGTTGTGCACGGACGCACAGTGTGCTCAGAATGCATTCATCTGACATTAGCCTAAAGTGCCTCCTGAGGTGGGTGTGGAAAACGCCAAGAAAGAAAAGCAGGTAAATATGAAGAGATATCATATACACTTGCTTTTTTATGTCTGCTGAATGAGACTACTGAGTCATTCAAAAGGCATAGCATGTTTTTAAAAGCTCACTAGCAAAGCATGTATGTCCCTATAAGAACCAGGAGAATAATAATTTTGGGGGCAAGAAGTAAAAATGGAGATTACTAGATTTCAATGATAAATGTTAAACACAACCCAAATTCTAACTTTGCCATCCATGTGCCCATACAAAGTAACCCCCCCCCCCCCCCCCAATTGGGAAAATCTTTTGGAGAAGAGGAAAAAACATACCGGTAATTTTATGTAGGTTTGACTTTTCTTTCATACCATGATCCACCATATTGGTCCCGTCTTAAACCATTCTCAATCCTTTTTTTTTACAGATTTCCTTCAGTGGCTGGTTGGGTTCTTTTTGGCCTTTACATCTTAATTCTGGGATCCAAGTCTTTTTGTTCCTTCCGTTATTTTTGTAACGCTCGCTCTCCTTCTTATGACCCGTGCGTGCAACAGATATACACAAGTACCACATCGCACGTAGAGACGTCAATCCCACACACAAAACAAATTCTGACAATGATAACAAAAGTACTTTTGCTAAACAAGGCAATACATAACTCCCACGAGTGACACGTTTCTGGTTGTGTTGGGCGGTTTCCAGTGGATTTTATACTCTGGTTTGAAATCCTACAAATTCTAGATGTCCTGAATAAGTCCAAAACTGCAAGGATGGAACACAAGGAGCCAAGAAGCTGAATTTCATGCTTTTATAAATAATTTTGGAATAAAGCATTTTTTCAAGTGTTCATATAATTTTCCCCTCTCTTAAAGGGTGTCATAAATCCATGATCACTACAAAGGGGCACTGTACTCATCCTGAACATTTTATGGAAATGGTCAGGATGTGAGGAGTGCCTTCCTCCTCCAAATAGGGGTGAAAACGATAGGTGAAGTGGAGGAGTTTCCTCCACTCCACCCAGCGTCACCAGCAGTTGGGATTTTGAATTTTCCGGCTGCTGGTCATCCGATAACTAAGGAGGTCAGTATGCAGACAGCGTGCCAACATCACCTTCTCTGAGACCACCAACGAAAGCGAGCGATCTCAGAGGGAGCCAATGGATTGGTTCTGTGCTTGCGTGCGCAGCTCTGGTTCATCTCTCTGCGCAAGTGCTATGGACCTTGTGCACGAAAAGTGCACAAGTCCCGTAGCGGTGCGCAATTTGCGATTCCTACAATATGCAAGTTGAGTAGCAGCGCAAATTGTGCAGAAAAGCTTCAGGCACTTCTAGGTTCGGGAGTCCCTGAGCCAAAAAGGAGGAGCAGCACGTGGGGAGGGAGAAAAAGGTGAGTAAAAACAATAAAAGTAATTAAAAAAATAATAATAATTGGGCAGAGGGCTTGTGGTAGGGCCGCTCAGAAGAGCACATGAGTTGAAGGGTGTACTGCTTTTTATTGAACTCAGCAAAAACAAAGTCTCTTTACAATGGGTACACTGTCCCCTTAAAAGTAATAGACTAAGAGAGGAGTAGGCCTAACTAAACAAATGTCCCCTCACTACGGGTTACTGGGGCAGCTATCCTGTCCCCCAGTATAAACAAACAAAACAAGTCTTTGTATACACACGTCTCAGCAAACCTTTCCTGCAGTTCTGTGATCTCCTATCATCAGCCTTGCACATGCAGACTATGTCCGTCTTCCCGTGTTCGGAGAACTGATATATGGGATCCCTAACGAGTTGCAGCTGTACCTGTTGCCAGGGAAGGTTTAACCCCTTACTGACCTGGGAATATTGCATCAGTCAGCCTCCTGCTAACATAGACAGAGTCCCACACTGCGTCACAGGCTGACAGAAGCATCTGCCCATTATTTAAGGGCAAAAATGGGAACATTATTTTTCTTAGAGTATCCCTTGAATTCAACAAAGGGAGTCTGAGGAGGAGTGGATTCTATCCTTGGGTCATTGGGACTCACCTTCATTCACCATGGAAAAGTGGGCTTTATCCAACCACATATTGAACCACTTATATGAACGTATTTGTTTGATATCCTGTTTTACATGTGTGCTCACCCTAATTTAATGTACGAGTTTATTGTGTTACACCACTATACTTTTAAATTGGTGATATACAACGTCAGGAAACAATATATACAGCAACATTTGTGTAATTCTACAAAGGGTTAATGGTAATTTAGACTCCAGCATTGGAATGATGCCACCTATATTCAACAAAAAAGCTGCAGTAGACAATATTCCCAATAATAGATAAAACAAACCAAGGGGAGAGCGCTCCATTACACAAATCACACCATCCCAAAGCTCACACCATTTGGAGATTTTCCAAGCACATACCTGGGATAATAAATTATCGGAATTTAATTTACAAAATATGTCCATATCTTGCATCAGCCTGTCACACCATAGAAGTAACCAATCACTGACAGGACCTACGCCAAGCAACTAATGACCGCATTTATGGGATCAATAATTATATAGGATACCCTAGCTATTACAGAGTATTGGTGTAAATAAAATTATAAGAGTTTGACATGTTTTGTCCATGATAATAAAAGGGTTAACAGATATTTTTATAAGGAATTAAATGCATGAGATTCTAACTTTGTAAAAAAATTAAAATATATAATTTTTATAAATATATATATATATATCCTCCTTGATGAAGGCCTTTATGTAGGCCGAAACGTCGGTGTCTTTTTAGTTTCTTGTAATAAAATTTATTTCACTGAAGTCCTCGAGTGCGTCCCGCTATCCTTGGAAAATATATAATATATATATATATATATATTATAAAACATTTCTATTATATGTTAAAAGAATATAAATTTATAAAAAAATAAATAAAACAAAAATTTTGAAAGTTTTTCAGCTTGTATTTTGACACCATTACTCTACCCACCTTTGCTGGAGAAGCTGGGAGTTTTCCTCTTGAAGCCCCCGTAGCTCCTCATTAAGCTTTTCGGCCCACTGTCTGGTGTTCAGAAGCTCAGCGTGCGACAACTCTGACTCTTTCTTATGTAACTCCAAGTCTTTCTCGATTTTGCTCAACAATTCTTCTTTTTTCAAAAGCTAGAAGGGGAAAAAAAAAAAAAAAAAAAAGGTTAAATAGTAGAAGTGTTCCCAAACATGCTAAAGTGTTGTTGACTAGGCTAGGTATATAAACTGTGATATTTCTCACTGTAAAAAGCATAATTTTGGTCCATACTATTCTTTCTGGTACACAGTACATACCTCCAAATAAGGCCGGGGTCAGTCGCAGTGTTGTGAGGTTTCGACGGGGCCGGCCACACGCTGTAGCGCGTGAATTCCACGCACTACAGCGGACATGCTGAAAGCCTCCCTGTCGAAACGCTACAACACGCGTTTGACAGGGTTGCAAAGCGCGATCCTCCATAGGGGGAAATCGAGCCTTGCAGCTCTGAGCGCACTGACTGCGCTCAGCGTCGTGGACAGACAGACGTCAGAGTGGAAGGAACGTCCACTCTCGCGGACGTTCCTTTCGTTCCGAATCCACTCGTCTGACCGCGGCCTAAGGAGTAAAATATATCTACCTATCTGAGCAAATTATATCAGAGACACAACTCTGTCATGGGAACCATTATAGCCGCCCTGTGACCGCTTACATGGTCTGCCAGAATATTACCCAAGCATGAACGGAGAGCAACCAGAATTACTACAGAAACGGGAAACTTGGATTATGTTACAGTAGTTTTGGAATGAGCAACACAGTATCTACCGCTGTAATAAAATAGAAATATATGTAACAAGATTTGTTCATCTGTTCAGTGACACAGAATTCTACAAAGAAAACAGATTAACCCCTTCGCTACTGAGCCATTTCACGCCTGTGTGCTGAGCTAATTTTGAATGTTTTGTGCTCATCGGGTTTAAATGCGATTTGAGTCTTGTTTTATTATAAGATCCAGACAAAATATATTTCCTTATTTTTAGCAGACTCGACAGATTCAGAATATATCATTATTAGGTGTATACGGGATGTCCCGTCAGAATGCTACAACAACAAAAATGTGAATTTCTATTTAGATTTTACTTACAGCTTGGGAAAAAAATATTTTTTCTTCCACATTTTATTATCCAAATCTAAATATATATTCTATGAGGTGCTCATAAAAAATAAAT
This sequence comes from Leptobrachium leishanense, assembly GCA_009667805.1. Taxonomy (NCBI): domain Eukaryota; kingdom Metazoa; phylum Chordata; class Amphibia; order Anura; family Megophryidae; genus Leptobrachium; species Leptobrachium leishanense. Next base: position 117,664,937 of record CM019071.1, on the reverse strand, counting down.
TAGAAATTGGAACCTGTTACTGCATTTTTCTGAGAAAAAAAACGCAATTTTAACTAAAACTGAAAAAGAAAAAAGAATTTTCAATTGTCTTTTGGCGCATTGTGTTTTACAAATAATATCACTATGTATTAAACACGGACCTTGCTCGAAGCGTGGGAAATGAGAAGGTAACGGCAGTGGTATAGCTAATTTTATACTTGACAAATGGACAGTGGCATCGCTTTGGGACAAATTAAGAAAAAAAAAATGTATATTTAAAAATTAAATTAGGTTTGCATGTTTTTTTTTTTTTTTTTTTTTTTACATTGTCCTTTCTAATGATACCAAGCATGACTGACTCTGACCTGTCCAATTACATCTAGCATGACTTTTTGGGCTGTAAAGAATGGCAATATAGATGTCCAAACAATCCCGGCTCTCCTCACAGTGCTGCAGCGGCTTGCGTTTTAGATGGATCAATGTGTAATAATGCTTTGCGCCATCACCTTCACATTTGGTCCTAGCGTGGGAAATTAGAAGGTGAGTTAGGGCTGTGGCATTGTTTGCAATATGAGAAAAAGCTTAGAATGGAGGGGGAAAAAAAAAGTAGATTTTGCATTTAATATTTTTTTTCTATTTTACACATTACATGGGCATATTTGGTATGGTTGGAAAGGCCAAATTCTGACCTTTCCAGTGACACCTCATTTGACCTTGTACGGTGTAAAAGTCAAAGATGCAGGGTTCTAAATGTCCCCCTGCACCCCTCACAGCAGTGCAGCGGTTTAGGTTTTCGATGAAACAATACGTAATAATGCATTGTGCCATCTTCTTTGCAATTGCTAACATCGTGGGAAATGAGGTGAATTAGTGAAGCATCATTGTTCACGTTATAATTGAAGTGAACAATAGTGCATTAAAAGAAAAAAAAAAGGCGATTTTTACATAAAACGTGGTCATGCTTGGTATCACTGGAAAAGTCATGACCTGGCCTTTCTAATGATACCTTGAATCACCTTCTATCTATTATAGTTCATGAGATACAGCGATCATCCATAGGAAATTCCCTGCCTGGCAGGGGGGAGTTCCTGGAGGCAGTCCCGTGGATCGTCGCCAATTGCATACTTCTCATGGAGGGGGCTGAAATCACGTAAGTCAGCCCCCTCTGCAAAAAGTATGCATTCAACGCCGATTCATGGTACAAAAATAATGTGCTTAGCACATCATCGCACCCTAGCGGGAAAACTGAGGACACTCTTGGCATATCGTCCGCAGTCTTGCGTTTAAAAGATTTGTCAAGACATCTGGTTTTGACAGTCCTTACTGCAAGATTACCAGGAAAAGGAGACCAGCGAAACAGACAAAAACCACAGGAAAAACAAATGTTGACAACTGCAGAGAGACCGACAGGGTGCAAGCTTGAAGCAGACAGCTCCTCTATGTATCACAAGTAAAAAGGATGTACTCACCATATGTTTGATTTTTGCCATCTCTTGCTGCTGAAACACTTCCAGCTCATCAATGTCTTCCCTCTTCTGGAACAGGGAAATACTCTGCTTTTTCATGCTGATCACCTGATCAGACAGCTGCCTTTTTTCCTAAGACAGTGGAGAAGAATGATCAGAGCTCTATAACGAAACTTTCCATGCGACTCCCAGACCCCACTAGAATTGCTACATTCAACCCTAAAGCCAAACTTACCTATCAGCAACATTCCAAAAGCCTATGTTATTACTGTATCAGCACCGCAATCTTCTCAGTCACTTTTATGCTATGTTTTAACAATGACCATGCACACTCTGGTTTTATACCACTGATAAACAGATTCCACATATAATAGCAATTACCAACAAACATTGACATGAGAACAGCCTTAAAGATGGCAGGTCATCCTGGGAGATTTCTGAACCACTTAGGGTGTCAAGGACAGCCATCACTGCTCTAGCTATACAGATACAGAAAGGATTAATAGATCTATCTATATCATTTTGTTTTAACGACTGGTTTATTAAAAGATCTTTACCTCTTCAAGATCAGCCAGCTTTGCCATCCACTCCTAGAGGAAAGCATACAAAAGTGAGAACGAGACAGCATGAGCAAAATCTCCCACTTGTCAAATACCAATCCCATACAATGATTTAAAGGGCCACTACCACCAAAAAAATGAAATGTCCTTATCGTGTTTATTTTATGTTGCTGATATCTTAAATGTGCTTTGTTTTTCCTCTTGTAGGTTTAGCCAAGAAAATATTTTACTTTATACGTGTCTTTGGGTGCATCCATTGTGTGACCTTGTGTTGTATCCTGCCCCTCCCCAGAATCTTTCCATCACTTGCTCCTCAGTGTCGCAGTGACCATAGAATGGAGTCTATGGATCGATCACCGACTCAAATCATTGTATTGTGTGGGATGTATTCGAAGAACGTCACCAGTGGCTAGATTAGAAGTCTTTTAAACTCCCCCTCACATCTCACTCAGCTGCCAGCTTTTATTTTAGGTAGCCTGGAAAACAAAAAGCTTATACAGTGGTACCTCGGTTCACGTACGCCCCTGTTCACGAACAATTCGGTTCGAGACCAGGAAGTTCGTCAACATTTTACCTCCGTTCACGAACTCCGCCTCGAGTTACGAACACGGATCGCGGTCACAGACAGGGCTACTGTGAAGCTTTTTTTGTGTGCTTTGTAGCACAGTACTGTTCAGTATTACTGTATTAAATCCAGCATGGCTCCCAAGAAAGTGCAGAACAAGCGTGGTAGGAAAAAGAAAGCGTTCTTGAAGGTGACGAGAACGTGCAGAGCGTTAATGAAGGTGAGAAGAACGTGCAGAGCGTTAATGAAGGTGAGAAGAACGTGCAGAGCGTTAATGAAGGTGACGAGGATGTGCAGAGCGTTATTGAAGGTGACGAGGATGTGCAGAGCGTTATTGAAGGTGTCGAGGATGTGCAGAGCGTTATTGAAGGTGACGAGGATGTGCAGAGCGTTATTGAAGGTGACGAGGATGTGCAGAGCGTTATTGAAGGTGACGAGGATGTGCAGAGCGTTATTGAAGGTGACGAGGATGTGCAGAGCGTTATTGAAGGTGACGAGGATGTGCAGAGCGTTATTGAAGGTGACGAGGATGTGCAGAGCGTTATTGAAGGTGACGAGGATGTGCAGAGCGTTATTGAAGGTGACGAGGATGTGCAGAGCGTTATTGAAGGTGACGAGGATGTGCAGAGCGTTATTGAAGGTGACGAGGATGTGCAGAGCGTTATTGAAGGTGACAAGGATGTGCAGAGCGTTATTGAAGGTGACGAGGATGTGCAGAGCGTTATTGAAGGTGACAAGGATGTGCAGAGCAAGAATGGTGGTAAAAAGAAAGTGCAGCGCAATAAAGAAGGTAACAAGAAAGTGCAGAGCAAGAATGCTAACAAGGAGGTTTCAAAGCATATTTTTGTGGTTACTTTTTTTCCCCATATGGTTCAGAACGGATTAACCGGATTTACATTGAACCCTATGGGAAAATGTGATTCGGTTCACGACCAATTTGGTTTGCGACCAGAGTCGTTGAACCAATTAAGTTCGTGAACCGAGGTACCACTGTATAAACATTCCCTCCTCCACCTCATTAACGGTTAACTATCATAGATAGAATAATAATAAATTTAAAAAAATTTAAAAAAAGAGCCAAATGTTGCATTACGGGAAAAATCCAGAAACTGGAACCCAGGGATAAAATATCTAATTTTATTAGTTTTTTTGCTTTTTACAAAGAAATTATTTCAAAGAAAACCAAAGAGCTGCATGTGTTTTATTTGAAATGCACAAGTAATCTAGTTACAGCTTATGTAAGTGGTAGCGTCCCTTTAAGAATGTATATATATATATATATTTTATTTATTTTTTACATAAATACACACAAAATACAGGACTTGAAGAATTAACTCCTTCCAAAAATATTTTCCCCTGGGGTTTTAAGGCTCTAATTAAAAGGCTAAATTAAACCAAAGTGGGTTATTGATTCATTAGAATTAATAGAGAACGGCAAATTTTAGACCAAAATAGTCAGAAGGATAAAAAAATAAAATAAGAATAAAACTGCTATTTAAGCCTAAAAAATTCCAGCAATTCAGTACCTTGAGAATAATCGTTCAGCCTCTGTGTAAAGTACTTTGCCTTACTTTATGGTGCTCAAGGCTAACCGCCCCCGCCCCCCCAATACATCATCTTCCGCCATTGCAAAGTGTGAATTTTGCGCTTCATTGAGCGTCTCTGGAATTTAGGAAATCGTAGCCCAACAAAAAGCGAGACGCTCATGAACGCTGTCTGTTTTCAGCTTTCGGGTCCTATGAACCCCCTAAAAGTTAGATTATATGCCAGTGTTTTCTAATATTTCCACCACCACCCACAAAAAGCTCACCTGATCCTTTTTTTCGAGTGCCGAGACCAGCTCTTCTGCCATTTTGGCGCGGTTTGCATGGTACGCTTCGTTTTGCTCTTGCAACTTCCTCATGGAGGCTAAAACAAGAGCAAACGTTTATATACTGTGCTGAAGCAACCGTAGCGCTTATGTTATTTAAAGGACAATACAAATAATTTATAATGCATGGATTACTGACCCTAAAACGTGATCTAGGACTACAAAAAAAAAAACCAACAACAACCACCCACAACAACAGGTAACAAAATGATGTCTAGGTATAGAGATTGTCAGCTCCTATGAGCAGGGCCCTCTACACCTCTCGTCTCCATTGCTATGTTTGTGTCTTGTTCCCTTTGGTTATTGTAAAGCACTGAGGAAACTGTTGGCATAATAATAATGTCACTACTACACAACCTGTAGGGTTGGGATGTCAAACTCCACCCTTAGATGTTAATTTAAAAAAATTCAGGGAATTGTTGGCAATGTATTACATGGCCAGAGTGTCATAGGAGTTGCACTTCAGCAATATCAAAGGATGACAGTTTGATCTCCCTTCTATAGGTGGTATATCCACTAAACCAGGCCTCAAAATTTCTACTCGCATTTGGCGAGTGGAAATTACATGAGGGCGAGTGGGAATGCAGAGGCAATGCTGGAAAGGGGTTAGGTGGGGCAACTAGTGGCGAGTAACTCTTAAGGCCTGGCTAGTAGCTCAGGACTTTAAATTTTGAGGCCTGCACTAAACAGTGCATTGCAGTGACCAGGCTAATCTGCAGCCTTTCCAAAACTGTTATTTATGGTGAATGACCACTGAAAGAAAAATCTTTGGATACTAACTGTACATTGTACCATCTCCTGCATAGATTTGCTTATAAATGACAGAGAGATACCCCCCCCCCCCCCAGCTGAGCTTCCCTGCAGAAGACTGTCAAGAGAATAGCAATAAGAACAGTCGCACTGCTCCCCCTGCTGGTCAATCGGCATGCTGACGTACTGGTACCGCTCTTGTCATTCTATGTGAGATGCAGGATGTTCCACCGTTTAACACATTTCTGAAAACTTGGTAAAGTGTTCAAGAACCCTACCTGAGCAAAACCTCAAAATTTCTGGACAAAATAAAAGTTCTCCTGAGATCTCTGCATTTACTCGTAGCAAGGATGTCGTAAAATATTGCCTTGTCAAGGAATTTTTAAACTGGCTATACAGGTCCATCAGGTGCTTTGTGATTTGTTGAGCCTTTGCTATTCTAGGTCTACATGAGACTAGAATATACTAATAAAACAGATCATGAGCTTTCTGAAGACACTATGTGGATCTGAATGGCTTTAAATCAACGTCCATAAAAGTTTGGGCCAATCTAAAAATGGTAAGAAAAAAAAAAAAAAGTCAATTTTATGATAAGCGAACATAAAAAAAAAAAAAAAAATATATATATATATATATATATAAGTGTGGTTTTTGCTCCGAAAAGGTTTTAGAAAACTACCCAGTTTTCAGGAAAATGTCTGGGTAATTATTTTTAGAATATACAGGTTTTTATAAATTGCTGACAAATTCCGTAGCGCTGTACAATATACATGTTGGATTTCATATGGAATGATTCATATCAATTAAGAGGAGACACGGAAGTGGCAGCATGCCAACTACCTTTAATCACTGGAGCCGAGGCAAGGAAAGATCCCATTAAGATATATCTAGATATTTTTTTAAATGTTATTTTCTTTTATTTTTCGGTTTGAGAGCGTGTAATGTGAAGTCAGGATGCAGGACTCCAAAAGAATGACTTCCGAAAAAAGAATAGGAGCAGGACTTCAAGTGGGTAAAAACATGTGACGTTTCGACCCGAAGGTCTTAATCATGTATGATTAAGACCTTCGGGTGGAAACGTCACATGTTTTTTTTGTATGGGGTGTGCTGTCCCCGAATATAATTCTCTTCACTGAAGTTACCCACTTGAAGTCCTGCTCCTATTCTTTTTTCGGATGGATTGGCGGCGTCCTCCCTCGAGCGGTGACATCGTGGTTACTTGGTGGGGCTCCCTCCTTACAGAGACCGCGGCGTTTTTTGATTACTTCCAAAATAATTACTATCATGAAAAGTGTTTAATAGCATTTAACCCTTTCAACCACAGTGGGTTGAATCTGAATCCACCGTCAGATTGAAACCACTGAAAATGTCCAAAGTACAATAGTGCGTTCGAGGACTTTAGATACATATTTATATAAAAATTTAAATTTTTAGTTTTAGTTTTCATGTCAAGCATCGGGTTGTAATAATAAGCTGATGGCTCCAGAAGGTCACAAAAAAATGCCACAAAGTTCAAAAGCTCGCAATCTAACGATAGCTCAAGAGAATATGTCGAACCAGAGATTTACCAAATCACAGAAAGTCATAAAGGCACTAGATTTAATAGAAACGTTGACCCCCCCCCCCCAACTACAAATAACTCTTGCTGAGAAACACATCTTGTAATAAAAAAAAATAAAAAAAATTAAAAAAACAGAACTGAAACTTAAACGCACATTTTAAAGAAAGGTTTCGTTACTCGTTCTAGTTTTGGAATATTTTTAATTGACAAGTATAATTCTTACAATTAATAATAATAAAAAAAAAGTGTTAGTTGGTTAAACACAGAATTGGTAAAAAAGTAAGATAATATTAGAATATAAAAAAAAAAAAATTCTTTCTAAGCATCTATTAAAAAGAAATAAAATCTAAATTATATATATATATAAAAAAAAAAAAAATAGAATAAAAAAAAAAAAATTGAAAAAAATAACTAAAAAAAATTTGGTTAAGGAAAATGGATTACGGACAGGACAGGAAAACGACAAAAGGGTTGGATGTATACGTACAATCCTGGTGTTTCTCTAAAGCAACCTCAAGCTTTTCTTTCATCCGCTGTAGGTTTCGGATCTGTTCTGCGTAATCTTTTGCAGGGGAAGGAGACGAACAGAGTGGAAGAACAAAGAGAGGGATAAAGTGGAAAAAGGAACAAGTGGGAAGGGGGGGGAATGAAGGGGAAAGAAAAAAAAAAAAGACAGCAAACACAAAACAAAATTATAAACATGAGTGGGAAAAGGACAGGGAAAATAAATTGCACTTCCACCATCACTGACATGACTGACTACTTGGAAATAACAATACGGGATGGACATTCATGGGAAATAGCGGCATATGGGACACATCAGCGGGGGTGGTGGGAAGGAAACAGAGTTTGCAGAGCTTTCGTCCCTGCAGTCTTGGAAACTCCACTGATCAATAAGGAAGATGGCTATGACATTGGCAGACACAGCAAGTGGACCAAGAATCATTACAGTGTTTTCTATGACATTATAATATATACCCTTTAACCCCTTCACTGCTGAGCCCTTTCACGTCTTTAAAAAAACATGTTTTTCTTTTTATTATTATTATTTTTATTATTTTTTTTCTTTACTTTAAACATGGTCATATTTGGGATCATTGGAAAGGCCATGCTCTGGCCTTTCCAATAATACCAAACATGACCCCGTTAGTTGCCAGGAGTCATTGGGGTTCAAAGGAACCCCCTATCTCCACCCCTATCTTTCCTTAGGAGTCAATGAGGACATTCCCCACACGTCCTCAGCAGTGAAAGGGTTATGAAAAGCATCTCCACCAACCTATACATAATATGTGTTATGGAACTGTATTCAGATGGTATCAATATATCGTTCAACAGTAAAGAAAAACAAAACAGTCGCCTGATGGTTTCCTTAAAACCCAAAACAAAATAATCCATCCTACAATGTTTTTATCAATTTACCTCATGCTCCCTTTTTACATTTTTGTATCCTTTATAGATTTTCTCTATCGGGATTATTATTATTATTCAGTAAGCGCCAGTGAGCGCCGAAGTTGCAAACACCAGCGTAAAACACCGCTGTTGCAACGGCAACAAATGTCAGCATTTAGCAAAAGAAAAATCCAAAAGTACAGCAGAGAAGTGAAGCTTCATTGTGAAGATTATTATTTTATTTGTTAAGCGCCAACACATTCCGCAGCGCTGTACAGAGGTACAAATCGGTTAAAAGACAATTTTACCACACACCAAACGGGCAAGGCAATAACAGATACAGGAGGAGATGAGAGCCCTTTTCCTGTGGGAACTTACGATCTAGGTGGGTGGAGAGGTGAGAAACCGGAGGGGAGGACTGCAGTGATGAGAATCCGTGGTTCCCAACACTGGTCTTCAAGTACCCCTAACAGGCCATATATATGAAGCACAGCACAGGCGATATGATTTGCTGCTCAATCAGGGTTATTCAAACCGAATCGAAAAGTCACCGCATGTTCGGTGACTTTTCGTTCTCTTCAATTCGGCAATCCCATTTCGGCGACCCTGCGGTGTATTCAGCAAGCACCACAGGGCGTCGAAGCGCAGGGAAAAGCTGCCGCAAACCCGACGAAAAGTCACCGCAAAAACCCAGCTAACGCATGCCGAAACACGCAAAAACATCTGGATTAACCCGCCAAAAACGCTGTAAAAACCTGAGCAGGAGCCGATCACACGCAGCGAAGCCGCCGGAAAAAGCCGACACACCAGACGAAGGCAGTGAATAAATTAGCAAAATGTTTGAAAAGTGAAACGCTGTTTGCAAAGAAACTACTGAGTGAAAATGTCTGAAATTTACATATGAGGTCCAGGGAATGATAATAAAAAGGGCTGTTACAGAAAAAATAAGTAAACTTTAAAAAAAAATAAAAAAATAGCAGATTTTTTTTAAAAAAAATCCAGAACAAAATGCTTCAAATATCCTAAAAAAAATCTATAAAGAGACTCTATACTGCAGAATTTTATAATGAATGGTTTATCAGATATTGAATTAAAACGGGAATATTTTTAACATTGAAGCCTATGGGATTCTCCTGAATAAATTTGCCGAATTAAACCACCGAATGACAGGGCATTTCGGGAACCTTTCACTGCTGGTTTGTGTTCTCTGAATAGCCGAAGCAGTGCTTTTTTATGGGGATTTCACTGCCCTCGAACAGGCACCGTATGTGCAGGCAATTCGCCAGGATTTGGCGTATTACCTGCTCTCGATAGCCGAATGGCCAAGAAAGGTAACCGAACGCTGATTTTCAGCGTTCGGTTACCTTTCTCCAGCCATTCGGAGCTCTTTGAATAACCCTGAGTGATTGCAGGATTCAGTCTGCATTTCCCCAAGGTGATCCTTAACCCCTTAAGGACGGGAGTAATTTTACAACTTCGGCACTGTTTCGGAAGTAGAAGTTTGCGGAGCTCATTTTGACCGTTTTTAAGTCACGTATTATTATACCACCCAGACAAATTATATATCGTTCTTTCCGGCAGACTCAGCAGATTAATAATATATCATTATTATATGTATATGTCATGCCCTGCCAAAATGCTATAACAAAAAATTTAAAAAAAAAAGGTTAAAAAATTTGAATTTTCAATCTTACACAGTGTGTAAAGTGTTTTTTTTTTTAAATGTTATTGTCCGAGGCTCTGCGGTCATATGCTATGGGGTAGATTTGTTAAAAAAAATAGAACGGGGAACCCTTTTTTGTTTTGGGGAGAAATTGCGTGATTTTAGCTAAACCCCCCCCCCCCCCAAAAAAAATCATTAGTGAAGCATCATTTTTCACATTTAATTGCATTAAAAAAAACAAAAAAAAAAACACATTTATTTTTTTTAATATTCAATTTATTCTTTTTATTTTTACTTTTTTTAAACTTTTATTTTACTTATAACATGGTCATGTTTGATCATTGGAAAGGCCATGCTCTGGCCTTAGCAGCAATATCATACATGACCCCCTAGCTGCCACCGATCAGGAGATAAAGGGGTTCAAAGAACCCCCCCCCATCTCCTCTAAGGGATTTCCATAGGAAATCCCTTTGCAGCTAGGGGGTTCCCCGGTTAACTGACATCATCGCGCATGGAGCGATGAGTCAGTTGACCGGGGGGGGGGACCCAGAGGTGGGGGTTGCCATCCAAGATGGCGGCCCCCACCGGAAATAGGCCACGATCGGGCACAAATTAGTGCCCGGTCGCGACCTGGCAACTAAGGGGTTAACCCCCCATACAATCGCTGGAAAGGTCAGGCTGTGACCCTTCCAGCAATGCTGGCCACAGCTGCCTGGTCTCCGGCGATGGGGAGATAGAGGGATCCGAAGGATCCCCCCCCTCCCCTTCAGGCGCTTCCCCTGCTCCGGCGGGGACACACCTGAAACTGACGTCATCGCGCCCCCGGCGCAATGACGTCAGTGCGCTGGAGGAGGGATTCACACTGATCTGACTCCGCGGGAGTCAGAGCAGCGTGGGAGCGACCGGAGGAGGTATTAACGGAGGGGGGCTGTAAACGCCGAGGACGTACAATTACGTCCTGCGGCGTTAAAGCCCGCCTAATGCAGGGCGTAAATGTACGTCCTGCGGCGTTAAGGGGTTAAAACCTGGCCTGTTAGGGGGCCTTGAGGACCAGGATTGGGAACTACTGATGGGAATGATGTTAATATAGAGAGATGAGGACGGTTATTGGGTCTGTCGGATGTCTTGTTACGGAGTTAGGTGGTCGGCTTCCCTAAACAGAAGGGTTTTTAGGGAGTGTTTAAATGAAGCCAGATTTGTGGAGAGTCTGATATTGCGCGGAAGCGCATTCCATAGGGATGGCGCCGCAGGAGAAAAGTCCTGCAATCTGACATGTGAGGTGCTGATGATGGAGGATGCCAGAAGTAGATGACTGTTGGATCTTACAGGGCGAGCTGGGGTGTATTTAGTGAGGACAGGTAGTGGGGAGCGGAGTTAGGGAAGGCTTTGTAGGTCACTGTAAGTAGTTTGAATTTGATTCTGCTGTGGATGGGAGCCAGTGTAGGGATTCACAGAGAGGAGCAGCAGAGACCGAGCGACGGGTGAGGTGGAGGAGCTGGGCTGATGCCTCCTATGTGAAGAGGCAGCGTTTGTCGCCATTGCAGCAGTGATCTTCGCCACGTCACCAAACACCAGTGCTTACTGAATGATGCAAGAAAGGTATAGAGGGGGTATGGAAGTGGCCTAACCACTGATAACAGGCAACATAGAGGCACAGGTACAACTACAATAGAATTTGCAGATACATGTTTGTCAGAATTCCATCGCCAAGGCTATGAATCATGTATAAATACCAAAGAACGTAAGCTACAAGCCAATAAACTGAGCAACAAGAGGTAGAAATGGCAAAGTCATTTAATAACATTCTACAGTTAAAGTACCTGTCAATTTGGCCTCCAGCCTGCGGATCTGCTCGTTCCGCCTGGATATCTGAGAAGGGAGATCATCACGGGAGCTGCTGCCATCAGACGCCTGCAAAAGCAGAAATTCATGAATGCAACACAGTACAGCATAAAAAAAATTAATAAATAAAACCCACACCTTTAAAACGGAGGCAGGGTACAACAATACAACAAAAATTGATGACGTAAGCAAAACTGCTCACAAAGGCCACGAGTAAGGCTAATGTCAGATGAATGCAGTCAGAGCGCACTCTGCGTGCATGCACAACGGACGGATGGACGGACTGAAGGAAGATACTGTAGACACCACACAATCCGTTTTTGTTGACGGACGTAGAAAAAAAAAAAAGGGAATTATGGGAAACAAAATTAATATGAAAAATGATAAAAATTTGAAAAGAATCTGAAATGCCATTTTGTGCGTCAAGGGGCTGGATGTCGCAAATGCACTGCGTCTGACATCTCATCACTCACACAGAACGCTATGCGTATGTGGCGCACTCTGCGCATCCGTCTGTCTACCAGTTTTATGTTCTTGCCTAACTTGCGCCCGTTTGCCACATGCGTTGTGCGTGCGCAGTTCAGTGCGCACGTACTTCTTGTGTGGGTCTCTATTAATCATGATTCTATGCTACGACAGACGTTAAACTGTGCGACAACACGGACGTGATCACTGTGTTCGTCTAACACGGCCTAAAAGTAGGGAAAAATACAATGGAGGGGGTGCAATTCTTAAAGTAGCAGGAATCTAAAAAAAATGTGCTATTGCTGTGGCTACATGTGCTATTGCTGCGGCTACATGTGCTATTGCTGCGGCTACATGTGCTGCCAATTTGGCTTTGAAATGCCTGCAGGATATCTCGCAAATCAGCAGCACATTGTAGCAGTGAGACGTGGCAATGTTGGTGGGACTCACAAAGTCATCGCCCGAGTCAGCTCCTCCAGAGGTGATGGACTCTTTGCTGATGGTTCGCTGGAGTCGTGTGGCTCCCCCTGGTCTTGGAGCGATGGCAGCCTCCTCTGCAATCTTTTTTTTAAGATTTTTAAACATGGCTTTCCTTGGCGAGCCAGCCCAACAAAAGGAATATTTTTCAGAAGGCGCTTGAGTTTCTTTTGCTGAAGTCCTTGGGTGACTTCACTCGGATGGCATCCTACATCAGTCTCACCTGAAGAAGAAAGTCATTCACAGTGAATTTTCATGTATATTCAGTATAAAGCAGTGGAAAAACATCTGAACATCCACAAATCATTGAGAAGAGAAAAAAAAATACTGAACAAGAAAAAGCAAATACACACTGCCGGGGTCAGACTAGCGTCTTTGTGAGTGGACGTTCCTACCACTCTGACACCCGTCTGGCCACCTCGCTGAGCGTAGTTAGTGAGCTCAGCACTCAATCCCCCTATGGAGGAGTGCACTTTGCAGCCCCGCCCAATGCGAGTCTAGCGTTTTGAAGGGGAGGCTATCTGCACGCCCGCTTGTAGCGTGCGCAATTTGTGCGTGCGCTACAGCGTGTGACCGACCCCATCGAAGCATCACAATGCTGCGACGGACGCATGTCAGTACATGCACACCTAGCGCGCTTATCTGACCCCAGCCTAAGGCTGGACATCCACCGGATCCGTGGTCGCGCGACTTGGTCTGATGAGGGTCGTCCATTGCATCAGACTAGCGATCAGCGACTATGGACCCAAAAACTACTTTATTCTTGTTTTCTTTTTTTCTGAGACTATTGCATAATGCTTTCTGCTTTTAGAGACACTGCAGTCCTTTGTGTGCGAAAATGGATATGGAGGACCTAGATAATTTATTATTATTTATTTAGAAAGCGCCAGCATATTCAGTAGCTCTGTACAGTGGGCACAACATAGACAGGGTTACAGTACATTAAACAACATTTTACAAACCAGTAAAGAAGGAAACAAGGCCCTTTTCCCATCGGAATTTACAATCCAGAAGGGTTGGGGGTGGAAACAGGAAACAAGGTGAGAGCGATGGGCTGCAAGGTGAGAGCGATGGGCTGCAAGGTGAGAGCGATGGGCTGCAAGGTGAGAGCGATGGGCTGCAAGGTGAGAGCGATGGGCTGCAAGGTGAGAGCGATGGGCTGCAAGGTGAGAGCGATGGGCTGCAAGGTGAGAGAGATGGGCTGCAAGGTGAGAGCGATGGGCTGCAAGGTGAGAGCGATGGGCTGGTTGCGTCAGTGAGTCAGGTGATAGGCTTCCCTAAATAGGAATGTATTAAGGGAGCGTTTGAAGGAAGGGAAACTAGCAGAATCTGATTGTATGAGGGAGAGCGTTCCAGAGGATAGGGGCTGCGCGTTGAGAAATCTTGCAGTCTATCATGGGTAGAGATGATGCGGGTTGAAGCTAGGGGAAGGTCTGGATGAGCTAGCTCGGTTTGTGAATTTGAATCCCTTTGCGCAGCTGAAAAAGGACCTAAAATTCACTCGCCCTGTACCCTACCCAAACATGACTAGTCCCACCCATCTCCCATACACAAAATATACATTTAAATATCAAAAAAATTGAATAGCAGTTTTAACTCCCCTAATCAACTTCTCAGCATCCATGTCCTTCCCTGATCGTCTGACTGTCTGTGTTGCATGTAGGATATTTCCAAAATTTTTGGTCTGATCGCTAGTCTGCAGCAGACATCAAAAGTCGCAAGTCTGACGCAATGGACGATGGTACATTCACAATAGTGTTGTTGGATTGGTCTGACGACACGGAAGACTTTGTGCGATGTCGTTATCGCATGAATACGGATCCAGTGGACGCCCAGCCTAAGAGTAACCAGTGATGTATGGTTTTCTATAGCCCAGCAGGTTATCACTTAGAACGCGCATTTTTTACACGTAGTCAACACAGTAATTGACAGGAATGTGTGTACAAATACATATAAAAAAGAACAGTCTGAAACAAACAAAAAAAGCAGAGGGGTTAACTATCAAGGCCTGGTAACCCACACCTGTTTTTCTTCTCTCTCCCTCAAGAATGTAAACCATACCTCCATCACCCACAACACTGTCCTGTCTTTAATTCATCAACATTTTAGACTTGGAAAGGATTAGGGCTGCAACTAACAATTACTTCCATAAAAGCGATTCAACGGATAATAAGAACATTACAATTTTTTTGTTTTGCAATATGCATAGTATACGTAACTTTTGTACTTACATACACAAATTATTATTCTTGTGTACTTTCACTCACACACACACACGGTACGCAATCGCCTGGTCAGAGTGATGGATTGACGCTGCGTGCATCTGCTTTCTCCCTGAACAAACGCTGCTACAGGCGCTTGGATAGACATGATGATGTCAGCACGCAAAGCGGGGTGACAAGATGGGGCACGCCCGCAAGTGCTAAATTAGCAACTTACCACTGAACGCCGTTCTGCAGCTCAGCGCTCAGCACTGCTAACTTAGCACTTGCAGCCAAGTCGAGAGGTGCTGCGGGGTTAGCTGAGTGTGTCGCGGGAAAGATGGCCGCCTCCACGCAGCAAATAATCCAATAAGGAAATGTTCAGTTTGAAGGTTTGGTGGAACATGGTAACCATTAACACTAAAGTGGTAATAAAATGGACAAAAGTGGATTTTTCAGAAACAGCACCTTTCATTAAGCAATCCTCTGCCCTTTCACTTCCATATTCTCAGCCAAAGCGTTCAGTGAGACGGCTGCAGCAAACTGAACTGCTGCAATGGAACAATTCAGCAGCTGCTGAGGAACTGAACATGCCTCAGGACTGTGAAACACCCCCCCCCCCCCCAGATGTTGATGCCTACAATTCCGAGAATTATTCAATGCAACAAATGGCTAAGAAATGAGAGTTGTAGTTCAGAAACTTCGGGGGTGGGGGGGGGGCGTAAGTTGACAGCCCTGGTCTACAGTATGCTGACTAAAAAGGATTGGCTCTAGGGCTGCAAATAATAATAAAAATAAATAATATTTATATGTTAAAACACTGATGACCAGGGTGTAATTGGACCTCCCAGATAGGTCTTCCCAAAATCCCCGCACAGGCATTTATGCACATGCAGCTTCTCCTTTCCTTCAGGTTCTTGTTGGGCCCCATTCTGGTCACAGGTCCTCGTCGGGCCCTGGTCTACCTCTAGATTCCCATGGGATGCTTATCAACCCCCCCCCCCCAACCAATTCCCAATATTAGTCCACTTCCTTCTTCCCAGACCTTTTCTAATGTCAGTTTATACTCTAACCACTGTCAGTCCTCTATTTCCCCACCGCCCCCCCCCTTCTTGTGCCTTATTACTTATAGTCCCCAATGGAAGTCCCAACATGTTTGTGACCGGCAGTGCATTGCTCAACCACCTGTGTAGAGGAGCGAATCGGGCAGCCCATGTGCAGCTAAGGGGTTCTCAATATTTGCATTCTGTTTAGGGAGGCTCCTTATAGTTTGCACTTCCTGTCTTCCTTGCTTTATTTCCTATTGGTCTTAAACAATAAATCAAAAGTAGTCCCCACATATCTGTCCCTGGGCCAATGCAACCGCTTACGGAAGAGCCCCGATGCAGGCCAGGAACATCTATCAAAAGTCGTGCTGGGGTGAAAAACTTTCTTTCCAAACTTGATAGTGACCTCTAACATTATCTTGTACCGAAATTCACTGTGAATTATTTATTTTCTGTAGTTTGTAGGAGTTTATCTCTGAAGAGACCTTAATTAGATTAAAGCCTGGGGAGCATAGCGAGAGATTAGGAGAGCAATAAATCCTGTAACCGGCAGCACAATGGCTACAGGTATTTCAGCAAGATAAGTATCTGAAGCCTTGCCTCAAATATTTATATGCCCTATTCAATGGAGACTAGAATACCTCATGGGAGGTATCGGCTCACCCAGTTGGGAGTCCGTCATCTGTCCAATGGCCTATCCAGTCTGATGTCCTGTTGCATCATCTGTATATCTGGCTGGCGGCTGCCCAACATCTGACGCTATTACAATTATTTATATACCGCCAACAAATTCTGGCACGCTGTACAATAGGTAAGACAAAACAAACGAAGACTGCAACTAACGATTATTCTCATAAAAAGCGATAAAAATAATAAAAAAAAAAAAAAAAAAAAAAAAAAAAAAAAAAAAAAAAAAAATCGGCCAACTAATCGGATAAAAAAAAAAACACTCCCTCCCCTTTTTTCAAAAGCAATTTGCGCAGTGTATGTAGCTTCCGTACGTACATGCGCAAATTGCGTATCTCGTGTATTTTCACACAAGGTATGCGAGTGCTTGGTCAGACGGATGGGTTGATGCTGCATGCGCAGCTTAAGCCCATGTTTGCTTTCTCAAATGAACGCGGCTACAAGCATTTGGTCATATATGATGATGTGAGCATGAAATCGGGGTTAATAAGCTAAAGAGGTCAGGGCGCGTAGAGTTTCCCTTTTAAATAATTTTGTGAACTGTGGGAGGAGGTACTGGAGGTGGATGGGAGTGACTTTGCTCAAGTGACTTGACCGGAGTATGAGAGGAAGTGAGAATGGACAAAAGACCAGATCTGAGTGTGGGAGGGAGTTTGGGGAAAGGGACCAGAGGGAGGGAATGGCAGTTCCAGACCAAAGAGGGTGTGGTAGGGAGTGTGGGGTGGTGGCACAGGACTCCAGCTTCAAGGACAAACCACAGGCATACAGCTCCTTCACCCAGTGGCAGTAGCCTATTGCTTGGGTTATAGTTCTGCTACTGTTGTAAACTAAATAAAAACAAACTGGTTGTGTCTGGCATAACCCTAGAACTAAATCATACCTAGTAAAGCAGCGGCGCGTCTTCTCCAATCAGCTCCGAAGCTGATTGGAGAGTTAACTCCGTCTGACTCAACAGTGTGTGCTGTACAGAGGACAATTAACCAACACCGATTAATCGATAATGGAAATAGTTGACAACTACATTGATTAGCTGTTTCAGCCCTAAAACAAACAGGAATTTGTAACAAAATTGGTGCAAAGTAGAAAGACGAGACAAAATTTCAAATTTTTGAAAAACCGATGCCATAGCAGAGTTAACTGTGGCTCAGGAGAGAGTTCCATAATTTGAGGTGTGACCCATGTGCAGTCCTGTAGGCGATCGACTGAAGCAAGTGTGAGCAGATGATCTGATTCTTCTAAACGCATATTACAAGAGTGTTCAAGGTTTGCCTTTTGTAGAATCCAGCAAAGCCAAGTTCCTGATCTCTGTTCTAGGAGTTAATTTATGAGTGCCAGGTCACGTGCCCCTCATGGATACTTTAAGATCTTAGTAGATCAAGCCCACTTTTCAGTGCATACCCAGGTATCATACTTTTGTTGATGCTGACGCTACAAAAATTATAAATATGAGATCAAAGTCCTGATAGCTGGCTCTGTATAAAGATCAACCTGTAAAAGGAAGATTGTCGAAGTGACAACTCCCTTGGCACACCAAAATATCCATCCAATTACCCATCAATCTTCCATGTCTTTCTCAAAGATCAAGTTGAGCCATGAAAACTCCATGACTCATTCCGAATCCTCATCCAGCAGGCAGTTAACGTGTAGGTTATGTCCTTACTCAGAGGTTGTTGTGTGAGATGTATATGACACCATGCTATAGCCTTCAAGCGCTAGGCTTGTTCAGGTTTGTGTTGTTGTACTCCATCAACCTCATGTATCCAAATAGAAGGAGGAATCTGTGAAGGTAACTTTAGAAAGCTCTGTGGATTCGTCAGGTGATCCGAGATAGATACACTTCTTGGCAAATAAGCAGAAACTGGATTGGTCCACCGGTAGATCCTTTCTAGGGCTGAAACCACGAATCGATAATGAGAATAGTTGTCAACTATGATAGGATCCTATGTCAAAGGGAATCATTTTGGATCTATACCCTTAAAACTCTTTATCCGCAGGGACTGAACGAAGAATTTAATTACACCCCGTTTATTTGATCTTATGATAAAAGCCATGCCGCCCTTAGTTAATTATATTAATCGTGATTGGGTTTTTCACCCTTCTGATCAAATGACAGTATTGATCGCAACATTGTGGAATGTATCTAACATTTTAAGATCGTAACGTTTAGCTGCTGTTATCTAACTTGTGCTACATCCATGCAATGAAAATCACCACCTAACGGTACATACTCGCCACCCAGGACATACTTGAAACCGAGAGAAATCTCAATGTATCCTTCCTGGTAAAATCCTTTCTAAAAAAATAAAAAAATAAAAATTATAAATGCTTACAGGGTTATCCAAAGAGATTCGAAAAGTCACCGCACGGTCGGTGACTTTTCGTTCTCTTCAATTCGGTTCCTTTTGCCGATCCCATTTCGGTGACCCTGCGGTGTATTCAGCAAGCACCACAGGGCCCCCGAATTGCAGGGAAAAGCTGCTGCAAACCTGACAAAAACTAACCGCAAAACCCAGGGAATGCACGCCGAAAAGCCACAAAAACATTTGGATTAACCTGCAAAAACCACAGAAAAATCCCGAACAGGAGCCGATCGCACACAGTCGAAGCAGCCGAGACCGCAGACGAGGCAGTGAATAAATTAGCAAAACCGTTTGTATGAATCTGTGAAAATGAAACGCTGTTTGCAAAGAAACTACTGAGCGAAAATGTCTAAAATTTACACAGGAGGTCCAGGGAATGATAATAAAAAGGGCTGTTACAGAAAAAAGAAGTAAACTAAAAAAAAAAAAAAATGCTTAAAGTATCCTTAAAAACAAAAAAAAAGAAGATAAATAAAGAGTCTTTTTGCTGCAGAATTTTATAATGAACGGTTTATTAGATATTGAATTAAAACTGGAATATTTTTAACATTGAAGCCTATGGGATTCTCCTGAATTAACTTGCCGAATGAAACCACCGAATGGCAGGGCATTAGGGGAACCTTTCACTGCTGGTTTGTGTTCTCTGAATAGCCGAAGCATTGCTTCTCTATGGGGATTTCACTGCCCTCGAACAGGCACCGTATGTGCAGGCAATTCGCCAGGATTTGGCGAATTGCCTGCTCTCTGGATAGCCGAATGGCCAGGAAAGGTAACCAAACGCTGATTTTCAGCGTTCGGTTACCTTTCTCAAGCAATTCGGAGCTCTTTGGATAACCCTGTTAACATCTGGACGTGTTTCTTACAGGTCTCTATAATTTGGCAAATAATCTACACCTAATGATATCCATAAATGGAGCTAATTTGTCATAGTTTTTGTATGGTTATTATTTTGGATATTCGTACCTATGCCTTTTGGCAATCTTTTTATGGGAGAGCGATATAACAAACGAGATCAGTTTATTTCATCGGCTTGTGAGATTGACAACGTATTCCTGATATGTATACTGTTAAAGGCCAGCTAGGCAGGGAATTTATGGCCCATTAAGGCTAGGGTCAGACTAACGCATTTTTCACGTTGTCCGTGAAAATGTGCGTTCGAAGAATGGACGTATTTTTTCACGGAATACGCAATAGCGGTCATACTATGCGCAGTTTCATCCGTGATTTTGTACGGATCATCAATAAAACACTTTGTGCATCTGGACGTTATGTTGGCCGGACATTAGCAGCGTCTGACATCTCCAATTCACGCACACACACCGCTAGCGGACGCAGCGCACTCTGTACGTCAGTACTAGCGGTTTCACGTTCTCGAAAAAATGCGTTCATTTTCCACTTGCGTTGCGCAGCCGGACTTTTGTGCGACCGTACTTCGTATATTGGCCGTCATTGCCCGGCATCTGCTGCTAGCACGGCCGTGATTAAGTGCGCCAGAACGCGCGTTCGCACTGCCTCACTCTGACCCTAGCCTAAGTGACGACATGGAGTAATCTTCGAGCTGCAACTAACGATTATTTTCATAATCTATTAGTTGGCCAATTTGTTTAATCGATTCATCTGAAAAATAATTATTTGCTTAAAAAGATCGTTAAAAAAAAAAAAAAAAAAAAAACCTTTTTTGTTTTTCGTAAGCAGTTTGCCTAGTTTACATAATCAAGGGAAAATGTGGCAGAGTTGGCGCTTCAGATGCTCTGTTGGTGAAATATTTGCAGGATCTTGCTTCTGGGGTCTTCTGTAGCCCTTAAAAGCAGAAATCATATATGGCGTATCAGAGTTTGAAATAAAAGTGCAAATGTACCATAATTTATGCTACTCACATTTACTGGTGTCTCCGAGCTCAGACACCAGATTTGAAGGCAGCCAGTGATATTATCTAGGTGCACCGGATCACCTATCAGCCTCAGCCACCTCCTTGGTCGATGTGAAACAGCCAGGACCCAAATAGGATAAAAACGTGGTGGTTTTATTAAAACTTAATAAAATTATAAAATGTGAATTACCAGTACACCAATACGTGTTTCGACTAAGGCTAGGGTCAGACGAGCGCAGTGTTAACGTCCGTGTTGCCGCACATAAGTACGTCCGTGATAGCATACAATTGTGTTAAATGGAGCCCCACACACGAAGTACGTCCGCACAGAAGTGCGGGGGCTGACGGACGCTGCAAACGGACGCAGGTTAGGCCGGCTGCACACTAGACGTTAATTTTTGCGCACTAACGCGCGTTAAAAACGACGGACCCGTGCGTTAAAAATGACGGAAGAGATGGTAGATGTCAGACGATGCGTTAATTTTGACGCACGTCTTAAAAACGTGAATTTTGTGAGCTGGAGGAAAAAAAAGCTGGCCATAAAATTAATTTAATAAAGTGCGTTCATTTGACGTTCCCACGCGGCCAACGTTGTGCGTTGTGCGCATGCGCGATGAATTTGACGCGCCAACGTCGCGTCGATCCTAGCGCACAAGCTAGGTGTTTCTGTAAACGCACGTCCCACAGCGCGCGTTATGCGCAGCGCGCGGTAGCGTGTGTTGTGCTCTATCGGCGTTAACTGTAGGCAGTAACGCATGCCGGTAACGCGCGTTAGAGCGCAGAATTTAACGTCTAGTGTGCACCCGGCCTTAGGCAAGAACGTAATACTGCTAGAACGGACGTGCGGAGTGCGCCACGTCCACATAGCTTTGTGTGTGAGTGATGGAGCGTGGTCAGATGGACTGCATTTATACGTTCAGCATTTTTGACGGACAAAATGTTTTTTCATTTTAATTTATTTTCCCTGATACATCAGTCAAAAAATCCGTCAGTGAAAAAAACGGACTGTGTGGCCACTACCTTGTCGTCAGTCAGAAAGTACGTCCGTACTGCACGGACGCACAGTCCGTACAAAATGCGCTCATCTGACCCTAGCCTAAGGCTAGGGTCAGACTAACGCATTTTTCGCGTTGTCTGTGAAAAAGTGCATTCGAACGAATGGACGCATTTTTTCACGGAATACGCGATAGCGGTCATACGATGCGCCTTTTCGTCCGTGATTTTGTACGGATCATCAATAAAACACTTTTTGTGTCTGGACGTTATGTTGGCCGGACATTAGCAGCGTCTGACGTCTCCTAATCACACACACAAGCCGCTATGCGGACGCAGCGCACTCTGTACGTCCGTACTAGAGGTTTGACGTTCTAGAAAAAATGCTTTCGTTTGCCACTTGCGTTGCGCGGATGAACTTTTGTGCGGCCGTACTTCGTGTGTTCCTCGGCATTGGACGTCATTTGCTGCTAGCACGGCCGTGATTTTGTGCGTCTAAACGCACGTTAAAACTGCTTTCGTCTGACCCCAGCCTAAATGTCTTCATCAGTTAGTGTGTCTGTGAAGACATTTAGTCGAAACTAGGGATGCACCGATACCGATACTAGTATCGGTATCTGGGCCGATATTGCCGTTTGCACGAGTACTTGTTACTCGTGCAAACGGCCCGATACATCCCGCCGATACCGGAAGCCGGCGCTGGGCCGGCTTGCCGGTATCCGCGGGGCTGGGGAAGCTGGCCGCGTGCATGAAAAGCACGCGGCCAGCGTTCCCCTTCCTGAAGTTCCGGTCTCTGGGCAGTGATGCGGTCACGTGGCCGCCGGGCGCTCCTGTGACGCGGCCTCTCGGCTGGAGGCAGCGTCACAGATGCGCCCGGCGGCCACGTGACCGCATCACTGCCCAGAGACCGGAACTTCAGGAAGGGTGAGTATTTGGCGCGCCGGAGGGGAACGCTGGCCGCGTGCTTTACATGCACGTGGCCAGCTTCCCCAGCGTTCGAGCTGGGGGCCAATCCATGAGAGCTGCGGGGCCAATCCATGAGAGCTGCGGGGCCAATCCATGAGAGCTGCGGGGCCAAGCCATGAGACCTGCGGGGTAAATCCATGAGAGCTGGGGGCCAACCCATGAGACCTGGGGGCAAATCCATGAGACCTGGGGGCAAATCCATGAGACCTGGGGGCAAATCCATGAGACCTGGGGGCCAATCCATGAGACCTGGGGGCCAATCCATGAGACCTGGGGGCCAATCCATGAGACCTGGGGGCAAATCCATGAGACCTGGGGGCAATCCATGAGACCTGGGGGCCAATCCATGAGACCTGGGGGCCAATCCATGAGACCTGGGGGCCAATCCATGAGACCTGGGGGCCAATCCATGAGACCTGGGGGCCAATCCATGAGACCTGGGGGTAAATCCATGAGACCTGGGGGTAAATCCATGAGACCTGGGGGTAAATCCATGAGACCTGGGGGCAAACCCATGTGAGCTGGGGGCAAACCCATGTGAGCTGGGGGCAAACCCATGTGAGCTGGGGGCAAACCCATGTGAGCTGGGGCAAATCCATGTGAGCTGCGGTCAATCTCATAAATTTTTATGAGGTCTGTTCCTATTGGAAAGCGTCACATGACATTAAATAAAAGTATCGGTACTCGGTATCGGTGAGTACTTTTAAAAAGTATCGGTACTCGTACTCGGTCTTAAAAAAGTGGTATCGGTGCATCCCTAGTCGAAACGTGTATTGCTGTACAGGCAATATACATTTTATAATTTTATTAAGTTTTAATAAAACCACCACGTTTTTATCCTATTTGGGTCCTGGCTGTTTCACATCGACCAAGGAGGTGGCTGAGGCTGATAGGTGATCCGGTGCACCTAGATAATATCACTGGCTGCCTTCAAATCTGGTGTCTGAGCTCGGAGACACCAGTAAATGTGAGTAGCATAAATTATGGTATACATAATTTCAAACTCTGATACGCCATATATGATTTCTGCTTTTAAGGGCTACAGAAGATCCCAGAAGCAAGATCCTGCAAATATTTCACCAACAGAGCATCTGAAGCGCCAACTCTGCCACATTTTCCCTTGATTCTGTATCACAAAGGTGGGAAGGGATATACCACCAAGTGGATGCGAGAGGCTGCTGACCACAGAGGGGTAAAGGAAAGAGACTTTTTTTTTGTTGTTTCCTCTAACAAACTCTGGCAATTGAAAGAGGCCACACAGAGACTTTGTCTGTAGAGACACATCCAGAGACACCTTACAAGCTGCCAATTTCTTATATGTTTTATTGATTTTATGCTATATTTTATGTTTGATTTTATGTCTGTTTTTACTTGCCAGAAGTTTAAAAGTACACTATCTCTCCAACACCACCGGGTGGCGCCAAAGGGTACAGATTTCCTTTTGCCTCGTTTACATAACTTTTGTACATACTTACTCAAATTGCAAACTTTTCACACACAAGGTACACGTCACGAGTGCCTGGTTACAATGATGGATTGATGTCGTGTACGCAGCTTAAGCCCATGTCTGCTTTCTCCTGAAAACGAACGCTGCTACAAGCGCTCAGACATGATGTCAGCACGAAAACAGGGTGAGATGGGGGAATACTCCACGAAGCTGGACTACTTTAATAAGCTGAAGTGGTCAGGGCTCGTAGAGTGTCACTTTACAAAATTTTCATTAACAAACTGGGAGTAGGGTCCAGAGGTGGAAGGGAGTGAGTTTTGACAAGGGATTTGACCCAAGAGAGTGAGTTTGGGCAAAAGCGTGGACCTGAGTGTGGGAGGAGGGTTGCAGCTCCAGTCCAAAGAGGGGGTGGTGGCACAGGACTACAGCTTCAAGTAAGGATAAAACATCAGCGGTACAGCTCCTTCACCCAGTGGCAGTATCCAGGGTTTGTGCTATAGCGCTGCTACAGTTGTAAACTGAATAAAACACTGGTTATGTCTGAGTCGGCTGAGCAACTGAACGCGCCTCAGCTGTAGACCTTGCTTTGTGCACCTCTTCACATTAGAGTGCGAGACAGGAAGGAAGAAAGCTGAGCTGTATAACACAAGAGAGTCATAAAAAAAAAAACCAAGGATGGCTACTTAATGAAATATACCATAGCTTTAACGAGAGCATTGAGAGAGGATGGAAGGGAAGAAGATCATGGCCTTACACATCCCATTATATTGGAAAATCCTACACTTGTCACAAAAACATTGGTGTGTGTTATGGTCTGCAAACCCAAGCTCAGTAAAAATACATAAAAAAAAAAACTAAAACACACCGTGAAAGCAGGTATCATGTCATGTGCCATTACCCTTTGGAAAACACACTATTCTATGGCAGGGACTTTTAATATCATACATAAAAGCTCTGTATAAAAGATGCTCAATAAATAGATTTTCTTATAAAAAAAAGCCCTCAAAGTCCCAAATCAGCATTTCCTAATAATATTTGCACTTTCTTTTGCCCGTCAGCTAGGGATTCCAAAATCCTGACGTCCCTGCAGCTTTATCACGCAACTTGAATTATGTAGCAAATTACCCATCACTCGGAACTTGTGTACTATTTGTATGCAGGTCGTTCCATAGGGCTTGTGCGGGACCGATCCATCGGCAGCCTTCTTTCAGGATGCTCTCTATTGCAGGCGTCCTGAGAGAGGATGATATTAGCATCCAGAATGTGTTGACATCATTAATGAAAGCTGGTAAATTTAAACATCCAGCTGCTTAACGCCGTTTATGTGGATGGAGGAAACGCGTGCACTTCATACCACGGTTCTAACCAAACGGCACCTGAAGGACAGCACTCCAAAATGCTGACCATTTAAAACAAAGTGGTCATGGTGTGTAGAGTGGCTCTTGCATGAGCCAAACAAATCCCTCTGCCCGTGCAGCCCCTCTGCGGGTGAACTCCAGCCACTTTGCGCACCAATCAATTTTCCCTTTCTCCGGACCTCCTCCTCCATTTTTTCTTATGTTCTCCTTTCCTCGGAAATGAACTAAATTCCGAGCAGGCAGGACTTCCGTTGCTTCCACAAAGCACAGACCACAAATAAGGGTCAACTGTACAAGAAACAACCCCCCCATACTGTAATACCAGTTTATTTTCCTAACCCCTACATGCTGACTCCGCACCCGGCGTCTATTCTCTGTGTCCTGCAGTGGAACAAATACGTCAAGAGTATCTCATTACATAAAGCACCGCGTAGGCCTAAATAGGCGGTGACAATTATTACTGACAGGGATGTCTGGAAAGTACATCTCCATCGTGGCAGGACTACAACTCCCACAACGCTTTGCTGGATTTGAAGTCCCAAACCAGCAGTGGGAGGTGAGGAATCTAACTCCTGGCCTGATCGTGGATATCAGGGGGGAGGGGGGGGGGGTCAGCAGCTTTGGTCCTCCAAATGTTGTGGAACTACGTGTCCCATGAGGCTCTGTCAACATGGAATAGCTTAGCATCATGGGAGATGTAATTCCGAAACAACATCTGGAGGGACAAGGTTGCTGTATTTTCTGTACGAGGCGCTTCTCTATAAAAAGACCAAGTAATTACATTATTGTTTTACTGGAAAAAAATGGAGAATTCAGGCAAACTTGCTCTTCACAGATGGACTTTCTGGTCTCGGCACTCGAGTACAAAGATCGAGGCCCACAGGACAACATAAACTCCCTCTCATTATGCAAACTAGGAAGGTAAGGTGCAAAACATAGAATCTGCACGATCGATTCCTCAAGGCTGCTTTACACATAGGATTAACTCCTTTAAGGCCAGGCGAGCGTTTAAGAGCAGAAGGACGCTCCTTCCACTCTGACGCCCGTCTGACCACCTCGCTGAGCACAGTGTGTTCAGCGCGCAAGGCTCAATCCTCCTACGGAGGATCACACTTTGCAGCCCCAAACGCACATCCTAGTGCTTCGTCGGGAAGCTTGCAAGACAGCTACGCGTGTGGCCAGCCCAGTCGCAGCATCACGACACTGTGACGGATGCCGGAAGGCACATTAGTAGGGGCGCACATAGTGCTCTCGTCTGACACCAGGATAAAAAAGGTGGAAAGTAAAATAAGCATTCTAGCATTTGAAATTGTTATTTTACCATTTGAAACAGAGGTCAGCCGCTTCTGCCCAATTATTTAAGAAGGGGGAGGGGGGTACCCAGAATATTCTATAGAGAGAAATAGATTTCCCTTAACAGGTCACATGACTATGCCCAGCTGTTCTTTGCAAAGATAGTATACATTTCCCATTGGTGCCCAGCCAACCAGCGAGTACTACATTTCCCATAGTGCTAAAACCGCCAAAAAGAAGTAAAATTTCCCATGAAGCTCAGCCGGTCAATTGCAATTACATTCCCCATGCTGCTCAGCAAGCAAACTAGAACTACAATTTAAATATTGCAGCCAGATAACGCACCTCCAGCCCCGCAAACGCACCTCCAGAAACTTACTACATTGTATAACTCATGCTTCCGCTTTGTGCTACAGTGTAACTACATGACCCACCACTGTGACAAGTTAAAAGAGCTAAACTGGCCGTCGCTGGAATCTAAACGCACCCTTCACCTTTCCAACCTGGTGTTTAAGAGCATTTCTGGGAAGCTGCCACCCTACCTGAATAGACTGCTTCCCCCAGCAGCTCCCTCATCCTATAACCTCCGATCCAGGACCAGCACCTTACTTGCAATACCACAATACAAAAAGAAAGTGTCTCGGTCCTCATTTTCTTACAGAGCAGCACAATTATGGAATAACCTCCCAGACGCCATCAAATCTTCCCTCAGTCTTAAGTCACTCAAGAGCTCCTTACTAACATACCTCAATACAGAATGCACCTGTAAACAAGTAACAGTGACTATATACAGAATGCACCTGTAAACAAGTAACAGTGACTATATACAGAATGCACCTGTAAACATGTAACATAGTGACTATATACAGAATGCACCTGTAAACATGTAACATAATGACTATATTTCCTACATATTTATTTTCTGTTAATCTGTATATTTGTGTTGTGTTAATTTCTTGCATTTTACTACTTTTGTATTTCTGTAACCATGTTCTTGAACCCAGGACATACTTGAAAACGAGATAAATCTCAATGTATCCTTCCTGGTTAAATCCTTTATAACTACATCTCCCATGGTGCTTAGCTTCCCCACTAGTACTATAATTCCAATGTTGCTCAGACAGATCAGCACTACATTTCCCATGGTGCTCAACCAGCTGGCGAGAACAATTCCCATAATACTTTGTCAAATGGCCGGCTAAAGGAGATGGATATGCAGCCCATCAGACCTGCTGGCTTTCAGAGCAGGAGAATGACAGCGCGATGATGTCACGGAAGCTCCCTGAGCGCAGGTTTAACCCCTAAATTGCCGTCCGCCCCCTACTGGCAATTACAGCCGCTCCACAAACACGCATACGCCATGCTGGTGGGGGGGACTCTGTACCTGCAGCTGTCGCCGCTCCCGGCTTAAGCCCCCATCGGCCTCCGTCTCTGTAATCACCGGCTCCCCGTTGGATGTGGCCGATGACGTCAGGCGCCTGGGTCAGGTGAGGCAGCCCCTGATAGGTCAGGGAGGTGGAGTGCAACACGGAGGGGCGTCGCCTGGAAGAGCGGAAGTGGCACTCGTTCTCCCTGCGCATGCGTGCACTTCAGGGAGCAGGAAGTAGTTGGCTAGGTGTGACGTCAGCGTTTACTCTTGTATTGTGGCTCGGGGGTCATTCACTAAACCTGTATTCTGGCATACAACGTAAAAGGCGAATTCTAGAATGATCTGGCTCACAGCTAGATGTGGGTCATCTTGGACACAGGGTGCACGTCTGATGCGCATAATCCTGTGTGGATGAGGGCGAATGGGGATAATTTACACAATATTCTGTGAATTCACAAAGACATAAATGATATGTACATATAAGAAGTTTTTACTTGACCATCAACTCTTATAAATAAAAAAAAAAGGGGTCTATATACTATAAATCTAAATGTGGTGAATTGTAAAGAGAATTTCATAATCTGGTAACAAGTTAAAAAAAAAACTCAGATAAATGTATACCCATGCCCCAGATACATGTATACCCAGACAGAAATTCCCAGATACTATACCCAGAGCCCCAGATACATGTATCCCCCGACAGATACCTAGAATCATGTATACTTAGACAGACCCCATATATATACCCAGACAAACCCCCAGGATCATGTATACTCAGACCCCCAGATACATATAAATTATCAGACAAACCCCCCAGAATCATGTATATCCAGACAGACCCCCAGAAACATGTATACACAGACCTCAGCAGAACAGCGTAGCGTGGCTATAGGGTGCACCCGCGACTCCACGTGGTGTGATCCAGCAGCCGGCTGGGTAGGGAGTTATTGCCGTTGGTTTGTGGAATTGGCGATGATCTGCCCAACGTCTGCAAAGCCTCAACTGTACACATGTATGCAGACGACACTGTAATCTATACCAGCAAACCAAATCTCCCGCAGCTGGAGGCCGTGCTGCAAGAACAATTCACAGAGGTAGAAAAGTGGCTCAAACACAACAAACTTTTTTTAAATACTGACAAAACTGTAACGATGCTCTTTGGAACAACACCTAAACTACATAAATTGCAAAATCCCCACCTATGTGTGGGGACAAAATCAAATGGCACGCTGACCACAGTCACTTATCTCAAATATCTAGGTATGTGGTTGGACCCTAATCTATCCTTCGGCCCCCACATCGAAAAACTCTCTTCTAAACTTTACCCCAAACTAGGTGCCCTGTACAGAAACAAATCCTGCCTGAGTCCCGCGGTAAGAAAGCAGATTGTACAACAAATGCTTATGCCGGCTATTGATTACGGAGATGTAGTGTATGCAGCAGCCCCGCAAACACACCTTCAGAAACTTACTACATTGTATAACTCATTCTGCCGCTTTGCATTACAATGTAACTACATGATCCACCATTGTGGCATGTTAAAAGAGCTAAACTGGCCATCGCTTGAGTCTAAATGCACCCTTCACCTTTCCAGCCTGGTGTTTAAGAGCATTTCTGGGAAGCTGCCACCCTACCTGAATAGACTGCTTCCCCCAGCAGCTTCCTCATCCTATAACCTCCGATCCAGGACCAGCACCTTACTTGCAATACCACAATACAAAAAGACAGTGTCTCGGTCCTCATTTTCCTACAGAGCACCACAATTATGGAATAACCTCCCAGACACCATCAAATCTTCCCCCAGTCTTAAGTCACTCAAGAGCTCCTTACTAACATACCTCAATACAGAATGCACCTGTAACCGTAACACAATGACTATTTCCTACATATTTATTTTCTGTTAATCTGTATATTTGTGTTGTTTTTTAATATCTTGCATTTATTACTTTGTATTTTTGTAACACTGTAACACTTCAATGTTCTTGAACCCAGGACATACTTGAAAACGAGAGAAATCTCAATGTATCCTTCCTGGTAAAATCCTTTATAAATAAATTTAAATACATAAAGGAAAAGCACAGAGGCTGAATGAAGCTGTGATAACCGAGCATATAAACCCTGCACTTGATTTATTTATTGATGTCAGATAAATGGATACAGGGTTTAAAATTCACTCTAAATGTAGTTCACTCTGTGTATATAAAAGGATAGAGTGCTAGCTCTTCTCCAACTCCCCCAAAAGAGGAAGAGAAAGCAGAATACATCACTGTTGGGCAAAGAACGACTCAATCCTGAAAACGACAGGTCATAGAAATATAAATATCCATATGTCTCCCCCCACTTGCAGGTCCGCCATCAGGGGGTGACAACCGGTGATCTGTTCAGGGCCCGAGATACATATATAGGATAAACACACACACACACACAAACTACCGTGATTTTATTGCTGATGAGCTCTATGATACAGTTGATTATATTGCACAATACTGTATCAGCACAGTAATGTGTGCTGTGTATAGTCGTGCGTTTTATTGCGGTGGAGCCCCGGGAAACATCCACTGATAGCGCACATTGCTGTGGAGCTCTGTGATACACTCTGTGATGTGGGGCAGAAGGGGCAGCGGCCCACCATTACTGAGTAATGAGCAACATATATGATTGTATCATAGGGCTCCACAGCAATGTGCACTCTCTCTCAGTGTATAACGGAGCATCACAGACCTCCTCATCAATACAACTCTCCGTAATGTGAGCCTGAATCACCTCCGATTCGCTAACAGATTAAAAAAAACCTGTTAGGGAATCGGTAGTAGCGCTTTTTTGCGCTAGTTTACGGTACTTTGCATTCCCTATATGTAACATGGGGAGCGCAAAAATGCAAGCACAGAGTAACTAGCATTAGGATCACAAGGTTTGAACACTAGCTACTGAGAGCTGGCGCTAACGAAAAAGTTAACACCAGCTCTGAGCTGCTGCGGAATCGGCAGCAGCTGAAACCCCCGCCCCCCTAAAAATCAAATACTCATTTCTCTTCCCGCGCGCGAAAATGGCGGCCCGATCCGCTGCTTCTGGCGCCGGGAGCAGAAGGAGACTAAACCAATAAAAATTAGATTTTTCCCTTAAACACCTAGTAG
Source organism: Leptobrachium leishanense (assembly GCA_009667805.1). Classification (NCBI taxonomy): domain Eukaryota; kingdom Metazoa; phylum Chordata; class Amphibia; order Anura; family Megophryidae; genus Leptobrachium; species Leptobrachium leishanense. The sequence goes on along the minus strand of CM019071.1, from coordinate 117,633,626 downwards.
GGGAACAGGAGACTTCTGTTTCTTTTCCTTTTTTTTGCATCTTGTGGAATTCGCCGATGCCGATTCGGCTCATTTCGGTTATCATTGCACTTTGGCGGTTTTTACTGATGTCCAAAACTGCTTCGGCCACTCAATTTTCAGCAAAATACAGTGACCATTCGCTAAATAGTGAATTAACCATATTTTGGGCGAAATAGAATCACTGGAACGTGGCGAAATGGGCCGAAACGCAAAGCATCAAAATTGCACACAACCGCTCTGCTTTGTGAATGGACCCTATAGTCATATTAACAAATGAATACGTATCTGGTCAGCGCGATATGGAATAACGCCAGGGATATGTGGGCAATCTTGTGGTTACATCCGTATAAGTTCGACATATGAGAAAATTGGGAGAGAGAAAGGGGATATACCGCATTGGTGCAATATGTTATGTTCCAAGACAACAATTCATATTTAGAGAGAAAAACCACTCACAAAAATAGAGCCCCAACACCGGCTCTGAGTGGAAAGGTGCCTCTGGGTTATTTATCTGAAGATGTTCTCAGGAAACCCACTCCTTCATCAACCGTTAATCGTCACTCTCTCGATGAGGAAAGTATGTAATGAGAGACACAAAATAGGAAAATTCTGTGTGTATCTGAATATAGGTAACTGTAAGGAAAATCCTACCGGAGTATAAACTCACATTTGATGGAGCTTATTCAAGCTCAAGGTATGGGTTTTTAATTTTAATTTGCTTTTATTTTAACTTTTTGTTAATTTTAATAAATTTTTGGAACTGAATCCGGCATCTATTGGTCTTTTTTGGGTTTGACCACACGAAACCCATAGGCGCTTACCTTGAGCTTGAATAAGCTCCATCAAATGTGAGTTTATACTCCGGTAGGAGTTTTCTACAGTTACCTATATTCAGATACACACAGAATTTTCCTATTTTGTGTCTCTCATTACATACTTTCCTCATCGAGAGAGTGACGATTAACGGTGATGGAAGGAGTGGGTTTCCTGAGAACATCTTCAGATAAATAACCCAGAGGCACCTTTCCACTCAGAGCCGGTGTTGGCTCTATTTTTGTGAGTGGTTTTTCTCTCTAAATATGAATTGTGTCTTGGAACATAACATATTGCACCAATGCGGTATATCCCTTTCTCTCTCCCAATTTTCTCATATGTCGAACTTATACGGATGTAACCACAGATTGCCCACATATCCCTGGCGTTATTCCATATCGCGCTGACCAGATACGTATTCATTTGTTAATATCTGTTCTCTGGTTTGGGGAAACCACTACACTCTGGTCTAGCTGGGCACTGGTATATCTTTTCGTTCTGGGCGCTTACCACCTTCAATCCTATAGTCATATTATTTATAAAACACAATCCTCCAAAATACAAGAAAAAAATTCAGTTAATTCAGTTTTGGTTAAAATTGTGTATTTCCTTAGAAAAATGCAGTAACGAGTTCCCATTTCAAAATTTATTTTAACACGCGTATCCCATAAAATATATACCCACAAAGGTTTGGAGGATAAAATGTGGAAAAATAATTGAATGAAAACGGTGAAAATTCAAATGGAAACTTGAATTTTTTGACATATTTTGTTAGAGCATTCTGACGGGGCATGACGTATACACACAATAATGATATAACTTAAATCTCCTGAGTCTGCTGAGAAAAAGGATATATTATTTGTCTGGGTCCTATAATAAACCACGACTTTAAAACATGTTTAAACACAATGAGCACAAAACGGTCACAATGAGCTCAGCACACAGGGGTGAAATGGCTCAGCAGCGAAGGGGTTACTAACGGATGGAAAAATAACTTTATTCAACAGTAACGGAAATATGTGACATTATTAAAATCATAAAGGAAAAGCACAGAGGCTGAATGAAGCTGTGATCACCGAGCATATAAACCCTGCACTTGATTTATTTATTGAGGTCAGATAAATGGATACAGGGTTTAAAATTCACTCATTAGCTAAGGTCAGACGAACGCAGTATTAACGTGCGTTTAGCCGCACTAAATCACGGCCGCGCTAGCAGCAAATTACGTCCAAATGCCGGGCAGCATACAAAGAACGGCCGCACGAAAGTGCGGCCGCGCAACGCAAGTGGCAAACGCATTTTTTCGAGAACGTCAAACCGCTAGTACTGACGTACAGAGTGCGCTGCGTCCGCTAGCGGCGTGTGTGCGTAATTAGGGAGACGTCAGACGCTGCTAATGTCCGGCCAACATAATGTCCAGACGCAAAAGGGATTTTATTGATGATCCGTACAAAATCACAGACGGAAATGCGCATCGTATGACCGCTATCGCGTATTCCGTGAAAAAATACGTCCATTCGTTCAAACGCACTTTTTCACGGACAACACGAAAAATGCGTAAGTCTGACCCTAGCCTAAATGTAGTTCACTCTGTGTATATAAAAGGATAGATTGCTAGCTCTTCTCCAACTCCCCCAAAAGAGGAAGAGAAAGCAGAATACATCACTGCTGGGCCGAGAACGACACAATCCTGTAAACGACAGGTCATAGAAATATAAATATCCATATGTCTCCCCCCACTTGCAGGTCCGCCATCAGGGGGTGACAACCGCATAGTGCGACGATCTTAAAACATCTGATATTGATTCCCAAAGGGGACTAACAGATAAAGTGCCGAACTTAACCACTAATTGCACAGAAGGTGAATTCCACCGTACGGTGCAATTTCGTGGCAATTTGGCTATTCAGAAAGCTGTCAATTCGCCAAATATTGGCGTATTGTCAGCGATATACGGTGCAATTCACCTCAGATCGCCCAAATCCAGCAGCAGTGAAATTGTCTCAGAGAAGTAATGGTTAATCTATTCAGAGAATGTCGAACTGCACCGAAGAGTTGGCGAAAAGTCACAGATTTTTGGTGCTTCAGTTCAACGGGTTTAACCCCTTCACTGCTGAGCCATTTCACCTCTCTGTGCTGAGCTCATTTTTACCGCTTCTGCTTATCAAGTTTAAACGCAATTTGAAGTCACATTTTATTATGCGACCCAGACACATTATATATCCTTTTTTCAGCAGATTTATAATATATCATATGTATACGTCATGCCGTGCCTGAATATTGTAGCAACAAAAAGCAATAAAATTTGAATTTTCAATTATCTACCGTATGTAAAGTGATTTTTTTTTCACATTTAATCATCCAAGCCTTTGCGGTTATATAGTCTATAGCAGTGTTTCCCAAACCTGCCCCGGGACCCTCTGCCTCGCCACTTTTTCCAGATATGTGAAGCACAGCACAGGTGATATGATTTGCTGCTCAGTGATTGCAGGATTCAGTCTGCATTTCCCCAAGGTGATCTGCAGAATCTGACCTGGTTGAGGGTCCCTAGGACAGGTTTGGGTAGCACTGGCCTATAGGGTATATTTGTTAAAATTAGAAATGGGGACTCACTACTTTTTTTTTCTCTAGGAAATTACATTACTTTTTAGCTAAAATCCAAAATATAAAATTTGTTCCTTTCATTTGCAGCAAAAGTATTATTTTTTAGGCATTCTGGATTTTTTCAGTGAAATTTTTGATTCCCAATTTTTTAAATGTTTTTTTTTTTATTTCTGTAACAGACCTTTTTATTATAGGACCTTTTTATTATTTCCATGCGTTTTAATGGTTTTAAAACAACGCCCTTTCAAAATTGCATTTTTTCCCCCATTTTTTTACCCCAGTTTGGTGGTTGTTCGGCTTTTGGCAGTCAGTCGGCTGCGTTCTGTGATCTCACTCTTATGAGCACAATAAAAATGCACCTTAATATATAGAGCACTTTAGACTAGGTAACATACTAACCAATGTAAATATAGGTTTCCACTAGTTTGTGCATTTTTTAAGACGTAATGCAATAACACAATAAAAATGCACCTTAATATATAGAGCACTTTAGACTAGGCAATATACTAAATAGGGATGCACTGATACTGGTATCGGTGCCGATACCGGGATCTGCACAAGTACTTGGTACTCGTGCAGATGCCCCCCCCCCCGAAACCTAAACTGATACCGGAAGCCAGCGCTAGGCTGGCTTGCCGGCCGGTTTCCGTGGGGCAGTGCTCGGCCTCTGCTAGGCTCCTCCGAGTGCTTTTCTTACCTCGAGCGGCCGCTGGCAAAGGGTTGTAGCCCAGCCGTTCGTTGGGATCCACCAGCAACAATCTCGTGAACTCCGGGATCTCGTGAGACAGTGACTTGTGCGTGGTTCCCAACGAGCGGCCGGGCTGCAACACTTTGCCGGCATCCGCTCAAGGTAAGAAAAGCACTCGGAGTGGCCTGGCAGAGTGGGAGAGACAACTGGGGGGCAATATATATTTGAGCTAGGGCAATATATGTGAGCTGGGGGCAATATATGTGAACGGCAATATGTGAGTGGCAATATATGAGAGCTGGGGCAATATATATATATATATGTGAGCTGGGGCAATATACAGTATATGTATGAGCTGAGGGCAATATATATGTATGAGCTGGGGCTATATATATTTGAGCTGGGAGCAATATATATATATATTTATATATAAATGTACGAGCTGGGGAATATATATATTTGAGCTGGGGCAATATATACTGGGTATATATACATAAATGGCCTGTTTTTATTGTAAAACTGTCACATGAAATTAAATAAAAGTATCGGTACTCGGTATCGGTGAATACTTTAAAAAAGTATCAGTACTTGTACTCCGTCTTAAAAAAATGGTATCGGTACATCCCTAATACTAACAAATGTAAGTATATAGGCTCTCACTTGTCATTACACTATGAATTAACCTGGGTGAGGTTATAAATCTATGTATAATTTTGTATAGATGGTATCTAACCCCGAATCGTCTGGCTCACATACCCGGATACTCCGGAGTGTGTTGGCGTTGTGGTACCGGTATCGGATCTCTTCTTCATGTATTTTGGCAATGCCCACTTATTGCTAACTACTGGGATAAGGTGTGTAGATTGATTTCTCATTGTACTGGCCTGACCATGCCTTTATGTCCTAAACAGTATTTATTACATATGCTACCCATTAACATACAATTACGGCATAGAGATATAATTTCGATTGTACTTAGTGTGGCCAAATCTACCATTGCACGCCATTGGCTTTCCAAGGTTAGTCCCTCCATGAGGGAAGTTATGTTATCGTTAGAGGATGTGTATCATTATGAGGAAATGTATCACAGGGCTGCAACCGCTCTTTCCTCTTGTCATGATGTGTGGGAGGGATGGAAGATTTTTGTCTCCTCTGGGAAATTGATTTAAAGATACTTTGATCTGTGGATCTTGTTGAGCATTCTTTTTTCTTTGTCTTTTTTTTTTGCTGCATTTTAGTTTTTACAAAATGTAAATGTTTGGTCCACACAATTTTATAAACACTTGTTACGTTACTTGTCAGATCTCCTATTACCTATAGGGCCCTGCGTGGCTCCTTTACTCTTATTGGTGGTTTGTACCTTATTTCAGGCAAGATATATGTTTATGTGTGAACCTTCTCTAATAAAAATTTATATATTTTAAAAAAAAATCTATGTATAATAAGAATAAGGAAAAAATGGTATATGAAACAAAATAAGCCAATATGGGTATGGAAACCGCCCCCAAAAAAAACTATAGATAAATAATGCACTTTTTGCACTATGTAGGAAAATGCATCTTAATAATATCACAATTGGGAATATATTTTAATGTAAATGATACAAAAGGAGGATATAGATTGTAATTGATGAAACGGAATGTATGAATAATTAATGGAGCCCATAGATAAAAATAACTAATAAAACTGTTTGCAATTTCATATAATCTAGTGATATACTAGATAAATTTAAGGCAATAGTAACGGACTATATAAAATCAAAAAAATGATCCGCAATTTCATATGATCTAGCTCTGAAAACCTATTTATATGAAAACATGCAAAAAAGTTAATATAAAAATATAAGCTCAATTAAAAGAACCTGTAGCAGTCGGACCCAATATAGAATATGAATGGAACCGCCTGTTTCGAATAAAGGGCGAAAACGTACAATATACAGTATCTCACAGAAGTGAAGTGAGTACACCCCTCACATTTTGTAAATATTTTATTATGTCTTTCAGTGTTGTCACATGAAAAGATGACACTTTGCTACAATGTAAAGTAGTGAGTGTACAGCTTGTATAACAGTGTAAATTTGCTGCACCCTCAAAATAACCCAACACACAGCCATTAATGTCTAAACCGCTGGCAACAAAAGTGAGTACACCCCTAAGTGAAAATGTCCAAATTGGGCCCAATATGCCAATATTTTGTGTGGCTGCCATTATTTTGCTGTGTTGCCTTAACCCTCTCGGGCATGGAGTTCAGCCGAGCTTCACAGGTTGCCACTGGACTCCTCTTCCACTCCTCCATGACGACATCACAGAGCTGGTGGATTTAGAGAGACCTTGCGCTCCTCCACCTTCCTTCTGAGGATGCCCTTCAGATGCTCAATAAGGTTTATTTTTTCAATTCTTTATTTTAGGTTTTGCAGAGAAACCTATAGCAAACCGAGTAATAATAGGTCTCGCAGGACCACAACATATTGTATAAAGAGTCGTGTAATAGAGAAAACATTAACAGCTTAAAATCGATAAGGAAGGAGCCTCAACGGGCCATAAAAATTCACCAAGCAACGCATTAAAACACAGAGAGGCTACAGTTAATGCTCGCTCAGGTGAGCGCTAATGTTAGGGCCACATTACATTCCTATCGCTAAGTGTATAAGGTAATGTATTACATTACCGCTTGAAGCACTGCACCTTATTTTCTCCTTTTGTTCAGTGATCTGTTAGTGTTATGTCCCAAAAGCACTCCCAATCTGGAAAACTGTGAGACAGACAGTAAGTCTGTCTAAACATCACAGTTCGGCAGATCGTCTGTTGCGTTCCGTGGGCTGCGTTCGGCGGCGTTAAGCAGATCCTGTTCGGTACACTCCGGGGACCCTGCGGTGAATGCTGAATTGACCGCAGGGTAGGCGACCTGAACTCGCCGAACAAGAGAATAACCCTTATATAGTCAGTGGTTACCACTCAGTAATGATCCTCAGCATCTGGCTGCCACAAGACCACACCTTGAATCCAGCTGCCGCCCAGATACGCAGTGAATGATGATCTTATACAAAAACAGTGTGGCCTGGTAATAATAATATTCTCTTTGATGGTAACAATATAAAATCCAACGCCTTTCATCTTGTAACATTAAAGGGACATGCATGCTTTGCTAGTGTGCTTTTAAAAACATGCTATGCATTTTCAGTGAGTCAGTGTCATTCAGCACGCAGAAAAAACAATTAAGTATGCTATTTTTTCATATTTACCCGCTTTTCTTTCTTTGTTGTTTTTCACACCCACCTCAGGAGGCACTTTAAGCTAACCAATCAGTGTGCACACATTGGTATACATAAAAAATGCACTGAGCATTAGGGATGGGCTGGCAGTTCGATCCGAACAGGAGTTTGATTCGAACATTGCCCGTTCGGCGAACATCTCCGCGTGTTCGCCCACAATGGACCACAATGCACTTGGATACCACGTGCTTGAGGCGACATATGACCACCTGCCACGCATACCGTTAGCACAACACTTTGCATAGGTCCTCCTCCTCATCTGTCTCACCCCCCACTATATGTCCTGCCATGTCATTGCCTACAACCTCCACTGACAGGGATGATGCTACAGTAATTGGGTGTACCAGGTCCTTCCTCAGAATGTGACAGCATCCCATCAGCTGCAGATTTACGCAGTCAGATTTCATTGCCCCAGCAGCTGCAGTGTAAGAAAAAATATAGTCCCAACCATCCCCTTGCACAGCGTCTAAATGCCAGCTTGGCAAAATTACTCGCATTACAGCTGCTGCCTTTCTAGCTGGTGGACTCTGCCTCCTTCCGTGAATTTGCCGAATGTGCTGTACCACAGTGGCAGTTCCAAAACGCCAGTTCTTTACACGGAAGGCCATTCCAGCACTATACCAGCACGTGGAAGACAATGTTATGGAGTCATTGGGAAAAGCAGTCAGCCGCAAAGGTGTACATTACTTTAGACACGTGGTCCAGCAAGCATGGACAGGGCAGTTACATTTCCTTCACGGCACACTGGGTAACTCTGCTTGCAGCTGGGAGGAATCCAAGATGGGGCTCTGTGCTGGAGCTTGCTCATCCACCACGCCTCCAGAAAGCTGCTTATATGAGGTCTGTCTGCTCCACCACCTCTTCCTCCTCCTCCTTCAATGTCTCTGGCGAAGTGGCAGTTAAACCGACGTGTGGCAGGGGCTACACAATGGCTCAAGCAAAAAGATGCCATACTGTGCTTGAGCTGGTTTGTTTAGGAAACAGGAGCCACACCGGGCCAGAAAAATATGTCAGGGCAATGCTTGCAGGGGCAAGCGCAGAGATGGTTAACACCACGCCAGCTTGAGCTGGGAATGGTTGTCTGTGATAATGGCAGCAACCTTCTCTCCGCCCTACGCCTGGGTAAGTTGACGCATGTACCATGCCTAGCACACGTCCTAAATCTGGTGGTACAGCGTTTCCTAACCAGGTACCCAGGGCTGGCAGAGCTTCTCAGCCAGACCAGAAAAGTCTGCAGCCACTTCAGACGGTCATTCCCAGCAAGTGTTCGCCTGGCAGAAATCCAAAGAGAATTCCACCTTCCCACAAACCGCCTGATCTGTGACATGCCCACCAGGTGGAACTCGACATTGGCAGAGGGCCATCAATGAGTACCTGTGTGAGTATGGCACAAGGACAGGTTCAGGTCAACTTGGTTCCCCCCCCCCCCGCAGTGGCTGATGATCAAGGATGCATGCACTGTACTGTCACCATTTGAGGAGGCAACGAGGATGGTGAGCAGGGACAGTGCATACATCAGTGACACAATTCCTCTAGTGTTCCTGCTGGAGCGCACTCTGTGGGGAATTATAGATGTGGCACTAGAGGCAGAGCAGCAGGAGGAAGAGGAGGCCTTCCCTAGCTCTCAAGGCCCCAGTCTTTACGCAGACAGCATTCCTGCGGGTCCTCAGATCAGACAGGAGGATGAGGAGGAATATTTAAGTTGTGGGGGGCATTGAAGGTGGGGATTCCTCAAGGGAGGGTTTTGTGTCCCCAGAAACCCAAGGACTAGTACGTGGCTGGGAGGAGGTAGTGCACAATATGGTCATCCTCAGTGACAAGGAACACTCTGAAGCCAATGCCACCTCCAACCTACGCTGCATGGGCTCCCTTATCCTGCAAAGCCTGCTAAAGGACCCCAGGATTCATGCTATCAAAGAGAGGGATCATTACTGGTTGGCTACGATACAAGGGTAAGGTTGCAGAGCTCATCCTGCATTCACAGAGGGAGCACAGGATGAAACAACTTGAGAACGCTCTAAAGCGACACTTGTGTAACACCTTTCCAGACACTGGAAGGTTACCAACTGATGACACAGGTGCTTCTGAGGCTGCGGTTGATCAGAGGAAGAGCTGCTTAACGGATGCCTTTTCCAATTTTTTTAGTCCACGACGCCCAGGGACATCAAATGTAGGCACCCATTGCCAGCGTCTTCACCATATGGTGCAGGACTATCTAGGGGCAAGGGCAGACCTGGATACCTTTACAGCAGAAGATCCACTGGCTTACTGGGTGTTGAGATTGGATCACTGGCCAGAATTTAGCCAATATGCTATGGAGCTACTAGGTTGCCCTTCATCCAGCGTGCTTTCTGAAAGGACATTCAGTGCCGCTGGAGGTTTTGTCGCAGACAAAAGAGTGCACCTGTCCACCGACTCTGTAGACCGGCTGACATTTATATAAATGAATCAGTCCTGGATCAGCAGCTATCACTCCCCTGATGCGGATGTAACTGAATAGATCGAGGATCTCTTCTGCATTCCCAAAACCTTCACCACTGCACTCTTCCACAATACCTCAGAGGGGTTACAGTGTGAAGGCACTAGCTGCCACCAAATGCCCAATATTTGGGTGCACTGACACTGACGCGTGTACCAGATTCATATCATTGTAATATTTGACGGCAGAGTCCACCCCTGCACTCTTCCACAATGCCTCAGAGAGGTTACGGTGTGAAGGCCCTAGCTGGCACCAAAGGCCCAATTTTAATGCACCTGTTGTTACTTTCATCCAAAGCCTGCATAAGTTTCACCATAATTTAGCCAAAAAAAAAAATCACTAAACTTGTTCTGTGTGTCCTAAAACGTCTCTTTTCATACAGGCTGCCGCCCCAAGCAGTCGTTTATGAATAGATTAAAGGAAAACCATTTACCGTCATTTTTTATTTCTAGATGTTTCTATACATCCGACAAATCCGCCACTTCACGGCAGGTTATGGAGACCTTCTAGGCACGATATTTGAAAGAATTTTTCGTTTTTATTCCTAACCTTGATTTCATGGAGAAATCACTGTTCCTTTAAAAACGTATTTTTTTAAAACTTTTTTTCCTTGTTTCCTGTCCCCCAGGGCACTACCCGGACCCCCATACACCTTTTATGGCAAATATCTTGCATATATGCCCTCTTGCATGTGCGACTGAGTTGCTCCTCCTCCCTCCTGCTCTGTGAGCTGATGGGAGGGTGGGGCTGAACTGTCACCCCCCTCCCCCAGCTTCTGCAGAGACAGGGAAGGAAGGAAATCCATTCACACAGGGAGAAAAAGAGACAGCAGAGAGGAACAACAAAGAAAAGCACAGAGACACAGCAAGAAACGGTAAAGAGGGAAAGACCTCGAGATAAGCAGAGAAGGTGCAAGAAAAGGTGCAGTGAGTGCACACAAAAAAGTGTGAGTGACTGTGTGTGGGACTTTGTGTGAGACAGTGAGTATGCAAACCTTGAAAGAGCGCGATTGAGTTTGTGAGAGAGCGTGAGTGAGAGAGCGAGTCTTGCTATCACTGTTGCATAGATGCTAATATTCTGTTCCTCGGTTTCCCCAGTTTGAGGTCTTGAGCGTGCACAGCTTGTGTTAGTTCATACAGTCACAGGTATTTATAAAGCGCTACAAGAAAAAAAAATGTAATCTGCGCTCGTTTCTATATAATTCCATGTGCAACAAAACACTGTCAGAGGTTTTAGTTTGCTTGAATGGCCATTGAAGCGTACGCTCACTCGCCCCATAAAGGCACCTCTCGGTAGAGTGAGTCCCAACCAGTGTACCAAAAGCTGCTCCTCTGAGCAGCTGCATGCTCTCCTGCTGCTTTTCAGCTAAAAAGAGCAGAGAAATGGTGGGTTTTATTTATACCTGCACCAAGCACTTCCCATTTGGGGTTGAAAACAAAAACATGGAAAAAGGAACTGCAGCAAAAATGACTAACATGTATACATACGTACAGTAAAAATGGCGCCGCACCTGTACTCACCAGAGCGGCTGCAACAGCCCAGTTCATGTGTAAAACATTAAAAAAAAAAAATTAATCTGCGCTCGTTTCTATACAATTCCATTTTTTTTCTTGCTATGTTTTATACATGAACTGGCAGGGTTATTCAAAGAGATCCGAATTGCTGGAGAGAGGTAACGGAACGTTGAAATTCAGCGTTCGGTGCAGGCAATTTGCCAAATCTTGGCGAATTGCCTGCACATACGGTGCCTGTTCAGTGGCAGTGAAATCCCCATAGAGAAGCAATGCTTAGTCTATTCAGAGAACAAAAACCAGCAGTGAAAGGTTGCCGAATTGCTCTGCCATTCCGTGGTTTAATTCGACAGGTTTATTCAGGAGAATCCCATAGGCTTCTATGTTAAAAATATTTCCGTTTCAATCCAACATCTAATAAACCATTGATTATAATATTCTGCAGTAAAGAGTCTCTTTATTGATAGTTTTTTTTAGGATATTTGCCATATGTGCCAGGGGTTGTATCGCCAGAGGGGATCGTCAGCCAAGTGCCAGGGGTTGTATCGTTCTTGAACCCAGGACATACTTGAAAACGAGAGAAATCTCAATGTATTCTTCCTGGTAAAATACTTTATAAATAGATAAAATAAATTTGCAATCGGACTTTGAGTGGCAGCAGAGCCTTGTGGTTTAATTTAGCTGTTCTATGGGAATCAAGCCTAGTATTATTAGTTAATGTCTGTGCTCTGAATAAGTGTTGAGAGGACCAGGTAGAATCCATCTCTAGCTTCACTTTACCACCACACAAGAATACATAAACGAATGAAGGAGATTCCTTTGACCCAAAGGGCAGACAGACACCATCTCTAGCTTCACCATACCACCACACAACGCTACATATATAGGAAAACAGTCTTAGATTAGAGGGGCAAAGGTTTAAAAGTAACATCAGGAAGTATTATTTTACTGAGAGGGTGGTGGACACATGGAACAGTCTTCCAGTAGAAGTGGCAGAGGCTAAAACAGTGATTGCGTTTAAATAGGCATAATGCTATCCTAAATAAAAGATAAATCCAGGGAAAGTATCCATATAACTGGACAGACTAGATTGGCTGAAAGAATATGTCGGCAGATCAGAACCTGTTTCTATGATATAAGGTGCACGTGTGTACACTTATCATTGACCTAGTCATTTGTTGGTGTTTGATAGTCATGATTTTACCTGTTGAAGACCAAATTTGTGGTCAAAACATCGCTGGAGGAGAGCTGGACCATCGTCTTGTTATTTCTCTGTGAATTTAGGATCTGGCAAAATTTATGCGGTCATGAATGGAAAACCAGACATTTATGAAAAATGAAAACAAATCTTTATTTTGAAGGAGAAAATATTCATACAAGTAACCACAGACATCAAGCAATATGTTCAAGTAAGATTTAAAATGTTTTATCATTTTTTAAAATTTTTTTTTCTTGTCGCTTTAAAACTTCCAGGAAGAACAACATTTACAACATGACCCAAGCAATCAGGTGTTAAGTATTATGTACAAAAGATCAAAGAGTTGTCTCCAATAGTACAATCGGTGCTGCCCCGCGGCATGGCAACCATCGGGACAATGGACATCGGACCTCTAGTTTAACTCTGAACAAAATGACAAAAAATTATAGACCGACGCGACTTCCATCTACCGTAACAAAACATAACACGCCAAGCTTAACCGGGTGCCTTTCACAATGGTACGGCACTCGCGATGAACCCAATAACAATTCGGCTTCAACGGATCTTCTTAGATTGAACTCCATTAAACAAATAACCCCCCCCCCCAAAATAAAATATCTATGGCAATTTTTAATGTTAATCTCTTATTGCAAGAGAAGCACAGCACGCAATTTTGTGACGCGAGACTCTGCTTGAGCCGAAACATAATTACAAAAAGGTACAAATCACAACACGTAAAAACAACAAAAATCATGAGGCTTCTATCAAGGCTTAACCGGATTGAAGAAAACCAAAATTGCTAATGCTAATGGAATGAAGACATTCCATACTTTATGATAAAAAAGAAATCATAATATAAAAAAAATGCACTCAAGTTTAAAATGATTTTACTTATATAAAACGTCCACATAAACATCTGATTACGAAGATTTGAACGCGTGTTCCTTAAATGTTTGCTAAATTCTCTACACTGCTATATAACATTTTAAAAGTTTACACAATGTACACTGTGCTAAGTCAAAAAAATAAGTCTTCTAGATCCCAACTGTTCCCTGGTGGCTACAGGACATGAAGGACACACTCTTACATTAACAATAAATAGGAGAATCGGGAAGGAAAATGGGATTATTATTAGACGCATGGTCACAGCTACTACAAGACTGATGTTTGTGTGCTTATCTAGTTTATATTCAGTCTCTTTTAAATTTTTTTTTTTTACAACTTTGGTGATATGACAGCAGTAACTGCAGCTAACCACCCATCATTATATTATACGCCCCAATTGCATTCTTTTGCATAGAACATGTAAAGCCTCTCCATCGTATTTATGGTTTGTGATCCTAAACTGGATGATGTAGGTTTTCACCCACCCCTCTACTACTAATACCCTTTGCTTTGGAATTTCTACATTTTAAGTTCGAAGATATAAATCTATTGAATAATGGAAAATACCATCACTCCTTTTCAGACTACGTAAAGACACACAACTGGGGTAGAAAAGGAGAAAACCAGCCCAGTTTTAGCTGGAAAGACGTAAACTGAAGCTTCTATGCTTTACAAACTAAGGGCTGTATTCCAAGACTGGTGTAAACATTCCAGAACCATTAACGTCTATAGCGATATCATTTTTACAACAGCTCTGGTTAAGTTTACAGCCATAAGATTTTTTTGCAATATATTGCTTTTGATCAAGTCTACAAATGGGAAGAATGTCACGTAGAAATTTAAATGGAGAACAAGGAGGCAGAGATCAATAAATAAAATCAAAGGAGAGTTAACAAGCCAAATTGCAACGTGAGAAGAGAAAAGGAGAACAAGAAATCATATCATACACTTTGACCAAGGCTCTTAATTAGGTTTTATCCCCCCCCCCTTTACCTCTATACATCTGTATTAGTCTACATAATCCAATATACAAAACTTTGCTTGGCTCCAAAGTTTTTCTATTGGCTTTGAAGTTTGAGCTACAATTTTCACATCTAGGCATTTGACAGCAGTTATTGAATGCTCATCAAATGTTTAGTTACTGAAGAATCTGCCTTGATTCTTTTATACTTCTATTACAAAAAAATTCTTGAAAACCAAATTGTGATAAGCCATATTAAAACCAAGCCTAGAAAAATAATAATAATAAAAAAAAAAAAAAAGCTATCTTTTTGGTTGTTGTCAACCTCTTCTTTTAAAAATTCTACTATTATTGCATTAACTTTCTAATTACTTTCATCCATTTGTTGACATAACACATTTACATGATTGGTACATTAGAATCAGCATCATTTATTTGTGTCGGTGCGGAAACTACAAAGGCTGGCAACCAAAAAATAATCTGTGAGGCCAACTAAAACAGCAAAGTACTCGCAAGGATCGGAAAATATATCACTATAGCCAAGTTTTTTTTGTTTTTTTAACACGTTTGTTTGCTTTATCTTCAGGTTTTTCTAAACTGCATTCTTGATTTTGGTAATCTCTTTGCACTTAAAACAATTACAGAAGTCCCATCAAAGTTCAAATCTAAAATATTTGCTACATATGCTCAATGAGAAAATTTCCTAAAGAATTCAAACTGGCAGAAACTTCTTAAACCATTCACTACTGTGATCGAGTTAACTCAAGCTTCAAAAGCACCATTGGGTGTCTTAGAGCTAACCGGATCTTGACACATTCTGGAGAAGTGCAAACGCATGTTTACATATGGGTTTCCAGAATATGTCCCTAAAGTTACAGTACATTGGACATATCAGCCGATTTACTCTGACCAACTGAAGCTGCAGATTGTCTCCTGTCAGAGACATAAGTGGGCAGCCTCTGTGCTATATATGCGTTAACCAGCAGAGGAAGCCCTGATGGGCTGGAGAGAGGTAGAGTTTTGGGTCTATATGTGTAAGTATGTGTGTGCTGGTTATAAGGCTCAAGGGTAATTTAAAGGATTTTATTAATAATCCTAAGAATACCAGTTTCTGCCAGTGGTTGTATGGAAAACCACTTGGTAATAAAAGTGTTGACATGATTTATGGGCAAATCGACAAAGAAGAAATGTGCCTGGGGTTGTCAGTGATCTAGGAAATCATAAAAGCGAAGTATAAAATATGTGTGCGCAACTTAAAATATATACAGTATATATAGTGGGCGTCATATCCATTTGGTTTTTCCTTACCATAAGCATCTACAAGGAGTCTAAAAAGTGCTGATCAAAGTATTGGAGGAAGAACCGTCAAGGATTGATGTTTTGGTATGCAATTAGGTCTGTGTCAGACGAACGCAGTGATCACGTCGGTGTTGCTGCACATTTTAACATCCGTCATAGCATAAAATTATGATCAATAGAGACCCACACACAAAGTACATCCGCACAACGCTCGTGGCACCGGACGCAATTTAGGCAATAATGTCAATCCGCTAGGACGGACGCACAGAGTGCACCACGTCCACGTAGCTTTGTGTGTGAGTGATGGAACGTAGTCAGAAGGACTGCATTTTTGATGGACAAAATGGTTTTTCATATCATGTATCAGTTTTTTTCATTTTACATATTAATTTTATTTCCCATCTACATCAGTCAAAAAAAACGTCAGTCAAAAAAACGGACCGTGTGGTGTCTATAGTATCAGTCAAAAAGTACGTCAGTTGTGCACGGACGCACAGTGTGCTCAGAGTGTGTTGGTCTGACATTAGCCTTAGTCAAGAGTTTCTGAAAATCTATGTTCAGATTTTCATCTTCTAAAGATAATTAAATAACCCTTTATTAGTTAAAAAATTGGGTTCAAGGGCATTAATATGCCTTAAAAATTAGCGGATTATAAAGTTATGTATTCACGTGAATTTGTTGGTGTATATATTACGCGTCTAGCTTAGTACTCAATTTACAGCTGACTTGCCCTTCATAGAAACTACGAGATCAATGAGATAAAACAAATAATAGTAAAATTAACCTTGCATTTTGATTGGCTGCTCTGCCTATCACACAGCTAAAATTTGTAATCATAATCACGGCTGGGAACGCCCATATGAAACTGAATGCTTGCAAAACCTACATGCAAACATCCTATAGAATCCTAAAGAATAAAAAAGCCAATTTATAACATCTACTCACGCATATAATACAGACTTCATCAGAACTTACACCAAGGTCTTATTTATAATCTAAAGCTCTATTTCGCAGAAAAAGATCTTCTTGCAAAAGCGAACAAGAAACAAATCATAAAATAAATGGCATACAATGCTTACATGTACTGACACATGAAAGTACTACTACATTTGGCAGTTCCTATCCAAATAAATTGCACTTATGACATTACACTGATAAAATGTGTGTTTTATTATACTCTCTGAAAGGATATATAGTCACTTCAAAAAAACGGAATTTGAAGCGATACAAGTTGAGAATCGGCTAAAATCTGAAAATGCTCGACACCAGAATTGTTTTAGATTTTGGAATATTTGTAAATAACAGTGAGAAACCTTTTGGGACAGGACCAAAGTCGGTACACGTAATTTGTTTCACGCACACCGCACAAATATAGCCCGAGGCCTTACAGCAATTTTATACAATATTTTAATAATTTTGTCCCATGATTTCAGGTGCAGAATTTTTCATGTCAGACCTCAATATGTTTTTGTTTCTTGGATTTTTGGATAAGGGATACTCCGTTGATATTGTTTTCACAATCATTTCATAGGGGCTAGATGATTGTAGAGTGAAGGGCCAATGGGATCGCAGGTTTTCTATGCTTCTTGTCATGATCATAGAACAAAAATGCAGATAAATGCAGGATAGGAGACTTGGAAAATTTTAAATTACAAACTTGATTTATGAAATAGAGGGTCCCAGACATAACTCCTTTCAAACTAACATGTATTTTTATGGAACAGCCATTATTAAGGCTGTAGCTTATGCTATATGCCAGGGATCTCAATCTCGGGCCCCCCAGATGTTTCTGAACTACACCTCCCATTAATCTCTGGCCATTTATTGCATTCAAAGAATTCTGGGATTTGTAGGCAATAAACATCTGTGGGGCCAGAGTTTGAGATCCCTGCAGTATATGCAAATACACAAAAATTAAAAACAACGATATACAGTTGTGTAAAAAGTGTCAGACATTGAGGATTTTTACAAAACAAACCACACAACATATAATAAAAAGTATTATTGAAATGCGTTCGTCTGTCCTCACGTACAGCCAAATAAAAAGGTCTGATCTTCCACCACAATGTGGAAAATTTGAAATTTAGTTTAGTTTTTGTCATAATACAGGATTTAGAATTAAAATACAAATAAAGCTTAAATTGGAGGCTATTATCCCAAGGATTTTAAAAACCAACTTGAATAATATAGACTTTTGCAATTCGTAGCAGAATCAATAGTTGCTAATTCTATTACTATTCGGGGGGCAGAGTTTGAGATCCCCCATATAGACCATACATTTTACACCAGTCATCTATCTGATTATTTCCTTCATTGTTTGTCTTCTGTGTTGTCCCTGGATCCCTGGATCGTAGGACAACATGATTTTATTAGGCCACGAAAAGCTCCTGTTGGTTAGAGGTTGGCTGGCAGACAAATAGGAGGGAATCATTTTTTGAGTTAACTAGCATCTTACTCTATCTAGTGTTATTCTGGAGCAGTGCAAATCAATTTTGTTTGCGTATTGGCTCCAGATTGTGCCCCTAATGTTCTAGCGCACCAAGCATTAAAGCCAATGCGCTAGAATGGTTTGAACAGCTGGGACAGCTCCCATCGGAGGACACAGCAGTTCCAGCTGCATTGTAGCATCAGTTGTGCTTCTTGGCCAGCAGATGGCGCCACCTGCCTGTCAAATAGTGCATACAGCATGAAAATGTGCTGTGGGGATTCTACAGCACATCTGTATGGCTACCGCAAAGTGGTTGCCCATAAAACCACTGGTTCCCAACAGTGATTTTCTGGAAAACCACCTGACAGTAATAGATAAGTTCTACTGATGACCCCTCAGTTTTAGAGGGAGCGTCAAAGTACCCTGCCAGAATTAGCATACTCTGGTGGCAATGCAAAAGGTTAAAAAACAACCCAAAAACAAATAAGGCACTACTATGCAATGTACGCCGAATGACGTGGTAACTTAAAAATCTATAACACAACGGATTGTGAATTATATTGGAGCAGCATGAGGATTATAAGAATGGTATGATCCGAAAACCTCTTGTGTCGGTTGTTTATGAAAACCATTGTACTCAAAGTCTTGTGTCTTTGGCACGCAATTCTTAAAATTAGACCTTATTTTGGGATGTGTAGGAGGGGTGAAGAAAAAAAAAATATCACAACAAATAACAAAAAAATACAAACCACAGAAAAAAAAAAAAAAAAAGCTAATCACGGAATTCCTTTCTCCACTCAGCTTTACGAATGCAAGAATTGCGGAGTACCGTGACAATATAAAAATATAGGAATGCAATGCAGCTGGATCGATGTCCGCATTCAACGCCTTATTCTTCTATTACAGACATTGTTCTGGAGTGGAGTTGCGATATTTCACAATGCTCTTCTGTCCTCACAAAAAGAGACTTTTTTTTCCATGCTAGGGGGATTGTCATTCCGGGACAGAATACATAAAACAACATGCGCAGGAAGCTAGGGCCTTTACCCTGCAAGCATAAAACACAAGTGCTAGGTGCCACACTACTGACCATTGAGGGACTGGGGTGCAGACACACAACCTACTCCACTGTACCATCTTTCCCGGAGGTGCTCGCTCTTTCTCTTGCTCTATGATCAAGGCTTAAAATTAACAGAGTAAAAAGGTCAAGTACTGTATCTGTGTGGTGGATTTGCCTTATAAAAAGAATGCACCTTCCAGAATCGGTTGCTTTAAAAGCAAAAAAAAAAAAGAATTAAAATGTTCAAGTTAAATGGACGTTACTGTTAGTATTCATCCATGCTGGTCTCGAAGAATAGGTTTCGCACATCCAAAATCGAGGCCAGCTCCAAAATCTGTTTCTGAAGGTGAAGATTCTCTATCAATTCGTCCCGTGGCAGAGGAGGGTACGTTTCGGGATAATTCCTAGTTTCCTGTTACACAGAAGGCACAGGTAAATAGCAGACAAAGCAGAAAAGGTAAACGTATAGATTGTAATATTCTTAGATCTATGGAGCATCCAGGTCAGGGATCGTATGTATATGGTTTTCTAGGTTCTTTCGACATTTCAGGTGAGGGGTGTATTCTTGAAAACGCCAACTAGGCCTGGGAAGTTAGGTTGACAGATTGAAAGGGGCAGAATATGTTTTAATACTTGTAGAGTGGGAGTAAGTGCAATTAGTGAACCAGTAATATAAAAAATATATATATCTGATTCCCTCATTTTTACTTGACCCAATGTCCAACTTTTTATAGGTTCCTCCATATTCTGTAGTATATGGGCGTATAACAGAGCTGCAGAGCAATAATGTGGCCAGCAAGGAGTCTCTAAACTATAAAAAGGTTTTGTGTAAATAAGATGTTTTGCTCAAGTCCTAAATGTCATTTTTATTTACATAAATGTCCTCGATGAGTGTTGAATATTTGTCTTAATGTCATATTGACACATTTATATGATTGGTAGGGGAGCAGCAGAATTTGGAGTGCCTAGAGCAGCACTAACAACCTGGTACAGCAGGGTGTAAGCTCATCCTTAATCACCTCACGAGAACCCCTAATTTGGATAGATCTTCTAATGCAGGACTCAAAATTTCAAGTCCCAAGCTACTAACCAGGTCATAAGAGTTACTCGCCACCAATTGCTCCACCTAACCCCTACCCAGCCCTTAACTCTGCCCCAAACACACAACCTTAATAATTGCTGACGTCATTTGCATGTCTTACCCAGAGTTCTGTGCTGCATATGGAGAATGTAGCACATGAGCTCTGTGATGCAGTTCTCTGAATTGCTGGGATGTGTAAATGACTTCTGAAACTATAAACTTTAAAAGTCTCCACACAGCAAATAATAATCTCATTTTAATAAACATATATAATGGTTTGTGATAATGCGCTATTATACAATGTCGACATATCTGACCTAATCAAATACATTGTTAATGAGAAAACCCTTGAACTCCCAGGAAACAGTGATTTTTATTTTGGTTCATGTTCCCTTATGCAGATCTCTGTTAATAGTAGTTTTGGAAAATGCTTCCTCCTACGCTACACTCAAGGTCGCATGCAGCCATGATTTAGAAGGGGCACTACATACAACACCAGAACCTAGGAGGTCTCCAGTCCTGTGTCCTGAGTATGGCAATAAACAAAGCTTACACCAATTGTATGAATGCTTGTATGGCATGTGCCAGCAAGGGGTACACATGCAATACCAGCTGGTTCTTTCATGCAGTCAAAATACCCCCCTGCATCGCTAGACAATTCTCGGTGTGCAACGATAAACTTACCCTAAAACTCTTGTGCATCCTTAAAGTTGCAGAACAGAATATGAACCGTGTGAGAAGCAAACGTAGAAACTCGTCCCCGAAAAACTGGAGGAAAGCTTGGTCTGGGAGAAAAGAACATAAAACATTCTCATGAATATCCTACTTTATTGCCGTGTTTCAAAATGTAGCACAAAGTCCCAAACAAGGACCTGCTACTCACTAATCTCGCGTTCACGCCGTATGTATGTTTTCCCAGCTTCAGCACAGAATCAAACCAGAGGAGGTTACCCACTAAGCGCTGGTGTTTGTTGGCGTTGCACAACTGGCTAAAATCACCGGTATTGCAGTGCCAAGAAGCGAGGCTGCTTCTCAAGACTAAACCGTAAAAGGAGAAGCCGCACAGTGCACTTTTTAGAAGTGCTGGCATTTCTTGGCACTGCAGTACAGGCGATTTTAGCCAGTTTTTGCCACGATGGCAAACATTGGCTCTCAGTGTAGAAGCCCCAGAGTTTTTGGTTTGTTCCTTATGGCATGATACAATGTAAACTCTACGCTTTGGGGTAGCTAGTCTTCTACAAACATCATGTGTTCCTAGGCGTGTATGAACGGTTACAAACTTAAACCACATGACAATATAAATAAATAGATAACACAATGAACTCTGGAAATGTTACATACTTACACCTCCAAATGAAGGTATGTGAAACACTGTCATCTTCCTATTTGGATAATTTCCCCGTGTATACTGCAGGGTGATTCATGAAGACCCGAACCCAAAGTTATTGTTATAGATCGTAAACAAATGAAAGAAAATTAAAGATTGCTTCAGGAAATGTACCTCCACATATATTGAGCACATTCCATCACAGCACAGGCTGGAAGCACCTCTTAGGTGGCAGTACAGTGAAGACAACTGCCTAGCCACGAGAATAGCATGCCTCCGGAAACAATGAGCAAGATGGAGCGACCTGCCACACATCACGTGACTCAAAGGTGAGATTGGAGAGTGTTTTTCCGGACTGTATCATTTCCAAAATTTGTGGTCACCCCTATCTTCCTATCTTACCAAGCTGGACTTCTTTTTGTGGGGCTACCTGAAGGAAGGACTATACCGTAACAAGCCCTGTACGGTTTAAGTCTTAGCGGATAACATTAGGAATCATATCCAGAACATTCATGATGCAATATTGAGATACGCTAGCAGCAACATGCAGCACCGCGTCAATATATGCCTAACCGAAACTGGTAGCTACTTCCAGCACTTGCTGTGATGGGATGTGCTCAACATAAAAGGAGATACGTTTCCTGTAACGCTCATTAATTTTCATTCATTCGTTTAAAATCTCTAACAAAACCTCAGGGTTTGGGTGTATAGGAATCACTCTGTAGAAGTTCTGTTCTTTACCTATGGAGCGGGAATGTGTCAGAAGTTGAGCGATGTCTCTGTTGATTTTCAGGAGGTGAATCTGACACTTGTCCCAAAGTCCTTTACGCATGCTCGACAGGCCACAGATAAAGAGAAAAGCCATAAGCGGGTTGTTCAGGAATAAAGTGAAAAGACTGCCACGTTGTGAATGATCTGTAAAAAGACGAGAGTTAAGATGTTGTTAAACAAAGAACATTTAGCCTCCCCTAACTAGGCGCATCAAACCCTGACACTTGTATGGAGTTGATACTTTATGGTCAAGCACGCAGTTGCAGAGATAACTATCCACATCTTCTCACCCTGGTGACAATATGCTGGAGAGCAGAGACCCTGAGGTGTGCAATGGGCAACTCAGCACAGATGGATTCAGGCTTCCCTTTTATTAGTTATGTCGAATTCTGACAAAGACATGAGAGCCTGCGAGGGCTGGATTGGAGTCCACAAAAACCTTTTGTTGTTTGATCTTTCAAACTACTACAGCCCAAGATTTGCAAAATAGACGCCTCAGCCCTACACCGATAAGCTCCCACCATCAAGACCCCATCAGCATGGCCCTGTCCCCCGATCAGCAGCATTTAAAAAAGACAGACAGGACTGGGCGACCGAGACAGAAATGTTCTTGGGGTAGTTATACATTAAGAACAAAGGGGGAGAAAGAGTGAAGGCAGCACATCCTGAAGGCCGAAGGAGATCACAATCCAGGCCCAAAATGCGACAATGCTCAGTAAAATAAACTCACCTTGCAAAGCCTTTGGGTATGCTGTAGGGGAGAGCAGGCAAACCAGAGGCTGACCGAACAAGTTGGTAAAATTCTAAAAATAGAAAAAAAATATCCATTATAGAAGGACCCAATGAAAATCATTCCAAAATTTTAATGTCCTCACAGGGCGATAACAGCCACAAAGGTAAATGAAGGATCAGATACTCAAGTGTGTATATGTAATGGGTTTTGGCTGAACACTAGCACCGTCTCCAGCGGAAATAGGCTTTTACCGTTCTACCAGAATATCATGAATATTAAAAGCCGATGATTTTACGACATTGTATACCGTAGGATATTTAGCACTGAGTCGGTTTAACCCCTTCACTGCTGAGCCATTTCACGGCTTAAAAACACATTTTTCTTTTTTGTATTATTATTGTTATTATTTTTTTTCTTTACTTTAAACATGGTCATCTTTGGTATCATTGGAAAGGTCATGCACTGGCCTTTCTAGCTGAAAACAGTCAGGAGATATTGGGGTTCAAAGGAACACTTATCTCCACCCCTATCTTTCCTTAGGAGTCAATGAGGACGTTCCCCACACGTCCTCAGCAGTGAAAGGGTTAAGCTTGCCATCCCATGTGTCAATCATCTGTGAATATGTTCGTTTGCAGGGAAAGTTTACCTAGAAGGGAAGGTTAGGGATTGTGGAAAAATATCCAAAAATATAATAAGATAAATAGAAAGACTAGAGTACAATAGCTTGTTGAGTATTAATGAAGCATTTAAAGAGTCACTCAATCACTCCACCACCACCAAGGAGGGACTATCCCCAAATCTCGACCCTATTCCAGTGGAAAAAAAAAATGTTCATCCAACTCCCCCAAAAAAGAGGAGTAAATTTCTCCCGAGACGCACCTCTACTCGCCTCACATTACATTAGCTTAACCCTCTTGTCATCTCCCGCCTGGACTACCGCAACAAGCTCCTGACTGGCCTTCCTATCTCCCGCCTCTCCCCCATGCAGTCCATCCTAAACACATCAGCCCAGCTTATCCTTCTCACCCGTCGCTCTGTCTCTGATGCTCCTCTCTGTGAATCCCTGCACTGGCTCCTCATCCACAACAGAATCGAATTCAAACTAATCACCCTGACCTACAAAACCCTCACTAATGCTGCTCCTCACTACCTGTCTTCACAAATGACCAAATACACCCCAGCTCATCCCCTAAGATCCAACAATGACCTGCGCCTGGCATCCTCCATCATTACCTCGTTACAAGCCAGACTGCAGGACTTTTCTCGTGCAGCGCCGGCCCTATGGAATGTGCTTCCTCGCAACATCAGACTGTCCCCAAATCTGGCTTCATTTAAACACTCTGTAAAGACCCTTCTGTTTAGGGAAGCCTACCACCTGACTCGTTATAAAGACATCTGACCGACCCAAAAATGGTCCCCACCTCTCCCCATGTTAACAACTCATCACTTCAGTCCTCCCCACCTGTTTCTCCCCCTCTCATCCATCTAGATTGTAAAATCCCACAGGAATTACTGTATCTGCTGGCAGGAATACTGACCTGCCTCCTGTATGTATTGTAGCATTGTCCTGTCTTTACCCATTGCACCTTGTACAGCGCTGCAGAATATGTTGGCACTTAACGCCTTCCCGCTGCAGGACGTTCTATACCGTCCTTGCGGCGAGCAGGCTTTGAAGACGCAGGGAGTTGGCTGCAGGGTGGGCTGCAATTAGTGCCGACTGCACCTGTAGGCGAGGCGTCCCTGCACACCTCGACCAGCGAAAGTCACCCCTTAAAGGCACCACCCGTGCGTCGTTCAGGGGTTATTAAATGGGAAAAAATAATAACCCCATCACTACTGAGATCGAGGTACACTATATTGCCAAAAGTATTCGCTCACCTGCCTTGACTCGCATATGAATTTAAGTGACATCCCATTCCTAATCCATAGGGTTCAATATGACGTCGGTCCACCCTTTGCAGCTGTAACAGCTTCAACTCTTCTGGGAAGGCTGTCCACAAGGTTTAGGAGTGTATTTATGGAAATTTTTGACCATTCTTCCAGAAGGGCATTTGTGAGGTCACACACTGATGTTGGAAGAGAAGGCCTGGCTCTCAGTCTCTGCTCTAATTCACCCCAAAGGTGTTCTATCGGATTGAGGTCAGGACTCTGTGCAGGCCAGTCAAGTTCATCCACACCAGACTCATCCATGTCTTTATGGACCTTGCTTTGTGCACTGGTGCACAGTCATGTTGGAAGAGGAAGGGGCCAGCTCCAAACTGTTCCCACAAAGTTGGGAGCATGGAATTGTCCAAAATGTCTTGGTATGCTGAAGCAGTCAGAGTTCCTGTCACTGGAACTAAGGGGCCAAGCCCAGCTCCTGAAAAACAACCCCACACCATAATCCCCACTCCACCAAACTTGTCAGACAAGTACCGTTCTCCTGGCAACTGCCAAACCCAGACTCGTCTATCAGATTGCCAGATGGAGAAGCGCAATTCGTCGCTCTAGAGTCCAGTGGCGACGTGCTTTACACCACTGCATCCGACGCTTTGCATTGCACTTGGTGATGTATGGCTTGGATGCAGCTGCTCGGCCATGGAAACCCATCCCATGAAGCTCTGTGCACTGATCTTGAGATAATCTAAAGGCCACATGAAGTTTGGAGGTCTGTAGCGATTGACTCTGCAGAAAGTTGGCAACCACTTCGCACTATGCGCCTCAGCATCCGCTGACCCCGCTCCGTCAGTTTACGTGGCCTACCACTTCGTGGCTGAGTTGCTGTCATTCCCAAACACTTCCACATTCTTATATTACAGCTGACAGTTGACTGTGGAATATTTAGGAGCGAGGAAATTTCACGACTGGATTTGTTGCACAGGTGGCATCCTATCACAGTTCCACGCTGGAATTCAATGAGCTCCTGAGAGCGACCCATTCTTTCACAAATGTTTGTAAAAACAGTCTGCATGCCTAGGTGCTTGATTTTATATACCTGTGGCCATGGAAGTGATTGGAACACCTGATTCTGATTATTTGGATGGGCGAGCGAATACTTTTGGCAATATAGTGCATCTTGGACATCAAAAGGCACTGTCCGGTGCCCAGAAAGCGACATATCTTGATCTGACTTTCGTTTGCTTTTGGGCTGCCAAAGGTGCCCCCAAAGTTTTAGCCATGTGGGCATAATGCCCAAAGAGCTAAAACTGTGTGAAATCAGCTGATGGATGTCCTGGCATCGGGCATTCAGCAGCAGATACAGTTGCAGCCCGTGATTCACTGTAACAGTTGTAACTCAATTTGGTAGTCATATACTGGCCAAATATGTTAGTACGGTAGGAAATATACTGGAAAAATGCACAAATAGTTCTTACTGCATAATTAATGAAAAAATGATTTTTACAGAACAACAAAAAAAAAAAAAAACACCGATTCCTGTCAGTTTGTTTTTGGAAATCACTTGGTAGTGAAGGGGTTAAGTGATATTGGTGACTACAATGCACTTTAACCAGAAGCAATGAATTTTGATGCATTTCACCCAGACTCTAGATATCTGGATGTAGATATTAGCTTTGTGTTCATCCTCAACCTTGGAAGAATTACAGGCTCGAGAGAGGCCACTGGGAAATCAATCAATCCACTGATCATTTAAAGAAATCTGGATAAGTAAGTACCCGCTCTGGGATGACGTAAGCCACGTAATACAAAAAAATAAATAATTCATAGTAAGAATATATAATATCATTACAAAATAAAATATGTGTTTTTCATAGGAGGGCATTAACAGCTGCAAAAAACAGATAATCTGTACACACACCTTTGTCTGTTGTGAATATTTCTACGTCCAAAAAAGCAAAATAAATGAATAATCCTTTTTCTGCGATGGCCAGCCAGGCTCTGATCCCGCTGTGAGGAATGTAAAAGTTGTTGCATTGGCAAACCTGCATGACTGTCACATTCAATCCAAGGGGGGAGGGGGTGGCAGAGGAGAGGCTGCAGGTGCAGTTGGTGTCATAGCTGTAGAAAGTGGCACTCTGAGCAACACCATGTAACTAGTGCCCATGACAGGAAGCTGGGACCCGTCCAGCTGGCATTGTATGCGTCAGCCTCTTAAATTACATGGAACTCTGTGCCCATCATTGTCTTAACCCATTCGTTGGCAACAAAGTTATGAAGCCACTACAACTGATAAAGACATTAATGGGAAGAATATCACATGGTAAGCCTTATATAGCACTGATTGTATTATATAGCACTGATTGTATGTAGGGATCACTTAAAAACCAGACTATAAATGCACATGCAACTTCAAAATACTTTATCTTTGTAGATTTTACTCCCTATTACATTTAAATATTAATTTTGCGCTGTGAGGCCGGCAGGAAGAGTCGTCTATTCGGGAGCTACAAAAGGAAAGATCATTCATTCCCAGGGTGTGACATCATGTTTATGTTTTGTTTTATAAACGTCTATCAACTTCAAAATATTCAGAAATATTTTTTTTATACACTTAGGGCCCGATTACATTCTCTGCACAATTTTTTGTGCACGAAAAAAAAAAACGTTACTGCGTGAAAATTAACGTGGTATTACGATCAGAGCGCATTTTTCTTCCTTCAAGATTTTTCGTGCGCAAATCCGACGCGCAAAGCCGTTTGCAAATGAACCTTGCGTGCAGGAATCGGTGGGCAGACTGTTTTGTCACGGGAATCAGCCAACATCGATCACCCATTTCCATTAAAATATTTACAAACTAAAACTAAACTAAAAAAAAAATATGAGAAAAAAAAATTAACAACCACCAGCCAAAAAAAGAAAAAAAATTTACAATGACACAATTTATCAATTTTATTGTTTGGGCATGTATAGAATGTGTAACTGTACTGTGCTGTATTTTTTATTTCGTTTCGCCCAGAACGATCACATTTACAGTTACCACCTGCTTTTCAAAGATGTTACGAAAATGCGCACACACTTTCGTTGCGTGAAGATTGTAATACCATTCGCGTACCAGCGCACTAACGCATTGGCGCTCACAATCTTAAGTATGGGATGCGCGCACGAACTTGCGCTGGGTTCGCGCAGGGTCACTCGCGTTTGATGTTAACGTGCAACGTTTGCGCGAATGTCGTAGTGCGACGTTCTGCACTCGCGCAAGCGCGCAAAACAAATGCGCGAAGAATGTAATAGGGCCTTTTGTTTTTAAAAGAAAAAAAAAAAACACTTTCCAAATGTTGTTTATAAATACAGATTTGATAATGATAATGTATCCTTCCTGGTAAAACACTTTATAAATAAATAAAAGCATCATATCCATCATCCAAATCATATTATGGAACTGGTATCTGTTGTGCCAGAAGATCATAAACAGAGACCCAAATAGATTTCTGTTTGCAATCCACCTAACCAGGTATTTGTAGTTTTCTTTGGGAGGAAAATAAAGGAAAGTCCCAGCAGGGACTGAAACGTTGAATTATGCTACCATAATAAAAGTATTTGTTTCTAATAAGTCTATGTGTGACGTGTGTGTCCGGAACCTGGATTCTCTATTTAATATTGCAGCTGAATTGGTGTCACCGGAGCGAGCACCATGGTATGTGGAGACCCTTTGTTATATATAAATATATATCTCATGGAGGATGAATAGTGCACTCTGGAGACTTGTTTAAATAAATATTTACTCTTTATTATCAAGTCGACGTTTCAGTCCATCTGGAAATCTAGAAAAGTCCAGGTGGACTGAAACGTCGACTTGTTTAAATAAATATTTACTCTTTATTATCAAGTCTTCAGAGTGCACTATTCATCCTCCATGATTCCTGTTTATACGGTATAGCAGCACCAGAGCACGTATATTTAGCTGTAAAGGGTTGAAAACCAGGCACCCGTTGGATTGTTATATATATATATACACACACACTGCTCAAAAAAATAAAAGGGAACACAAACATAAGACATCCTAGATCTGAAATGAATGAAATATTCTCATTAAATACTGTGGTCATTACATAGTTGAATGTGCTGACAACAAAATCACACAAACATTATCAATGGAAATCAAATTGAGCAACACATGGGAGGTCTGGATTTGGAGTTACTCAAAATTAAAGTGGAAAACAACACTACAGGCTGATCCAACTTTGATGTAATGTCCTTCAAACAAGTCAAAATGAGGCTCAGTAGTGTGTGGCCTCCACGTGCCTGTATGACCTCCCTACAATGCCTGGGCATGCTCCTGATGAGATGGCGGATGGTCTCCTGAGGGATCTCCTCCCACACCTGGACTAAAGCATCCCCCAACTCCTGGACAGTCTGTGGTGCAACGTGGCGTTGGTGGATGGAGCGAGACATGATGTCCCAGATGTGCTCAATTGGATTCAGGTCTGGGAACGGGCGGGTCAGTACATAGCATCAAGGCCTTCGTCTTGCAGGAACTGCTGACACACTCCAGCCACATGAGGTCTAGCATTGTCTTGCATTAGGAGGAACCCAGGGCCAACTGCACCAGCATATGGTCTCACAAGGGGTCTGAGGATCTCATCACGCAGGGCCGGCCCGACAATGGTGCAGAGCGGAGCAGCGGCGCCAGGCGGCAGAAATTCAGGGGCGGCAAATTTCAGCCACCGGCGCCGCTGCTGCGCTCTGCACTATTTTTTATCGGCGCAGCGGCAGATCCTGCGGCTGCCGCGTTCGTTCCTTGAACGAGCGGCAGCCTGCATGAGTATCTGACGCTCGCCTGAGATCCATCCTCCAGCCTGCCACGAACGAGATCACCTGAACGCCGCAATCTTGCGAGATCGCGGCAGGCTGGAGGGTGGATCCCAGGCAGGCGGCAGATACTCATGCAGGCTGCCGCTCGTTGAAGGAAGGAACGCGGCTGCCACACGATCTGCCCCTCGGAGGGGCCTGGCAGAGGTGAGCCTGGGGGCAAATATATCCATGTGTGAGCCTGGGGGGGGGGGCAAATATATCCATGAGTAAGCCTGGGGGCAAATATATCCATGAGTGAGCCTGGGTATGTGACGCAGGGCACTGCTGGGTATGTGACGCTGGGCACTGTTGGGTATGTGACGCTAGGCACTGCTGGGTATGAGACGTTGGGCACTGCTGGGTATGTGACACTGGGCATGTGACGATGGGCACTGCTGGATATTTGACGCTGGGCTCTGCTGGGTATGTGACACTGGGCACTGCTGGGTATGTGACACTGGGCTCAGTTATATACACCTCACATTACTGTATGACAGAGCTCCACAGCAATAAAATTCTAATGTACGGTGTGTATGAGTGTTTGAGTTTTATTGCTGTGGCGCACTGTGATACGCTCATACACACTGCGTGTTTTTTTTTTTGGGGGGGGGCAGCATTTCATCCTACGCTCCAGGCAGCACAATGTCTTGGGCCAGCCCTGTCATCTCGGTACATAATGGCAGTCAGGCTAACTCTGACGAGCACATGGAGGGCTGTGCGGCCCCCTAAAGAAATGCCACCCCACACCATTACTGACCCACTACCAAACCAGTCATGCTGGAGGATGTTGCAGGCAGCAGAACGTTCTCCACGGCTTCTCCAGACCCTGTCACGTCTGTCACATGTGCTCAGTGTGAACCGGTTTTCATCTGTGAAGAGCACAGGGCGCCAGTGGCGAAGCTGCCAATCTTGGTGTTCTCTGGCAAATGCCAAACGTCCTGCACGGTGTTGGGCTTTAAGCACAACCCCCACCTGTGGACGTCGAGCCCTCATACCACCCTCATGGAGTCTGTTTCTGACCGTTTGAGCAGCCGCATGCACATTTGTGGCCCGCAGGAGGTCATTTTGCAGGGGCCTGGCAGTGCTCCTCCTGTCCCTCCTTACACAACGGCAGAGGTAGCGGTCCTGCTGCTGGTTCGTTGCCCTCCTACGGCCTCCTCCACATCTGCTGTACTGGCCTGTCTCTTGGTAGCGCCTCCATGCTCTGAACACTACGCTGACAGACACAGCAAACCTTCTTGCCACAGCTCGCATTGATGTGCCATCCTGGATGAGCTGCACTACCTGAGCCAATTGTGTGGGTTGTAGACTCCGTCTCATGCTACCACTAGAGTGACAGCACCGCCAGCATTCAAAAGTGACCAAACCATCAGCCAGACAGCATAGGAACTGAGAAGTGGTCTGTGGTCACCACCTGCAGAACCACTCCTTTATTGGGGATGTCTTGCTACCTGCCTAGGCTTCCCTTCTTTTGTTTATTTCATTTGCACAACAGCATATAAAGTTCTACAGGCTTGAAATTATCTTAATTTTGGAGTCTCCGTGTTGTGGGACAATCGGGATTATTTATATTGGGGCGGCCAGGTCCCAGCACTGGATCATTACACGTGGCAGAGATGGAGTGTGGAGACCGTGGATTAGTATATCAGTAAAACCTCGGATTGTGAGTTACGTGGTCTGCGAGTGATGAGCAACAATTTTTTTATAAATTTGAACTTGATAAACGAGCGAAGTCTTGCAATATGAGCAGTATGTACGCTTTGTCTGCCGAGCGTCACGTCACGTTGGAGGGTTTCAACACTTTCAAAAACGACAACAGATGTAGAGACCCCCCCCCCCCGCATACAACTTTTCTTTCCCCTCGCTCAACGTCATTCATAACTGATACAATGTTAACCACAATCTCATCAGTTAGTGATAAACTTCCTGCACAATAACCCTCCTCTCTTCTCGCTCACCTCCCTCACGCTAGCCACAATTCTTCTTAAAAGGTAAAGTGCAGGTTCATTTGTTTTATATTTAGATTATACTGTATTTTGTATTACTCTGTGCAACGAATTGGCAGAGTTTCCAATATTTCCTATGGAGAGATTCACTTTTATATACAAGTGATTTGGATTACAAACACGTTTATTTTTTGAGATTATATATATATTGGGCATGGGCACTATCAGCTGGTGTGAGCCAACTCTAGCATCAGCCTGTTTCCGCGTTAGCGCCAAGTAAATTTAGTCTAGCGCCGGACCAACAAATCGTTTGCCTCTTGCTGCAAACGGCGAAAACCACTTAGCGCGCGGTAATTAACGATTTGTAGCGCGAGCTTACTGGACTTACCTCGTCCTATACTTAACATGGGCAGCGCTACAGAGCACTTTCGCTGTTCTCACCAACAGATCGTTTGGTCCCGGCGCTAATCTTAGCGCCGACACGAATTGCAAAAATTTATCTACTGCTCAACCCTGGTGTTGACTGACAGACGAAGAAAAAAGGTAAAAAAATCGTCAAAAGTCCTTTCCCAAAATGAACAGGCAATTAACCGGCAATTTGTTTTTTGTTTTGGAGAAAGGATTTTACCAGGAAGGATACATTGAGATTTCTCTCGTTTTCAAGTATGTCCTGGTTGGCGAGTATGTACCGTTAGGTGTCTTGCCCAAGGACACTTACTGGAGAAGTTGCTTGCTGGGATCAAACCCATGTCTCCACAGGCTCTCTCCATGCAGAGCGGTGATGTTACCTCTACTCCACCCAGCCAGTAATTGAAAGGAATGCAGCACAGGTGGTCTCTTGGCTCGCTGGATGTAGTTGACGTGTAGAAGATGCATTGTATGGTTAAACAGTCGTGCTTCGGGGAAATGTGAGACGATGCATTGTATAGGAAAACCTGCTGTGTGCGAAGCCCATAGGATTCAATGTAAAAACTATTATCGTTTTTATTCTTTATTTATTCAACCGTTTATTTTTATCCGCAGCAACAAGCCTTTTTATTTATTGAATTTTTAGAATTTATTATTCGCTATTTTTCTGAATTTTTCAAGTGAAATCTGGGGTTCTGATTTTTAAATAAAAAAAATTAAAAAAAAAAGGCGGCTTTTTTGCACTGGAACACTTTTTATTTTTAACCATACAATGCATCTTTCACGTTTCCCCGAAGCACGCCGGTGTAACCATACAATGCATATTTTCACGTTTCCCGAAGCACGGTGGTTATATTATACAATGCACTAGCGCTGGTACTCAGCCCGGGTCATAGCGTTTCTCTGGCGCGCACAAATTAATTTTGTGCATGGACTACCGCGGACAAGGTGATCTGTGTTGGTGGGTTGTCAGGTGCTACCTTTTAGGCTGGCGTCAGACGAGCGCACTATGTGCACCCGTACTGACATGCCTTCTGGCGTCCGTCACAGCATTGAGATGCTACGATGGGGCTAGCCACACGCTGTTGCACGCGCACGAATTGCGCGCGCAACAGCCCTCTCTGTCAAAGCACTAGGATGCGCGTTGATGGAGCTGCAAAGCACGTCCCTCCATAGGAGGACGTGCTTGCAGCTATGAGCGCACCAATTGTGCTCAGTGAGGTGGCCAGACGGGCGTCGAATGGAAGGAACGTCCACTATCACGGACAGTCCTTCCGCTCTTCAATGACGCTCGTCTGACCCCGACCTTAGTGACTCGCGCTAGATTATTCATGTAGCGTTGTCGTTTTAGCTCACACCAGCTGATAGAGCCCAAAGTGTCTGGACATACAGCGGATATACATGTATGTAATATATATGTATACACACACACACACACACACACACATATATACATACTTACATACATACACACAATATATATATTTGAGTGTGTCTGAAACAGATTTAGAATTCTATAAGTGAAACAAAGCCGAAATAGTCCGTTCTTCTTGAAAGACTTTTTTTTTTTGGGGTTTTGCAATCACTTGTTTCAGGCTCTGAAAATTGTATTTACACGACCGCTTTACATTTACCTGACTAAACAAACTTACACTTTTCTTCATTGTGACTTTGATCTACCTGTATATCTGTTAAGGAGTTAAAGAAACCCTATATTATCCTACTCAATGCTGCCCAATTTATCTTTCCAAGGAAGAAACCGACGACCACTGTTAATTACACTTAATAAAACAAGAAATAAAGACCTGATTCTGAATTGGACAGCTCTCGTTTTGTGACCCTGTGGTCTAGTACAAATCGTTTGTGCTGAAAAATAATGAAATACCTTGTAAGCCACGCTGTTTGAAGAGTCCACGATGACAAACAAGGGCTTCCTTGTGAAAGGATAAAGATCTCCGGGATGGAGGCTAGAAAATAAAACATGAAATGATTCATAAAATAAACATACATAACATGAGAATATACCCCTGCTTAGATGTGAAGTTCGTGAAGGAACCTTCACGGATGCTACAGACGCTGAGAAAACCTCAGTAGTGTGTTTTTTATAGAGGTTTATTTATTAAGACATTCTGAATATCACCCCTTGTACTGCACTACTGCCTGTGTTGAATTTAATCATTTCTTTTTACTGGAAAATACATACATTTACTTTTCCTCCTACTTAGGCTTTGACATATTAGATAGATTTTCATGGCAGGTTCTTCCCTAGGTGGTTTCTGACCATTGCTTTTTATCATACCTGTGTTATTTGTGTGTCTGGTTATTGTGGCCACGTCTTTTAGATACAAAGTATCATACCTGTATAGAACTTCAATAAAAGTTAAGTTTTATCGCCACCTGGTGGGGACTGGAGAAATCAGCCTTCAGCTCTTTTATTCAACCTTCATAGAGGTTCTTAAAATACGCAAAAAAAAAACTATTCTAAAGCTGTTGTAAACTTCCCAGAGCCATTATAGCCTATTTAGTTGTTAAGTTTACAACAGCTCTGGTTAAGTTAGCACCAGCTTTGGAATATTGCCCCAGATATAGCCCAAGCAGCCTCATCAGGACCACAAAATATGCAGAAAAGATCATTACTACCCGAACCAGGTAAAGAATAGAATACAATTAGAAAAATTACTCCCCAAAATATTATTTACTCATTGACTTTAATTCTCCAGCACGGGATCAGGAGACATTTCTGAGCATTGTGGTCCTCTCACGGTGGTGGAGAACTGGAGAAAACTAGATAAGGAACAGAAAGCAGAGTGTGCGGTATCCCAGAGTTTACTAAATAAACAGGGTTAACCCCTTGTAGGTATAAAAAAAATAGTTTCAGTTGCTAAAATGCTTATTTTACCAGGCAGGATTCATTAAGGATCACTTAAAATAAAAATACTAAAATGCGGATTTAAAGTTTTTTCTTTGAATTTTGTGATTTTTGGTCATTTTTATCAAGATTCCATTTTTCCATGGACCTCTTTCAGCTCCTCATCACGTACAGTATATGCATGGCTGACCCTCAGTAGTGACGTCAGCACGCTGGGATGCATATAGCAGGGTGTGCGGAGTGAGGGGAGGGCTGTCCCTTTCTCAGCGATGTAGCACCAAGTGACGACAATACCTTGATGAGAAATTTCAGACTAGATTATCCCAGTTCTAGCGTTGGGTGTCTCCATGTTCCTCCTCCGAGGGCATCACTGAATGAGTGTGATCAATCAGAGGGGTATCACTGGCCCCAAACTGTGCTGCTGACAGTAAATCATCTGCCAGGAGTGTGTGGAGGCGGTCCTGTAGGACGCCGCTTTCGCTCACAGCTGGATGTTGTCCACAAAGGCACAGTTTCGTGTAGATTCACTTTGTCTGCAATGATGTATGAAACAATGCATGGATCATAAACATCTATGCATGAATAACAGGAGCATTCACCACTAAACGTTACTCCCGTGTTAAAGGGCCACTACCACCAAACAATGAAATGTTCTTACTGTGTTTATTTTATGTTGCGGATATCTTACATATGTTTTGTTTTTCTCTCGTATGTTTAGTTAAGAAAATATTTTACTCAATATGTGTCACTGGGTGCATCCATTGTGTGATCTTTTGTCTAAACTGCCCCTCCCCCCGTATCTTTCCATCACTTGCTCCTCACTGTGGCATTGGCCATATAATGGAGTCTATGGATCTATCACTGACTCAAATCATTGTATCGTGTGGGATGTATTCAATGGACATCACGGGGGGGGGGGTAGATTACAAGTCTTTTAAGCTCCCTGCCATATCTCACTCGGCTGCCATCACTTATCTCAGGTAGCAGAGTCAGGACAATAGCCTCCTGCTGCCTAATCTAAACATTCCCCTCCTCCACCTCATCAGCTGTTAAATAATGTATAGGATAAACCACAGCCACAAAGCAAAACTCACCGTAAGATTTTGGTAAATGTTGCATCATGGGAAAATCCACAAAATGGAAACCGGAGATAAAAAATCCTAATATTATTTCTCCCTTTTACATGCAATTGCTTCAGAAAAAGAAAAACACAGCATGTGTTTTATAATGTTGTTTTGTAATGTATTGTAGTTACAGCTTATGTAAGTGGTAGTGTCCCTTTAAGTGCTGCCATCTCCTTGTATGAGCACATTGCAACTTCACCAGGCCTCCACTAGCGTTAGCCCTAGTGCCGTCACCTCTATGGTTACATCGGCTGAAAAAAAGACACGTGTCCATCAGGTTCAGCCTTTCACACATCACCTACTGCTGTTGATCCAAAAGAAGGCAAAAAACCCAGTCTGAAGCGCTCGCCAATATGCAACACACTGGATAAAACCTCCTTGACCCCAGAATGGCGTCAGATTCTCCTTGAATCAAGGAGCTTACCCACATATTAAATATTATAACCTTTAATATTATGTTTTTGCAGGAAGTCATCCAGGACAGACTCTGACTCAACCACCTCAACAGGCAGAGAATTCCACAGCTTTATGGTTCTCACTGTATTGGTGATGCGGACCTGCTGTCTACATTGCTAGAATGTGAGTATTCATGGATAGACTGAAAATGAGCAGGGAAACTGAAGCGGTGCTCTCCAACAAGGATGTAAGTACAACACAAAAATAACCAGCCTTTTCTCTTAGAGCAGGATTAGTGGACGTACATCAAAAAACAATGTTTTGACTTCTCACGAGCCACCTTCAAGTATGAAAAAAGCTTTTGAGGAGCCAAAATGTTTATTCGAGATGTATCTCCAATAATTCTACTCCAGAAGAGTGCCGTTTCCTTTTTGTGTACTAATCAAAGAATAGTGTGACTTGTTGCTCTTCTGGGACCTGCAAGAGGAGCCCATGCTGAATGCCAGTCTGATGCCTCTAAATGCCAATGCGCCGAGAGGCAACTGGAAATCCTGTGTATGCCCCCGGAGCCGATTTGATAGCTTTATGGATAGAGAGAAGTCCTCTGCTTTGGAAGGCTGTTCGGCCCGTAAGGATAAGGTGAGGTGACATGTAGCACACCATTACCATTCAACCAAGAGAATTTGGTCATGACGGCTAGAGTGTCACTTTAATAAATCCAGTCTGGTAAAAGAATCATTTTAGGAATTGCCACCTACTTATTTCCTACCCACAAGGAGTTAAATCTATTTTTTCGCAGCCTTTAGCATGTTACAGACAGGTCATCCTTGTTGACAGCAGGAGGTGCAGGTTTCTGCTGTATTGTGCAATGCGGAAATGGAGTGATATCCAGAATCTCCAGAAGGATATAGACATCTTAGAGAGAGTTCAGAGAAGGGCTACTAAAATGGTGTACGGCTTGAAGGAGAAAAGTTACCAGGAAAGGCTTAATGATCTTAACATGTACAGCTTGGAAAAAAGACGAGACAGAGGAGATATGATAGAAACATTTAAATACGTAAAGGGAATCCACAAGGTAGAGGAAGGGAGTATATTTAAACGGAAACAAAGCAGCAAAACAAGAGGACATAGTCTTAGATTAGAGGGGCAAAGGTTTAAAAGTTACATCAGGAAGCATTATTTTACTGAGCGGGTGGTGGATACATGGAACAGTCTTCCAGTTGAAGTGGTAGAGGCCAAAACAGTAATTGAATTTAAGCAGGCATGGGATAGGCATAAGGCTATCCTAAACAAAAGATAAATCCAGGTCAAGTATCCATGTAATTGGGCAGACTAGATGGGCCGAAAGGTTCCTATCTGCCGACATTTTTCTATGTTTCTATATCAAGTTACAGAACTACGAGACAAGAAGACAGAAACCTCCAGTAAATCAAAACGTCGGACTGTTCTTTTATCCAGCTGAAATGATAAAAATGCCATTATTTGGCAAGCCTTTTCATGGATATTCAGAAAATCGTGATGCACTTTGCCATATAAACAATATATATAGTGAACACTTACATGGCGCCCCTTTAATAATAACTTACTTGCTGTCACATTAGTATTGATCGCAATAATTGCATTTTAAATTTACCCTCGGTCTCCTTAACTTCTCACCAAGGGCCAGGCTTGATAAATACTAATTAGCTGTCATAGAAGACACAGGTAATTTACGCCATGTAGCCCGACCTCGGATCTTCATCCAGACCTGACCTCATGTTATATTGTGGGCTGGTATGACTTAACAGAATGTTCGCATCAGCTGCAGAGACTCACTGCCAGAACCACGTGGTGATACAAAGTATACTTTAATTAACCCATTACTCGGG
Source organism: Leptobrachium leishanense (assembly GCA_009667805.1). Taxonomy (NCBI): domain Eukaryota; kingdom Metazoa; phylum Chordata; class Amphibia; order Anura; family Megophryidae; genus Leptobrachium; species Leptobrachium leishanense. Next base: position 117,595,158 of record CM019071.1, on the reverse strand, counting down.
CTTAAAGGGATACTCTAGGCAACATGACCACCTAAGCATTTTTAGGTGGTCATGATGCCCGGAGTATGCCGCCCTCTGTCCCCCCTCCCTCCGCTCAGCAGATCAGCTGAAAAAGCTGAAAACGGCGGAGGACTTTACTCCGCCCTCCCAGCTGTCAGTCAGCAGAGCGGGATTCAGATTTCCCGCTTCTGCCGACTATTGCCGAGTAGGAGACGTCATCGCGCTTTCAGCGCGATGACGTCTCCAACTCGCCGCAGTAGCTGGCGGCAGCGGCTGAGAGTTAGTGTTGCGCGCATCCTCTTGCGCGCAACACTAATCCTCAGAGGGAGCCGGGAGGAAGCCTGCCGATTGGCTGGCTTACGTGAGAGGCGCGCATGCGCGCTTCTCACGTAAACCAGAAGGCAAGTAGAAGCAAGAAGGACGGGAGCGGAAGAGGAGGGAGGGGAGTATAAAAAAAAAAAGACGCTGCTGGAAACAAGTGGATTTTAGGGTATTACAGTTACACAAAAAAAAAAATCCCTAACGATTTATTAAGGGAATAGGGATAGAGTAAGATAAAAAACGGGGGGGGGGGGGGATTTTTGAGTGGAGTGTTCCTTTAATGTGCAGTTCCTAGGCATATGGATATTGAACATTGAGGACATATCGGCGCTGACGACGCAATGCACCTGTCTCATTTCATCACAATGTCACTCATCAACTTTGACATGTATTTGCAGCCGGATGAGGTAAGTGTAGCCGTATGCAACGAGATACCACCTGGACTAATCGAGCAGCAGATACAGGAACAGCTGCCATTTGTCTTATCTGGGCTTTCGTCAACGTGAGGAATTAAAGGTTTAAGGAGGCGATGAAGCAGAATTCAGTTTGTGATCGAGAAGCCAAGTGCACAGGAAGCAGAAATATGTGACGTTAGATGCATATTACGGATGGTGTGTAACCTGCTTGTGTTTTGTGGAAGAACACCCACACACTTCAGAGGTGTGTGTGTGTATATATATATATGCGTGTCCCAGGTAAGGGGGTTACCCTCATAACAACAGCAAGCATTAGGCTGGCATAGACTGACCGGAACTGCTGCTATGGGGTACACTGAAGTCGTGGTAGGCTCATATTGTGTAACCAGTCAGTCCCCATCATTGATCGCTGAATTTGGCATTTTTAGAATATTTTCAACTAAATTAAAGTGGAGTTTTCTGAATATGGTACCTGTGATCCCACAGTGAAGAGTGCGGCGCGCCCTGCCACTTCCTCTCAACGCAAGTGGTGGAAGACTGGGAACAAATAGTTCCACTGTTATTCCGCCATCGTTATGGGTCTCCAGTCTCGTAAGGTCATGCAGAGCTCGTGGCCGGGCAGGGTCGCGCTTGGTTTAATGGAGTGGTATGGATTACATGAGGGTCAAAATGTCAACCCTTAAATACATTTAAATAAAGAGTATCATGTATTTATGATGAAACTTGAGTGCATCTTCCTTCTGAAGTGTGTGTGTGTATATATATATATATTTTCCTTCTCTACATCCAGCACTCCAATTTAGAAAAATGAAGCACCTGGTGCAAAAATCATATAATATATATATATATATATATATATTTTCGATAAGCCGTGTTAGTCCAGATGCCAAAATCATGAGTATAGCAGTACGTAGTGATACCTTTTTTATTGGACGTTACATTTAAAAGACAAGCTTTCAGGAGGATTCCTCTCTTCCTCAGGTCTGGATGCTTACTGAGCAGTTCCTAGAATTGAACATTAGGACATTACGGGTCACATGGGGGGGGATTTAGATGTTGTATAAAGGTATCACTACGTACTCCTATACTCGTGTGTGTATATATATACATACACACACACATATTTAAGTTCTGGTGGGGGGCAGAAAGTAAAATTAAAAGCCTCCGCATAGCAAACAATAAAGTTTATAATTGTAGAAGACATCCCAGCAATTCAGAGAACTGCTTCACAGAGCTCGTGTGTTGGCAAGGAGGGTCATGAGTTAAAACAGACCCTGGATGCAAAAAGGGGAGAAATTGTAGATCTCATTTGCATGTCCTTCCCAGAGTTCCTTGCTGCATATGGGGTATGTAGAACATGAGCTCTGTGAAGCAGTTCTCTGAATTGCTGGGACGTGTAAATGTCTTCCACAATTATAAACTTTAATAGATATATTATAAACAAAGTGCCGTGCACTCCAGCTTCTTGTAAATTGGATTGTAACGATTTGTATCCCGGGAGCGCAATAATATGATATACAATGTATTTGTATAATTCTAACAGAGACAACCCCTTACTGCATAATCGGGGGACAATAGAAACAACGTGCTTTGCATTTGAAAGAGGGAATGAAACCTAAAATTATACTTCTATTTTCTGAAGCGGCTCACTCCGTTGATTGAAACACACCAAATCCTTTTTGCAACCTTGTAAATTAAATGCCCGGTGCCTGGCACTAAGCCTAAATAGACAGCGATATGAAAAACGAGGTGCCACTCTTGGGCTATAACTTGATCTTTATTCAAAGCATAAAAAGGTCGCTGAGGAAAGCCCCTAATTGGAGCTGAAACGTCGACCGTTGCTACCTTTATATGCTTTGAATAAAGAACAAGTTTTAACCCAAGAGTGCCGCCACGTATTTCATATTGATATATATATATATATATACACATACACACACACACACTAATCTATATTTTGATACACACAAATAAGGATTTATATATATAAAAATTGATATTAGCTACGAATACAATATTCAGGGCCTGAAAGAAGGCTTACACATGCACACACAAATACAAAGAATAGCCAAGAATATGGCAACAAATTATAAGCAGAAGAACATCAATTGCATCACTAGCTAAAGAACACACAAGGCATGGACACATTAGTATGCTCATCAGTGATCCCATAGGAAAAAAAATTGTTAAAAACCATCTTTCCCCTCACCAGTGCATTTCTTTATAAGTCTGATTCCTCTTGTGCATAGCGTCCCCGTTCACAACGTCGCGATTACTGTTGGTGAGAACCCCTCCAAAATCATATGGACCTGCAGTGAGGCAGCAACAAGGGAGCTTCAGCTTGAAACTTTCCTGCAAAAAGCAGCCTCTGAATCACACTGTGACTGGAGCTGGCTGACATTTGACATAAAGGTGCATCGTGAGAGAACATGCCGTCTCCTAAACAAGTGAAATTCCTGTACAGAACTCGCCATCTACATCGAAAGAAACTTCATGATACAGTTTGAGTTTACAATGAAAAAACTGACAAATGAACAAAGAAGGAAAGGGAGCGTTAACCTTTAGAATGGGAATAAAAAAATAAAAAAAAAAGGAAATGTATATATACACACACAAATCTTTAGAACAGTAGAAAAGTAAGGATTAAGATTTAGGAACGTGTTCGACTGAATAAAATCAAACGAGACAGTTCTGTACAAAAGAATTGCACCTATAAATGTCTTCCAGCTTTTGCTTTTTAATCTTTGTACTAAAAATTGTGATTGCGACAAAAGTCTTTCTAACGAAATTGTGACTCTTTGCCATCACATTAAAAAAATTAAACATTTTTTTACAATACATCTTTGTATGATGTTTTTTATACAAATGTTCTGTTTTGCAAGTAAGTTGCCTGTCTATTTATTATATATAATTTTTTAGAAGTCATGTTTACATTTTGCAAAATTTTTGTCCAAATCCTGTTTGCGTTTGTGTGTATATATATATATTCCAAATCTTGGTTTATACATATCACGTTTCCATGTTTTATATACACACACACACACATATATAAACACACATATATAAACACACACACACATATACATATGAACACACAAAGATATATACATATATACACACACTTTTTTTTTTAATAAATAATGTTTGAATGTTTCAGAGAGTCACTCCGCATCATATGGATTTTGGCCGCAGACAGGACTTTATTTTTTGTTTTATATTAAGCGGAAACAAATTGTATTATTACAGTGAATCCTCTGGAAGGTTCTTGCAGACGCAAACTCTTGCACATGCATAGGGCACTTTAGAATAAAGGCTTTGAGCACAATCACAATTCTCAACAAAGGATTAATGCACAGAAACATACATCCAGGGAGAATGTAAAAAGAACAAGGGGAAGAAGAAAAGGGAGACGGGCGACTGATTCTATACAAAAGGCTATCTTGCAAAAACCCACATGGCAGACAGAAGCCCACACTATGAGCCGTCAGCAACGAGCGCCAACGGATTGCTAGTCCTGTATCCAGCTTTCCTACTGAAGCAAAGTACGAGTTGTACACTTTGCTCTGTGCCAGCCAGAATCCATGCTTAGCCATGCACATAGGAGCTCGGCAATGAGAAGGCATGCTTCAGATAAAGGAATGCATGTTTAATCCAGCTGATGGGCAGTGACTTATGAATGTGACGTTTGGTATCGGTGCATCTGCTGCCTCCCCTCCCATGTTGAACCATTTTATATGGGTGATGTATAGGTAGCGTTGCACCTACTATGGGGATTTCCAACAGGGAGTAAGTGCCGGTTTAGGATTTAAAGTCTATGAAGATATAACATGTGCTCTGATTGCCTGTATCAAATCAGATATATTACGGGGAGCAATGTGTAAACTCATCCGTGGTGATCCCCAGTGAAGCTGCTAGAGCAGAGATTTCAAACTTTGGCCCCTCGGATGCTTCTGAACTACAAGTCTCATGATTCTCTGGCCATCTATTGCATTCAGAGAGTTCTGGGAATTGTAGGCCATCAGCATCTAGACGGCCAGAGTTTGAGATCCCTGCATTAGACCAAGTTGTGCTGCTCTCCTCTAAGGAGGAAATATCACTTCTTGCGAGAGGTAAACACATGCAAACACAGGGCTCTGTTCACTAAATACAGTTTGAGAGAATATTAGTGCAACTCCACTATAATAGACTTGGGCACTTGCAGATTGAAATGTCTGCAAATTAAGGCTGCCAGGTCGGCCATGTTTTCCTGGGCACATTTAACTATTTCATGCAGAGGGGAGCACAGGGAAAAGTGCTGCCCTGCAACATGTATCATTCACATGTTGCAGGAAGGAAATCAAGGCAGGTCACCTGTGATTCCTATTTGATTTCTCACCTGCAGCGTAGGGATTCTACATACTGCGGGGTGGCATGTTTCATGCGCTGCCCTTCAGTACGAATAAATGATATGTGTCCAGGAAAACATGGCCGACCTGGCAAATCTACTGCCAATATGCTTCTTACAGCCAAGTTGCACTCGTCAGCATTTAGTAAACAGAGCCCACTGGGTGGGGAAAAAGTTGGAATTTTGGTGATTAAAGATTACTGGGAATCAGTTATGAAAACTCACATAAAGGTTAATAACCCGAGCTGGGGAGGGTCTCAAAGTTGATACCTATACGTTCGTGCAATGGATAGGTCAGATGAAGATGCGGCTATGAGATGACATGAATGTCTGGTTAGTGGCTGCACTGCTGGAGGGCCGGGCATCACGGGAGCAGCAAGGACTACGCATGAACGTGCATGCAAAGTAGGCTGCTCCAGCAGTGACACACATCACACAGCGTGGAATAAAAAGAATTGAAGCCCTGTGCGAGACAGGGAGCATTCCTTTATCGTACCTTCATAGTCAGAGCGACCTGTGGGGAAGACACCAGTGGCAGACAGGTAGATCAGGAGGGCGCTGTTGGCGGGCAGCTCCTGTAGCAGGGAGAATAAAAGGTGTCAAAACATATCGTTCATCAATCCACACACTTACGAACCAATAAAAGCAATTCTTCTGGACTATCAGTCCTATTATGCAAAGGCAGATATAAACCATATGACTCCGATATACACTAGTGTACAGCGAGCCTGGGTGAAAGTCGGTCGATGACGAGCTATGCTCATGCTGTGCAGCTGAATATGAAAAACCTGTACCGTTTCCCTGGCCTGATAACTAAAACCTGTTCGTGTTTAACCCCTTCACTGCCGAGATCGAGATATCTTGGTCTTCGAAGGCACCATTTGGTGCCCCAATATAGAGATATCTCGATCTGCAGTCCAAAAGCAAATTAAATTAGTTTGCTGCAAACAAATTTCGTTTGCTTTTGGGCTGCAGAATGTGCCCGCAAAGTTTTAGACCAGAGGGCATAATGCCCAAAAGAGGTAAAACTGTAAAACCTGCTGAATGCCCTGACATCGGGATTTCAGGAGCTAAGGGTAAGTAGACAATGCAGTAGAGCAGCAGGAAATGCTGGCAAAATTCTTGGTTGTGTAAGGAGAGTGGAGACTTCACTTGGAGTATTGTGTGCAGTACAGGAGACCGTATCTCCAGAATGCCCTTCTGACTTCCAGAAAGTACCTTAGAGAGAGTATAGAAAAGGGCTACTAAAATGGTGTACGACTTGGAGAAAAGTTACCAGGAAAGGCTTAATGATCTTAACATGTACAGCTTGGAAAAAAGACGAGACAGAGGAGATATGATAGAAACATTTAAATACGTAAAGGGAATCCACAAGGTAGAGGAAGGGAGTATATTTAAAAGGAAACAAAGTAGCAAAACAAGAGGACATAGTCTTAGATTAGAGGGGCAAAGGTTTAAAAGTAACATCAGGAAGCATTATTTTACTGAGAGGGTGGTGGATACATGGAACAGTCTTCCAGTTGAAGTGGTAGAGGCTAAAACAGTGATTGAGTTTAAGCAGGCATGGGATAGGCATAAGGCTATCCTAAACAAAAGATAAATCCAGGTTAAGTATCCATGTAATTGGGCAGACTAGATGGGCCGAAAGGTTCTTATCTGCCGACATATTCTATGTTAAAGAAACAGATGGCCAGAGAATTATGGGAGTTTTAGTTCAGAAACATCTGGGGGGGGGGCAGCAGTTTGAGATCCCTGCTCTAAAGCATCATAATCACCAACATAAAGCTGTTTAGGTGTATGGCATGTCCATGGAAAGTTAATAAACTGCTTTTGGTTGCACGTTTCCCCATTGAGTGCACTAAAATAAAGAACTGGCCGCTCTGGAAGGGCCACCCCTCAGTCTGCTGTTGCAGAGGAGCACTATGCTAAAAGGCTACCACCAAGAGTTACATTGTATTAGCTAATGGATTCCCATTGACTTTCTGTTTCCAGGGGATTAAGTGGATTATGGACAAACAACTCTCCGGTTACATTGTAGTTTAGTATATACTATAATGACACTTGCCTTAAAAGATGCTGCTAGGAAGGTGTACAGTTGGCTAAACGTTGGCTTGTACAGGAGATATTTATGAGGGTTCTCCCTTTTTGTTGGTTTTTCTCCTGGATCCTACAGTTAGAAAGAAAAGAAAAAAGACATACAGGGTTATTCAGAGAGAGGTGAAAACCAGGAGAATGGCTGGAGAAGTGAAAATTCTAGGTCAAAATAGCCAAACCAGAAAAATTCTCCCATTTATCTCACTTTCCAAATCGGCTATTTTGACCTAGAATTTTCCATTCTCCTGCTTTTCACCTCTCTCTGAATAACCCTGATAGAAAAAACAGCTGATCAGTTTGAATCAATGTGATACTTGCATATTTCCGTAAAAAATATTTTGCACCAATTTAAATATGTGAACATTTGCACAATTGAAGATAAAATCTAGATACACTAACCTCCTTCACTACCAGGTGCTTTGCCATAAAACAACATGCAGAAATCCGTAGTTTTATGGATAAGCATTTTCCATTAACCGTATAGTAGGAATCTCCCCCAGATCATTTCCATAGTGTATGCAATATTTGACAGCCAGATGGTGCCATCTGCTGGTCTACTCGGGCTACTGCAGCTGCGATCCCGTGTTTCAGACACAAGTGTCCCAGCTGTTGAAGCAGCTTCAGCACCTTGGATGATATGTCTGAGGTGCTGAGGCAACACGGGCCTATGTGCTGGCTTTTCGATCTTCGGGCTAAAGTATCATAAAGGAGCTATTAAATCAGAAGTGCTCAAATATACAGTGAATGCGCCACAAAGCAATAGACCAGCTTCCAAGTACTCATGAAGCATTGACCACTGTGTGTTTATTTGGCTGCATGCCCTTTACTATTTCACCAATCGCATAATGGATCAATGTTAAAATAATATATGAATGCGACACTATCATCCTCGCACCAGTAGCAACGTTGAGTAACATTACACTGTTGTATGTTATTGTTACCCCTAGACTTTGATACATCAAGGGTTTGGAAGGCACTTGGGAGTAGTTTAGGGATAAGAAACATTAAAGAGGACACTCCAGCCACCACCATCAATTTAGCGAATATAACTGGTTACGGCGACAGAGGTATAGGTCATCCACAGACATTGACAGGACTTGAAAGTGATGGTACCTCTAGCCTCTCGGCTGTTGTCAGCCATCACTGGAAAAACCTTATAAATGGCGATACCTCAAAGTTCCAAAATGATGTCAGCCTGCTGACCTGTTTATTGCCTAGGGCAGGAGTTAGCAACCTTGGCTCTCCAGATCTTTTGAAACTGCATTTCTGATGAGGCTCAACTAACCACGAGCAGCTGAGCATCCTGAGACGTGTACTTCCAAAACAATTGGGAGGGCAAAGGTTGCCGACCCCTAGCCTAGAGTGGGGATCTCAAACTCTGGCTCCCCAGATCCTGATGGCCTACAATTCCCTGAATACAACAGATGGCCAGTGAATCATGGGAGTTGTAGTTCAGAAACATCTGGGGGTCAGAGTGTGAGATCCTTGGCCTAGAGCAGGGGTCAGCAACCTTGGCTCCCTGATGTTTTGGGAACCACAATTCCCATGTAGCACAGTCAACCCAATGGGTGACTGAGCATCATGGGAGATGTAGTTCCCAAAACATCAGGGAGCCAAGGTTGCTGACCCCTGGCCTAGAGTATCTATTTAAGGTGAGGGAGATCTCCTTGGATGTGAGCTGTTAATGAGTATTGCTTAAGGCTGGGGGCACACCGGCGTTTCGAGAGAGAGGAAGGAACGTCCGTGAGTGGGCGTTCCTTCCACTCTGTGCGCTCAGCGTACAAAGCGCGATCCTCCTATGGGAGGAAGTGATACAGCATGTTCTGTATAGCGATGCTATCAGTGAGGAGAAGGGGGGCGGCAGGAATCCTTAATAGCAAATGTCAGGATCAGTGTGTGAGGTGCAAATGATGGTGTGTGTCAGAATAGCGAAAACAGCGGCTAGTAAGATATAGATCAATTTGCTTTGCCCATATCAAAGTCAATTTAAGAACAACAACCCCAGAGGTTAACTGAAAAGATGGGTTGGAATAGGACCCTAGGGGTATATGCACAGGTAACCTGTAGAATACTAGAACGCACTCCACAAAACCCACCTACAGCCTCCCTTCTCTTTATATGTGTTCAGTCTGCGTGAAGCACTGTAAAGCAGCAGTTTTAAATTATTTTTTTCATTTTAACTGAATATCTAAACAATAATAAGTTCCAATTCCTTTTTTTTATTCAAAATAGTGTTTTTATGCAAATGAAACGCCCGAAGGACACACCTCGCAACTCAACACTGATGGCAGTAGGTGGATTGGCTGAATTGTGCGGCGCCGCCCAAGATACTGCGCCCCTCACGGAAGGCGCTATGCGACGTTTACTGGGGGATACAATGGAAGAGATGAGGTCGATGTGGAGGGAAGATTTTGCGGCTATGCAGACGGACATGGTAAACGTTAAAGGCTGTTTGTCAGTGGTGGAGACACGCATGGAGGAGACTACGGCGACGCAGGCCCTTTTTGCACCACAGGTAGAGGCCTTACAGAGCCAGGTGCAGCAGCTTACCAAAGCGGTGGAGGCTGCAGAAACTCGGCACCGCCGGAAGAATGTGTGCATCAGGGGGATCCCGGAGTCAATTGCTGCCGACGCTTTTGTTGGCCTATGTTAATAAATTTGCCTTGCATGTTTTGGGGACCCCAGCGGAGACTTCACCAGTTTTCCGGCACGTTATTCGGCTGCGGAAGGCAGCGACGGCCCCAGCTGAGTCGCCGCGCGATGTACTCGCGATGGCAGTGGAGGAAGCAGAGAAACGTCGGCTGATGTCGAGCCCGATCGCCCGAGTCCCGATTTTATAGGAGGACACATCATTAACACTTTTTAATGATCTCCCATTTATGACGCTCGTCGCCCGGAGGCAATTCCGTGAGGTGTCTGCATTTTTGAGGAGTAGTGGAGTTCGCTACCGTTGGGGGGGAATTGCAGGTTCAATGTATATTTGCCATGACAATCTGTCGCATTTAGTTACCAACCCCGCAGCGGCCTGGCACTTGTTGCGCTCTTTGGGTCTCTCCTCTCCCCGGGAGTCACCTGCCCCTGCTCGTGGGGATTCCTCGCCTAGCTTCTTGGATCCGGGTTAGGTTACTTGAGTGTACTGCGATTTACTTTTGTCCTTCCCCTGGGATGAGGGTTTTTCTACCAGTGACCTCCCTACCTTTTTACTCTTATTTCCTTTGACGGGAGGTTAGCTATGTTTCTCTTTTTCTCTTCTGCTTACTGCTGATATTCACACCTTTTCCTTTTTTATCTATTATTATTTTTATGACTTTTTAGTCTGGTACAGATTTGCCGTGGACAGTTCGGTTTCTGTTTATATCTGACTTTTGTGCTGACCCTGCGCGGTCTACTGTTGTTTTTGCCTTGTTGCCTATTGTGCACTGTAAAACCTTTAAAATAAAGAATTAAAAAAAAAAAAAAAGCAGAATGTAAACGTTGGGCGAGTCCTTTAAAAGCATGATATCAGGAGGCGGATGTCATCGTGTGACTGTCACTCCTAGATCCAGAACAGATAGTCTATCCAATCTAAACAGCGATGGCAAACCTTGACAATCCAGAGGCCCGTTCAATACCTCAGCAGCTGCTGAATTGCTGCAGCGCAGCAATTCAGTTTGCTGCAGCAGTGTCATTGAACGCTTTGGATGCGAATTTTGAATCCAAAATGGCCGACGATTTCTTAATGAAAAATTCAGATTGTTTTTCGGATTACTCGGACAAAATATAATAAAGAGAAGCAGTCAGCACAATTCCGTTTTGTATGCACACACCACAAATGATAGTTTTTAATGAATAAACGTTATGTTTACTTCTGAAACAATATATAAATTGAACTGTAATATATGTCTATGTGCAGGGGGAAATAATAAATAAATATTTTGTGCTTTGGTGAACAAAAACCTCAAAATTAACATTGTGTACGGAATTATTACTTGCTTCGTGGCGGCGGCCATCTTTAAAACGTCACACTCAGCTACACGCAGCATCTCCTCGGGTCGCTGCAAGTGCTAGGTTAGCACTGCTGAGCGGTTGAACGGCATTCAATGGCAAATTGCTAATTTAGCATTTGCAGCTGCTGAGGTATTGAACGTGGCTAATATGTTTCTCAACTATGTATCCCATGATCCTTAGAGATCAGCCTTGCTGAGCATGAAGGAACATGTACTTCAGAAACATTTGGGTGCCAAAGTTTGAGTCACTGGACTAGGAGAAAGATAGGACTGGTTGCGAGGAGAGCATTACAGGATTTCTTAATCTGATTTTTAAACCAGGCTGCACATAATTTTCCCATCACACTTACCTGTAATCCTGGCTTGTTCATCTGGGAGGTGAGGTTCATTGGTTCCCTCTCCAGCGCTTGTAACATTCGGAACATGTCTATAGTCAGCTCACTAAATTTAACCTAAAACGAAAATGAAGTGGTCAAACCGGATAAAATATAATCATAATAAAAAAAAAAAGCATTTTTAAAAATATTACAATGACATCTGATCTTAACTGCTAATTTTTTTTTTCTTCTCTAATCTTAAATTGATGTCATATTCAGTTCATGCCGATCTTGTTGTGAATCATCTGGAGTGTATCCTAAGCATGTGACATTTTTATTATTCCGCTCTAGATTGTGTGAACCAGGTTCTACAAAACTGCATAACATATAAAAAAAACAATATACTTCTTGATAGTATATAAACAAAGCTATAAATAAGACCAGATATACTTATTTATAAATTGATAACATCAATATAGTATGTCTTTTTTATATGGTATACAGGTTTATTGTTTCCTTTTTATGGTTTCACGACCTAGTCAGGTGTCAGGATCTCATCAGCCTTACGTGTGCACCACAATTACTTTATTGGAGAAGTCGTCTAAGGCCGGGGTCAGATGAGCGCACTATGTGCGCCCGTACCGACGTGCCTCCCGGCATCCGTCACAACACTTCGACGGGGCCGGCCACACGCTGTAGCGCGTGTACGAATTGCGCATGCTAACGGAAGGCGTGCTGCGGACGTTCTTAAAGCCTCCCCGTCGAAGCACTAAAACGCGCGTCCATAGGAGGATTGAGCCTTGCAGCACTGAGTGCACTAACTGCGCTCAGCGAGGTGGTCACACGGCGTCAGAGTGGAAGGAACGTCCATTCTCACGCTTTTTTTTTTTTTAATAGCATTACTTTATTATATTGCATTTTATGTTTCCTTTTTTTTTTTTGCTTTTGTTTGAGAAGATAAGCTCAACTGCTGCTTAAGGAGTTGTGGTGGAACCTTTAAAGCAGGGTTTCCCAAACCTGTCCTCAGGACCCGCTGACACTCCAGGTTTTCCAGATATCTGAAGCACAGCCCAGGTTTGCAGATATCTGAAGCACAGCACAGGTGATAAGATTTGCTGCTCAGTGATTGCAGGATTCATTCTGCATTTCCCCAAGGTGATCTGCAAAATCTGGCCTGGTTGAGGGTCCTTAGGACAGGTTTGGGAAACACTGCTTTAAAGAAACCAACAGTGCAGACACCCTGGAGCCTGGTAAAAGGCTCTATATTTTGTGAGTGACTGCTTGTAGAGACCATAAACCTATCAACGGATTTACAGGTCATGGCATTTTCTTGCTGGATTTTTACCTATGTCTTGCACTTAACCCTTCATACCAAGTATGCTCTATCTGTAAAGCACCTGCTGGTGCCCCAATAGTCTGTATACTCGATGTGGGAAGATACTGCAGCAATGCTAAGGGATTTCACTTTTTTACGAATAAAATTAGTTTGCAAATAGGCTCCAGAATACAACAAAGCTTTGGCACCTTGGGAATGTTACCCGAGGTGCCAAAACAGTATAAACAGATTGATCCCCAGCTGTACTAATGGCAATTTAGTATTGCTAGTTGGACAGAAGATGGTGCCATCTACCAGTCAAATAATGAAAATGTGCTTTTAATATGTGAGACTAGATTTACAGCACAGTTTTAATGTATGTATAATGCAAATTTGTTTTCCATAGATCCACCGAGTCTTCTCGTGAGTTAAACAGAGTTGACGGAGCTCTATAGGGAATTCTAACCCACGATCCACTTGCATAACCAAAGTTCCCTCCATCTTTGTGCCCTCACCCTCCTTGGCAGCATTGCCCACACTATACACAGCTTCTTTGCCTGTTGGAGAAGTGTGGATGCTGGCCTCCTGCTAAGGGACCGCAGACCAATGCGGCAAAGCTAACTCTAAAACAGTGGTCCCCAACCCTGGTCCTCGGGGCGCACTAACAGGTCAGGTTTTCCAGATATCTGAAGCACAGCACAGGTAATATGAATTGCTGCGCAGTGATTGCAGGATTCAGTCTGCATTTCCCCATTGTAATCCTTACAACCTGGCCTGTTAGTAGGCCCTGAGGACCAGGGTTGGGGATTACTGCTCTAAAAGACAGTGGGCATGTAAGGGTTAACATAATTAAATGTATTAGTATCATAAAACTGGTTAAGAGTTTGGTTTGTTTTAGGAATCCCTTTAGAACTATTGTTCAAGCTGTCTGTGTATTTGTTTGTCCTTAGATTGATTTGATGTGGAGTTGTTACAGATAATGTGCTAATCCTGTCTGTTCTAACTAATCAGTTTTTTGTATCTCCTTTATTGATTCGCACCCCCCCCTAATGTAGACAATGTCCTCTATTGTTTGAATGATTTTACCACCTCCATATTTCCCATTTAAACTCCATCTCATATAAAATAGCATTATTCTTCCCTGCATCAAGCTGTGTCTGATGTTTGGGGAGAGATTTATAGAAATATACAGCATTCCCTCAAGTTATGGCTGAGGATCGGCTTGAAGAGCAGTGACGGACACTGTAACAGGTTCGGGTCTGGTCCTCAAGCTGGACACCAGTAAACCCCAGTTGCTGTTGCAACCTTTAAGAAGCTCTTGTTGTTTTTTTTAAAATACCCATTCTTCTGTGACATCCACTTCAATAGTTCTGTCGATTTAGGCTCGGGTCAGACGAGTGCAGTGTTCACGGCCATGTTGCCGCACATTTTAACGTCCGTGGTAGCATACAATTATGATCAATAGAGACCACACACGAAGTACGTCCGCACAGAAGTGTGGACGCACAACGGATGCGGCAAACGGACGCAAGTTAGGCAAGAACGTAAATCTGCTATAAAGGACGCACAGGGTGCGCTGTGTCCGCAAGATCCGCATAGCTTTGTGTGTGAGTGATGGAACAAAGTCAGACGGACTGCATTTTTGACGTCCAACATTTTGACGGACAAAATGTTTTTCATATTAATTTATTTTCCCTTCTACATCAGTCAAAAAAAAAATCCATCACAAAAACAGACTGTGTGGCCACTACCTTGTCGTTAGAAAGTATGTCCTTTGTGCACGGACGCACAGTCCGCACAGAATGCGTTTGTCTGACCCTAGCCTCATATGGCTGAAATTGCAGGAGGACAAGACAGAAGGATTGTTTTATTAACGCCATGTAGAACTACGGGAGAAGATATTGAATGTCACACCGTATGTGGGGTTGATGGAGCTGCCTTTCACGGCTAGGACATGCAGACCTGTCTGCAATCTGAGAGTTTGTATGTAGGTATAAAATCAGTAGGTAGAAATTTTTTCAAAGCACATGAAATCTTCCATGGCCCTATCAGTCCTCTTTACCTGGTTATTACAGTTACCGATGATTAGAGCGTCTGCGAGCATTAACTGGCCAACCACCATGCCTTGCTCCAAAGAAGGCCCTGAGCTCTCTGCCAGTCGATTGGAGATTATCACAATGGTATTATCATCATTCAGAACCATCACCGGGTCAGCCTGTAAACAGAAAGGGATAGAGAAATTACTAAATATGCAGAAAAGTGGTTAAGATATTGCTCAGTGCAATGTGAGTGCAACCTGAGCATTTTTCAATGAAAATGCATAATCCCAAGTGCAGGAAACCTTAAACTAAATGGATTAATCATAAAAAAGAAACCCAAATCTAGGACCCCAGAGGTGGTCACATAAAGGGCATGAAATAAATGATAGCGACCCACTTATGGGTGAATAATTGAGGCGCCGGAGAACTTTCCGACCGATCGTTAGACGCCACAGGCTGCAGCTTGATTATTTAGAATTTCATGGAAATCAGATGCAGGCCTGGAAGTATTGTCTCTGGAGGAAAGCAAGAGTTTTCATTTATTCTGACAGGTTTCTTTGAAGCCAGAAAAGAAAAAATCCTTTACATTTTTGTATCATCCGCACTAATCTTCAGTATCACATACAAATCGTTAAAGGGATACTCTAGGGTTAAGATGGGAGATGGGGGGAGTGGCGGTGTAAAATTTTAACCCTTCCTGACCCCTCATGTTTTATGCCATAGTTTTTTTGGTGTTTTTTAAAAACCACCTGAAATCGAAAGCCGGCCTCCCTTGGCACTGGTCCAGAGGTGACATAGTGCAGCTTCCTGTAAGCTGAAGCTTGTCACATGATTGCGGGGCCAATCCAATGGCTCTCCAGGGTAACAACATTGATAGCCTCTGGTGGGAAACAATTCCCGAAATCCCAGAACCTGAGATCAGCATTCAGGTTCTTGGTGGGACTAAGTAACTGCACCGGTAGGGCTGACTCAACCCTGTGAGACCCCCCCACGGAGGGGGATGGGGACGATGGAACTCATGGCACTGTTATGACACAAATAACACTGAAGGTTAATGTTTGTGAAACACATCTTCGTTTTATTGTATTTTTAAAATTAAAAGCGGTTTTACACCTTCAATCGTTCAGATTCCGGACATTATTCTGGCGGTGTTGGGATTGGTCTGGAGTAATTTCAAGGTTTCGAAAATGGCTCCAGAGTGAGCCAAAACGTTGGTTCTCTTTTAAAATGTTACAAATAAATTTTGTTGATTTTATCTACTCGTGTGCAGCCAACTTGGTCATTTTTCTATAGATCTGAATTGTGGCTCACACCGATTTATTTCTTTTTTTAAGTGAGGAACTTTTTTTGCTGAAGGAGCTGTCGGAATACAGGATAGATATATATATATAGGTCATCCCTGAATGGACCCACAGCTGATGCATCGAGTCTTTCTCTAGTAGGCTCTGAGCCATGTGAGTTGCCATTTGTCTGACTGCTTCTTATATATACATTGTTTGCGGTTACTATATCAAACAATTGTATCTATTTTCTCTTTATTTCTCATGTATAAATTAGAGTCGTAGCGTCCTTCTGCATTTAAAAGGGTAATATCTCCTTGTTTATGAGGGGGATTTACACATTGAGCTTCCTTCCGCTTCTATATTACAGCACATGGTAGGGGTTTCCTTTTCGTGTATCACACGTTTGATGGTATAGGTGGCATTTTGGACACTAGCGTGTTTTTCCCAAATATATAATAGGATTCCTCTTCTAATTTTTTGGTGCTATTCCTTGTTGTTATATTTTTTTGTATTTACTTTGTGAGTGGGTTGTGGGGAAGTCCTCTTAGGATAAAAGCTGCCCTGTACCCTTATTTAGTGGAGATGTTGTGTCGGCCTAGCACCCCTTTTTTTTCATTTTTGGTCATCTAGTTTTAAGTTGATCCAGATTGTTATAATGGCGAATACACTGCGGTAATACAGAACCTCGATGAAAGCAGCAACTTCCTGGAGAACAAGATTCCACTCCAGCTGGTCCTCTGTGTTAAAACGGTGTGTGTAGTCTTCAATCTCATCTGACAGCTCCTACGTGTAAGAGAAGGGGAAAAAAGCCAAAACACTGGAAGTCACAAGTGATCAATGCCGCAGCGGGATGCAGCCCCAGGAGGAGAGAGAACATCAGCCTGTCACCTCAACCACTTAAATTAGCTTATGTGGTCATAGAGCAGGAGTAGGCAACCTTGGCGCTCCACATCTCTGTTGACGCTCCGCAAACTTAACCCCTTACCGCTGGGCAGGTCTAAACTTTGGGGGCGTATTAGTGACCTCCAGCTCTCCGGTTGCTGCTGCGGCCCCACTCCGGAGCTGACGCGTGTCATTGTCTGCAGGGGAATGGCTTGAGTTCAGGCTGTCCCACGGCAGCGAATGACGCATGGAGGGAAATTGCTGGTGGGCGGGCAGCAGCCCATAGACGATAGGGGGGGTGGCTTGCTCTGCCATCCCACCATGTTCAGACCCACCCGCCGCGGTGACAGCATAGTACGCTCCAGGGCGTTAATGGGTTAAGATGTTGCTGAGAATAATGGGAGATATAGTTCCAAAACATCTGGAGGGCCAAGGTTGTTGACGCCTGTCTGAGGGGCCAGACTGTTCCTTTAAGTCGTTCTTAATGTCTTCACTACAAAGCAGTTTGCTATAAAACCACTGGCAGGAACCAGTTGTTTTATGGGAAACGCACTCAAATGACCCCTTAATCCTTTCACCACATGCACACACCAAGCTACCACACTGTAAAAAGAGGTTTACAACACTTTGAAAGACCATACACAGTATTTGATAGGCAGAACGCTCCCTCTGCTGGCCAAATCACATTATTGCTGCATGTGTTAGTGAGACACTGCAGATCCATCTCAGTTATGGGATTGGCAGCACGTCAGCTGCTATGAAGAAAAAGGGGGTATTCTACAGTCGGCGCCTGTCTCTAGGATTATTATGCTGCTGCCTTCTTAGGATCAAATGGTAGTGCCTAGGTCTACCTGGGTAAATGTGAAGAAAGGGTGGAATGATCCTGGATGGGCGCTGCACTTTGTGGTTTCCCTGTCTGGGGAGATATTGAATTTATATGCTTGAGTATTGTGGTGTACTCTAGCTAGGGATAACCCCTGGGATGTTGTGTACTGCACTTGCCGCTTCTTGTATACTTCCAGAGAATGTGTTCTGGATATGTTTGCTCCGAGTGTGTGTAATATATAACACGTACTGTTCAGAGGTAATACAAAGAAAAAATGCAAAGAAAAAATGCAAAGAAAAAATGCACGTAGTATTCAGAGTAAATGCAGTTTAAATGGCACGTATAGTTCATACAGAGTACATAAACTGTGCATCAGAAATAAATGGATAGGTGCGCAGCTATTCTCACACTCTATCCGACGTGAAACACATGGAGAGGTTACGGAACAAAATGAAGAATAGAATAAATGAAATAAAATGAAAGAAAAAATGGGACGTATTTTCTTTATGATGTCTTAAAGAATAAGGTCAATGGAAAGTTTTGAAATAACTCAGTTTGTGTAGTGCCTCCTCTTATTAAAGAGAAGCCCTGTTAGCAGAGTTTTAGGTTCGCATCTTGAAGAAATGCATTCATTCCTTGTCCTCTGCTGCCACCTTGTGGTCAAAAGGTGGTATTTGATAGGATGAAGGAAATGAAGAGAGGGTGAAGTTCTGACTCTCTTCTTTCTTCTTACTCGAGCGAAATCTTAAGGGAAAAGAAAGAGAAAACGCCGGATGGTGTTTTATCGTTGGGGTGGTGGGGTATAAAACAAAATAACAGTGGAAATAAAATAAATTAACAGCTGGGTAAATAAGGTCTGATGGGGGGGTCCAGGACGCGTTTCGCAAATACAATATGGCCTCTTCAGCTTATTTACCCAGCTGTTAATTTATTTTATTTCCACTGTTATTTTGTTTTATTCTGTTCATTAAAAACTTTTTACCCCCTATCCTGCATCCTGATTCCTTTGGAAGCCCGGCTTATTCCTCCACCAGGCAGAATCCGGCTACAACACCTGCCAGGACTCCAGCCAGGCAGAGGTAACAAGGAACCCGAGGCGAGGAACCGAACAGCAGCAGGAAAGAAGGGATTCTGGCCGCCTTTACGGGCTAGAAGGGCACTATCGAGTGAGCGTGGTTATTACACCGGCTCAGGACCATGTGAGTGGACCAAGTTTTTTCTACTTTATACCCCACCACCCCAACGATAAAACACCATCCGGCGTTTTCTCTTTCTTTTCCCTTAAGATTTCGCTCGAGTAAGAAGAAAGAAGAGAGTCAGAACTTCACCCTCTCTTCATTTCCTTCATCCTATCAAATACCACCTTTTGACCACAAGGTGGCAGCAGAGGACAAGGAATGAATGCATTTCTTCAAGATGCGAACCTAAAACTCTGCTAACAGGGCTTCTCTTTAATAAGAGGAGGCACTACACAAACTGAGTTATTTCAAAACTTTCCATTGACCTTATTCTTTAAGACATCATAAAGAAAATACGTCCCATTTTTTCTTTCATTTTATTTCATTTATTCTATTCTTCATTTTGTTCCGTAACCTCTCCATGTGTTTCACGTCGGATAGAGTGTGAGAATAGCTGCGCACCTATCCATTTATTTCTGATGCACAGTTTATGTACTCTGTATGAACTATACGTGCCATTTAAACTGCATTTACTCTGAATACTACGTGCATTTTTTCTTTGCATTTTTTCTTTGCATTTTTTCTTTGTATTACCTCTGAACAGTACGTGTTATATATTACACACACTCGGAGCAAACATATCCAGAACACATTCTCTGGAAGTATACAAGAAGCGGCAAGTGCAGTACACAACATCCCAGGGGTTATCCCTAGCTAGAGTACACCACAATACTCAAGCATATAAATTCAATATCTCCCCAGACAGGGAAACCACAAAGTGCAGCGCCCATCCAGGATCATTCCACCCTTTCTTCACGTCAGCTGCTATGCCCGACTAATTTAATGGGACATGTCCTGGAGCCCATATGTAAGTGATTTTTGTATGAGAAGAAGGAAAAAAAAAAACAAGTTGACACCCCTCCAGAATTATTTATTTATATAGCGCCAGCATATTCCGCAGCGCTGAACAATGGCCACAATATAGGGTAGACCGGGTTACAATACAATGAGACTGAACAACATTTTGACAAACACCGGAGAATGTGAGGGGCCCATTCCCGTGGGAATTTACAATCTAGAAGGGTTGGGGTGAGAAAGAGGAGGAGAGGAGGAGAGGACTTCAAGGTGAGAGTGATGGACTGGTTGGGGCAGTGGGGTGTATTAGTGAGTCGGGTGGTAGGTTTGCCTGAATAGGAACGTCTTAAGGGAGCGTCTGAAGGAGGGGAAACTAGGCGAAAGTCTGACAGTACAAAGGAGAGTGTTCCAGTTGATGGGGGATGCGCGTGAGAAATCCTGCAGTCTATCATGGGAAGAGGTGATGCGGGGAGAAGCTAGGCGCAGGTCACTGTTTGATCTTAGGGAGCGGCTGGGGTGTATTTAGTGATTAGTGAGGACAGGTAGTGGGGAGCTGAGTTAGTGAGGGTTTGTAGGTCAGGGTGAGGATTTTGAATTTAATTCTGCAGTGGATGGGGAGCCAGTGAAGGGACTCACAGAGAGGAGATGCAGTGACATAGCAACGGGTGAGGTGGATGAGCCTGGCAGAGGCATTTAGGATTGACTGAAGGGGGGAAGAGAGGAAGAACATGTCCAGATCAAGTTAACTCTATTTTGGGCTCCCACGGCTGTTTTTAAGTTAGAGTCAACTCTATGACGTGAGAGGGTTAAAGAAACAAAGTGAGGCACACTATCAAACCATAGATCATTAAAATCTGAGATAAAATTGCACATTTGAGTTTGTGAGACGGTAGGAATACACTCCTGACTGCCACCAAAACCAGCTAGAACATCCTTTTATTAGTAGTTTTAATTTGAAAAGTGCTAGAAAACAGAACAAAAGCATCTAAACCTGTGCCACTGTATGGGACTTCCACGCAAACCCTGAACATCCCTGCACTATTCAATCCTTCTGCGTGCGGCAGCGCCATGCACGGTATAACACAATGACACGTTACACAACCAGTACATCAATTACTGTGGCGACCCTGCAATCAGGAGGCAATCAATTACCTTGACTAGGTCCTTAACAACATCCATTTTATTGAGTAAGAGGCAGACGACAATAAAGCGGGCATAATAACGCAGCTTCTTCACCACCAGCTCCGGCCTGAAGGACAAGAACAGAAACGGACTGTTATTAAAGAATATGGGTTAGAAATAAAAGAAAAGCCTAGGCAAAAATTTTACAAAAACCTCAACAATATATTAAAAGGTCAATGTTTATGTGATGAATAATCCCCTTTCCATCCTGCCCAGACATTGGTCATAAAAGGTGTTAAGTTAACGCCTTCAGACAATATTATATAATTTAAACAAGATCCTAACACAGTGGTTCCCAAACCGGGTCCTCAAGTACCCCCAAAACAGGCCAGGTTTTGATTACAGTTACAGGTATTTATAAAGTGCCAACAAGTTTTCTAGCGATGTACGAGTGAGACAGAATAACTAATATACATACAAGTTAAACAACACAGAACAGTAGGAGGACCCTGCTCAAGAGCTTACAATCTAAGAGGAGTGGCACATTAGGTGAGGGTAAATAGAGGACCTGAAGTAGCAGGGGTGCATGTGGGCTGGGAAGATGGACTAAGAGATGAACAGTTGGGGAATCATGGAATGAGCCGATAGGCTTCTCTAAAGTAATGTGTTTTCAGAGACTTCTTGAAGGACTGGAGAGACGGGGAGAGTCTGATGTTGCGGGGGGGGGGGAAGTTCCATAGAAAGGGGGCAGCTCGGGAGAAGTCTTGAAGGCGGGAGCTGGGGGTGAGGGTACAAGAAGGTGATCGTGTCAGATCATTGGCAGAGCGTAGTGGCCAGGACGGGATGCACCTGCTAATAAAGGAGGAGATGTAGGCAGGGACGCGGTTATAGTGAACTTTGTACGTGAGCACCAATATTTTGAAATGGATTCTAAAGGAAACCGGGAGCCAATGTAGAGATTGACAAAGGGGTGAGGTGCAAGAGGTGCGGTGGATTACAGACTGCAGAGGGAGAATCTGGGATATCTTAAGGCCAGAGAGAAGGAGGTTACAGTAGTCAAGGCGGGAGATCATAAGGATTTCCTTTGGGAAATGCAGACTGAATCCTGCACTCACTGAGCAGCAAATCATATCACCTGTACTTCAGATATCCTGCAAACCTGAGCTGTTAGTGTTACTTGAGAACCAAGGTTCAGAAACACTGTCCTATGGCAATTATGTTTTCTTATATATAGAAACGAAAGAAAAACTGGTATTAAAGAAGTTAATTGCTTGTTTTCGTTGTTTTGCAGAATGTATTTGGTTTATAAAAAAAGAGAAGTTAAACAAAAAACACGAACAACACAAAAGTATAGCGGATGTTTATTGTAATACCTGAAATTGCATTAACAATTAGTCAGCCCCAAATCGCTCTCTGGTGCGCAGTAGCTTTAAATCAGCGTGGCTTTAGAAGTCTGTGGCTGCCATTGATTTAGAAAGAGTGAGCTTTAAGAATGAGCCTTGTGGCAGCTCGATGCTCCATTCCCCCACCGCCTCACGCAGATAAGTCTGAACCTGTCAGAGTTATTTTCACATCCATAAAAGAAACTGCAGTCATTTATCTTGACAGCAAATATCGGTAGGATGCAGGATGCAGTGTATTTACGTGAGCAGCGCGTTTCGCACACATGGATGCACAATCCTGATCTTTTTTTATTTATTTTTTTAACTAAAAGGGGTAATTCAGAAAGCACCGAAATTTCAATGCTTTGTACTTCAGCAATTCAATTTCGCCGACTATTCAGTGAAATCACTATTCACCGTAGGGTCACCATGGTGCGCTGAAGATTTAACCGCCGAAGACTGCCGAATAGCAGAAAAAAAACAACACGGAACTCCCCTATTCTCCAAATACATGTTTAAACCAATAAAAATGCATTTAAAAAAGTGTTTAAATAATAAAAGGTCCTTAAAACAAAATAATAAAAAGGTCTGTTGCAGAATATATAAAAATAAAAATAAAAAAAAAAGACTTTCTGCTTTGAAAAGAAAATGAAAAGAATCAACGGTTGAATAGAAAATTTAGATGAAAAAATATTTTTATTCTATGGGACAATTTCGCCGCCGCTGAAGATCACCGATCTGTGGCGAACTGCACCGTATTTCGCTGTCAACTCACCAGTATTTGACAAACTGACAACGTAGTGAATCGACGAACTGCTACGAAATTGCACCCTATGGTGAAATTCACTGTTTGGTGCAATTCAGTGGCAAGTTCGGCGCTTTCTGAATAACCCCTTAAATACACTGAAACAATCCCACTATATCATATTTTACTCTCTCTCTAAAGAGAAGAAAGCATTTACAAAGACATGCTGTCAGACATGCAAGTGGAGGTTATCAGCAAGTAGTGCAAGGGTAGTAGGATCTGGCCAGGACCTTCTCCATCATGAATATCATGAAATTTAAGGGGTTATTTAAAGGGAGACGAACTTGCCCTGAAATTGCACCGAACAGTGAGTTTCCCCGTACGTTGCAACATCGGGGCCATTCGGCTCTTCTAAAACCTGGCGGTTCACCAATTATTGGCGAATTACCAGCAAAATACAGTGCTGTTCGGCAGCAGGGAAATCCCCATAGAGAAGCAACGGTTAATCAATTCAGAGAAACCGAATAGCAGTGAAATGCCCTGATGTTCTGTGATTTCATTCCGCAGGTTTAATCACGCGCATCCCATAGGTTTCAATGTAATAAATATTCCAGTTTTTATTGAATATATATTAAACCGTTTATTCTTTTAATCTGCAGCAAAGAGTCTCTATTTTTTTATGCATTTTTTGGCAAAAAAAAAATCCAGATTTTTTTAAAATTGATTTTTTTTCTGTAACAGACCTTTTTATTATCATTCGTAGGTACCTTCCTTATATGTAATTTTCAGGCATTTTCATGCAGTAGTTTTTTTTTTGCAAACAGCTTTTACAAGTTGCAATGGTTTTTTTTTTCCACCCTGCTCTACAGCTTGTCGGCTTTTTCCGGCGGCTGGTTGGCGTTCTGTTCGACGGTTGGCTTTTTTTTTCTTCTTTAGATCACTGATTTTTTTTTCGATGGTTTTGCTGCGCTTTTTCAGATGCGGTCGGCGGCTTTTCCCTGCAATTTGGGGACCCTGCGGTGAATGCTGAATTAACAGCAGGGTCGGGGAATTTGATTCCACAAACTGCAGGGAACGAAAGAGCACCGAGATTTCGGTGCTCTTTGAATAACCCTGGTAATGATTCTGCCTGCTTGAATGGTACGTGACTGACATACTTAGCCCTTTTACTACCAAGCACTTATATATAAATATATACTTTATTTGAAATGTGAGGCATACGTTACACATAAATGGAAGAAAAAAATAGCAATTTTACATAAATATTTTTATTCTGACAAGGCTTAATGAAAAAATAATAATTAAATGCTCATTTTTATCATTCTTGCGGACGCGTTTCCTCTACATAAATATAGCTGGGATGAAAGGTTCTAAACTCTACCGGCTGGATGGAGTGAAGGTAACATCACTGCTCTGTAACTGTGGAGACCCAGGTTTCGAATCCCATCCAGAGCACCTCTCCAGTAAGTATCCTTGGGCAAGACACCTAACGGTACATACTTGCCACCACACAATATCCAGTCCAGTGGCAGAATCGATTAGTTAGTTTCAAACATTCAGCAGGTGCAGTCAGGGGCGGACTGAACACTAATGGAGGCCCCCAGGCAATAGGAGATCATGGGACCCCACTTGTGCCACATCCACAGAAGCTGCCAATCACTCTTCAGTTTTTTAAGACACTATACATTACTGATACACTTCTAGACACTGCACATTACAGAGCAACACAGCAATAAAACTCACAGTAATGTGCGCTATGTATGAGCATAGCAAAGATCCACAGCAATTAAACGCACACTCATACATATTGCACATTATTTTGAGTTTTATTGCTGTGGAGCTCTGTGATACGCTCATACACAGTGCACATTACTGTATTGCAGTATTGTTTTAATTTTATTTATTTTACACATATCAGTCATGTTGGGTATCATTGGAAAGTCCAAACTGGCCTTTCCAAGGACACCTGAACCGCCCTTGTAGGACACATGGTTTATGAGATACAGGGGTCCAAATACCCCTGCACCTCCTGTAATGGGATTTTCAATGCCGGGCAGGAGGAAGTCCCTGTTTGTCACATCGCGCAGTGACTCCCACGGCAAGGGGGAGGGGGCATAGTCACACAGCAAAGGTTGACATCTTCCATGTCATCTTGCTGCGGCTGCAGCCCCTGCTCTCAGCCATAACGGCAACGAGCAGGAACACAACAGGACGTGTGTGGAGCGTTCTTAGCACTGGGGAGGGATTCTCCATGTCGCAGTGCAGGGCCACATAAGCAGACTGAATGGGTCCTGATCTGGGCCCCTCCACTATCCAGGCCCTCAGGCAGTGCCCGAATGCCCGATGGGTCAGTCCGCCCCTGGATGCAGTGAAATTAAAATAGGAAGTGTATCTAATAGATACAAACATAGTCCTAGTGACAGGACTATAAGTAATTTAACCCTGGATGCCCGATTTCTGAAGTGCTGTGTAGAGAGAGCCCAGCACACCTCACTGGTGGACGCACCGTCATGGAACTATTTGACCTCGGTGTCCCTCTAGTTAAGCCATGAGAAAACTGGATCACTGCGAGAATGTTAGTGGAGAAGGTGAGGGGACGTTGGCTGTAGGCAGTCTAGTTTTATCTGGTCATAACGGGATTTTGACCTCGCACACTCACTCCACACACCCCTTTTCGTGGCTGTATATTTTGGAGTTTGCAAGGATAATAAATGATAATGAACGTCTCATTCTTTAAGCACTAGGGCGACGTTTGCTCTTCCTACACAACGTACGGGCCACTCAAATGCATGGTATTCATATGAAAAAGTTGAGTGTTTATAAGCACAGAATCTCCGGTCCCCCAGATGTTGATTGCCAACAATTCCCAGAATTCTTTCAATGCAATAGATGACCAGAGCATTATGGGAGCTGTAGTTCTTAAATCTCTGGGATTGGGGGCAGAGTTTGAAATGCCTGGTTTATAGAATGGTAAAGGTAAGTAACGATTGCGTGAGGACCCGCTCTAATTACAAAGCCTCTTGGGAATGTAGACACTTGTTTTGGATTGCTGCCTATAGTCTAGGCTCTGTGTAATGCGGGAAGGAACATGCAGAGGTTGGCAACCGTGGCACTCCAGATGTTTTGGAGCAACATTTCCCACGAGGTTTAGCCACCCATGATGAGTGGCTGAGGATTAAGGGAGATGTAGTTTCAATACATTTGGTGGTCCAGACACTTGACCTAAAAAGACATTTACTACATGTAGTGTTAAGGAATAGCCTGCACGTTAAAAGCACATTCCAGTGGAAAACTGTGCTCAGTGATGGTTTAATCGCTCTCAGTTTTCTCCACTTGAAATAGGAACACAGGCTCTGGACATGGACCAAAAGCAGACTGCAACTTAACCCGTTTGCGACACCTGACAGTGAGGCATCCCGGCAATAGACTCCATCAAGGTACAGATGCCACCACTTCTCAGAGCGATCAGTGACAATGTTCCTTCATTTGCATACATAATGGCAGGCCGAGAAAAGCTTATATTAACTACATATTGAAATGTAATGTCTTTGAATATTGCCAAGCGCCACCACACCTGCCAGGATCTGTGCCTGCTCCAGAAACAGCTACATGAAAAGTGCTGCCCTCATGGTCAGCACTAGTAACCAGTACACACCACACCCCTACCTGTCCCCATAAAGGACCACACACCCCTGTCTCCCTCGCCTCAGTATTGAGTCTATACCCCTCAACCAGGTCAGACCTATTCTTGCTTACTCTGGATTCTACCGTGTACCAGACCATGCTTGCCTACTGACTACCGCCCTGTACCAGCCCCCTGACCATGGAACGCCCACTTACCATTCTCTGGATTACCCTCTTGTACTGCGCCTTGGAACTCCCCTGTGTCGGTTTTCCCAAAGGAACCATCTGTGTCTGTCCCTGCATACTGGGCTCAGACCCTGAACCCGGGTCCCACCATGGCACACACCAGGTGCCACCCTGACAACACCTAAACATAGCCCTGTGTTCACGTACCTTTATCAGCGTAACCCTAGGTAAATGCATGTGAGGGTACCTTGGTCAGTCTGTTGCTCTCACAGCATTTTCCAGCATTGATTTTTCCTTTTTTGTTATATATATATATATATATATATATATATATATATTTCTCTATACTGTACAGATTGGGAAAGCTGGTAATTCGCCAAATTGCCAGTGTAATACGGTGCAATTTGACGGCAGTGAAATTCCCCAGAGAAGTAATGGTTAATCTATTCAGAGAACACCAAACATCAGGGAAATGCCGAAGTTTCCGAAATGCCCAGATTTTCGGTGGTTTCATTCAACAGGTTTAAACAGGCAAGTCCAATAGGTTTCAATGTAAAAAAAAAAAAAAATCCCCATTTTTATAAATTTTTTATTCGACCATTTATTCTTCTCATTTGCAGCAAAAAGTCTTTTTTTCAGGCATTTTTTGATTCATATATTTTATAGAGCTTTTTATTGTTATTCATAAGACCTTATATATTATATCCATGCATTTTCATGGCGGCTTGTCTGCTTTTTCTGGCGGCTGGTAGGCGGATCGTTGGCTGCATGCGGCGGTTTATCAGATCGGTTCGTTGTGGGGGTTTTTCGGCGGTTTTTCAGATGTGTTCGGCGATTTTTCGACGGTTTATCGGATGTGTGCGGTCGATCGATCAAATCAAATCAATTCAGGGCCCTTGTGGTGAATGCTGAATTCACCGCAGAGTCGGCGAATTGAGGTCGCCGAAGGAGAGAGCACTGAAATTTCGGTGCTCTCTGAATAACCCCCTTAATAATTTATAGATTTTTCATGCATATTATTTGCATAGTTGTCTGGACTATTGTATACCAAATATTTACACCACTTCGTATCTTCTGTATGCGGCTGCCGTTATGGATTTCTTTTTTAAAAAAAAAAAAAAAAATTCTCTTAAAATACAAAATAAACTTTAAAGTATTATTTGGAGTATACCGTGGCGTGTATTTTCTACATGTTTTGGTGCATGTGATATACAAAGGCTGTCAAGTGAACCCATAACATTTGAATATTATTACACCCAGATTGTGTTTTCCTAGGATGGCCACATGCAATGTTCACTAAGTTACTGTCTACTACAACGATACATAATCATACAATCCTGATCAAAGAAACGGCAAATTGTACAATTCTATTTTTGAATACAGCATTCTTTAATTCCTTCTTTATAGGGATAAAAACATCTACACCTATAACGTTTACATAGCAGCACCTAGGTGGTAAAATAGCACGGCTTTATTATGAAGGAGCATCCTAAAACGTATTCTAAAATAAGTGCTCTGAGTTTTTAAATGGACACTCTACCCTGGAATAAGAACAGAATTATTATTTTTTTTTAATCACCTTTGCCTTGACAGCTGTAAATCAGGGGTCATGGTGCTCTCTGTATGTCTGACCAATGAGATAATTGTCAGAAAATGTTATTAAAAATAAAAAAATGAACTCTTCATTGCATCATTAGACAAGAGTTTAATTAGAAAAATAAATAATCATCACATAAATTGGAACTAATCCATCAAATATGATACAAATGGCTTCCTAGAGTTAAACAGACATGGTGGTTACAGTGAGTTTTCACATTTCAGAACCCGGTAACCGCGCAGCCGCCCAACCCATGTTTTCCCCCAGTCATGTTCGTTTTATTAGTAAGCCCATCTCACATGGGATTTTCCTTTCAAACCAACCAAAGGTGAGGTCAGCCAAGAGACTGCCCTGATCCTGGCAGGTAAACTTACATTTTATCACCTGTTAGAGGTACTAAAGCTTTAGGTAATGTAAGTATACATTGGGATTTGGAGAAGAGGACAGGTGATCCACAAAACATCCTTGAACGTCTTATAATATATGAATCAGTGATACGTCATCACTCACTGAATCCCTCTTCTCAATGTCATATACCAGTCTGCAGGACAGAGAGGCTTAATCTGAAACCCCAGGGTCATATGCAAGAAGTGAATGTCACATGCAGGATATGATGATTGAAGTCAGATAGCTTAGCTCATCCCCTTTTGAAAGCACACAAAGTTCTCTGTATTTTCTTCACTTTATTGGGAAAGTAACAGCAAATAAAAGGTGGCTTTATAAAGAGCGGGCTTCTCAGGTGTACCTTATTATGGGAGGACGGTAAAAACAGGACCCAGTACAGAACAGAACAGAATCTTCCTGTCAGTCCTCCACAGAGGCATGTAAGTGAAGAGATGCTTTCTATGGAGGAAATTGGGGCTGGGCCAAACTAACTATGAGTTAGACAGGGGGAGTGGACTAATCCATTTCAGGGAAAACAAATAAGGAATCTGGTTCATGATACTACTCATTGTTGTGATAAATGGGATTATGCCCAAGGACAACCATACTTTGGTCCACATTGTCATCTGGATAAGAGGCTTTGCGTTTTACGGTGAAGTGGTTATTTTGAGTCAAAGGGAGAGTTGTGCTCCAAAGCTCAATGAACTAACATTATCAATTGATCCATCAGTGCTGTGAAGCATTGCTTTAAAAGGACACAACACCAAACAATGAGATATCCTTATTGTGTTTATTTTATGTTGCCGATACCTCACATGTGCTTTGCTTTTCTCTTGTATGTTTAGTTAAAAAATAATTTTACTCTATATGTGTCACTGGGTGCATCCATTGTGTGATCTTTTGTGTTTTAAACTTCCACCACAGTATCTTTACATCACTTGCTCCTCACTGTGTGACTTTGGCAAAAGAATGGCGTCTATGGGTCTGGCACGGACTCAAATCATTGTATTGTGTTGTGTTGGATGTATTCAAAGGACATCACCAGGGGTAGATTAAAAGTCTTTTAAGCTCCCCATCTGATCTCATTCAGCTGCCATCTCTTATCTAGGGTATACTGGACATCACTATAGGCTTATCTAAACATTCCCTCCTCCACTCCACTTACTGTTAAATACTATATAAGATAAACCGCAACAGTAACGTAAAAGATCCACAAAATAGAAACAGGAGATAAAAAACCCTAATTTTACCTTTTTACATGCAAATTACTTCAAACAAAGAAAAAAACAGCTGCATGCGTTTCATAAGGTGGTTTTGTTTGTAATGCAAAGGTAACCTAGTTACAGCTTGTGCATGTGGTAGTGTCCCTTTAAAGGGAAGAAAGCTGAGAAAATCAAAAAGAAAGGAGAAGAAAAATGTCTTCCAGGACTGGTTAGCACAGCCACCGGACTCACCTGTCCTCCTTGGTGACCTGGGAGTAATAAGAGCGTTGTCTGATTGCAGAATAGAAGGAGAAAGCCTCGTTGAGATAACTCGTCTCTGATGTGCGGAGACTGTGAAAGTAGGAGAAGGTCAGGGTTACGGTTCTTTCTTTGCACATGTCCCCAACCTCGAGGTTCTGTTATGGGTCTCTTTCTCTTCTCAACATATACCACCTGTGTGCTGATGACACCCGGATCTTCCTCTCCACTTCTAATCTCAATATCCAAGTATTTTAAAAATGCTCATCCTTGCTCTGATCCCCCGCATCGATTACTGTAGCCCTCTTCTCATTTGCCTCAAGCCAAGGGGTCTCAAAGTACTGGCCTGCAGGATGCATAGTCAATTAATTAGGTCTATCCCGTTACATTACTATGCCAATGATTTAATGTTTTCATCTCCCCATTCCCACATCCCTCCCCGAGCTGCCCCTTATTTATGGAATTATCCCCCACACAAAAGGTGACCTCGTCATGCCTCCAGTCTACTAAAATGTATCTGAAAACACGCAATGTTAAAGAAGTCATTAACTTACTCTATAACCCCTTGCCCGGTGCACTCGGCCCCATTCCACCCCATTATAGCTAATTCTCTAGGTTATCCTCATCTACATTGTGGTACCCCACTCCTCTTAGATTGTAAACTCACTTGAGCAGGGTCCTGTTTCTCATGATTATTGTTCTGTGTGGTCAAACATGTTAACACTTCATGTATAATTGTAATTGAAAGTCGTGACAGACCCAAGGATGCAGGGGCTTCTTATTTCTCAGAGAGCGGCTTCGTTGTGGGTGCTGGGGGGCGGCCCGGTAAGGGCCACGGGAGGCTGCCGGGTCCGTGGAGCGGTTATCGGATACCTTTGTCCTCTCGGCCGGCTAAGTGGAAACTGACGTTTTATATCGGAGACTTATTCCAGACTATTGGGGAATCTGGAGCTGGTGGATCTTATAAATATATTTGGTTTTTCAATGTAAATCTGGTCACTGTTTGACCACCCCCCCCCCAGCTAACTAAAGACTACGAATAAGAAGTGTCCAAGTGTCTGAGCGAGTCATTTCTGGGAATTTCCCAGTCTGGGTTTCCCTGCCCCTTCTTCAGTAAGTTGGTTGTGTGTCTTCATGCATCACAGGGAGATTGTCCCCAAGAGTTGCTAAAAGTATCTGCTCAAGTTTGAATAAATCAGTCTTTAGTTTTCTACTCCCAAAATCGGTTCTGTCTGGTTATTGGGGGAATTCTATGGAGCAATTTGGAGGTCCATAACATAGGAAGAACCTCTTTGCGGAGATACCCAGACGGGGTATCAAGGAGTCTGTCACAAAAGTGATCTTTGCAGCATGGAAAAGATAGTGCCCCGTCATCTATGGAGTAACGTCTACCCATCAGTAGTCTGTCAAATACGTAAGAAAAATAAATCCAAAACATTCTCCATTCTAGACTTTACATTTCTTGGGTCAGAGGAGGCTTTAAATCTTCAAACACCAGCAAAGGTCCTGCTAGCAGAGAGGCAGAGGCTGCTGCTGACCTGTTGGGGGTACTTGAGGACCACAGTTTGGAACCACTGTGGTAGAGGATTCAGTCGATGCTTAACTCCATCATAACTGTTGTGATACACTAAAATGACCCAATAAGGAGAAATCCTGGTATCCTAGATACGGAACAACTTTTCCTCTTTCATGCCCACTAGCAGAGATATTAAATTTAAAGGGCCACACCACACCTCCCGACCACTTTAGTGTTTTAAGATGGTCAGGCTGTGCGGAGTGACCACCATCCCCTTCTCCACCACCCCTCTGCATCCTGCCTGATGGTCACAAAATCTGTCACTTTTTAAATCATCATACTTTGGGTATTGATATCATCCCGACTCTTGTTTAAGGGCAAAAAAAACAAAACAAACAGTAGGGTGGGTAATTTTTTTTATACAGAGTCCCTTTAAATGGTTTTGTGACAATTTGTTTATGTTCTACTAAACTGAAAAGAGAAAAGAAAAAAGAAATCATTTCCGTTTATCAATGATGGTTTAGACTGGATATATGGGATTCAAAGAGCAGGTATTTGGTATGTTTTAAGCACGAATCTGAGCTGAATATTGAAACCGCACGCTGCCGCCCAGTGTACAGGAGGAATAGGGCGTGGGAATAATATTATTTTCAGGGTTATTCAGAGAAAGGTGAAACTCAGGAGAATGACTGGAGAAGTGAAAATTCTAGGTCAAAATAGTCGATCCAGAAAAAATCTCCCATTTATCTCACTTTGCAAATTGTTCTCTTCTCCTGACAGTTCTCCTTCTTTTCACCTCTCTCTGAATAACCCTGTATGTGTTTACGACACCAAAATATTTACATTTTGGCAAGTCCTGACTCTCAAACTAATGATTGATGAAGAACACAGAGAACCTATGTACCTTCATATTGCTTCACCATGCCTGTTTTCCAAACAAGAGTCAGCGATGATTTCATGCTAATCTGTGCATTGGCTTCCAAGCACGATTTTATTCCATGTGTTTATCCATATTTGCTATAAATGCCAAAAACAATTGCGTTTGTTTTCTCTTCTGTCTCTCAGTAACTCGAGCCAACGGTTTTATCCTGAAACATTAGAAGCATTTCACACGGCTCTTGGCAAATCCCAGGTTTCCCTATCTACAGCGTGAATTTTATTGAGTACTAGAAGTGAGTGTTTTTGGTAAAAAATAAAATAAAAAACAACCCTAACAATTGTACCATCACAGTGAGTAAACATTATGAATGATTGTTTATTTTACAGGCGGCGCAGGGGCAGCACTTTAGTGAGCAGTGTGAATAGGTATGGACACTGTGTTGCTTTTTTAAAATTTAACACTTGCATGTTCTGCACAGTTTTAGGCTTCCACCAGCACAGGGTGGGATAAGAACCCCAAATTTTCTGTCTTACCGAAAAGCAACCTTGTAGAAAAAGGAACCAATATGCAAAGCAAGGATCAGCAACTTGGGCCCACCAGATGTTCTGGAACTACATTCCCCACAAGGCTTTGCCAACCTGATAAGGGGTTATTCAGAGAGAGCCGATCTGGCCCCGAAATTGCACCGAACAGTGAATTTCCAAGTACGGTGCAATTTCGTGGCCATTCGGCTATTCAGAAAGCAGGCTGTTAGCCAAATTTTGTTGAATTGCCAGCAAAATACGGTGCCTGTTCGGCAGCAGTGAAATCCCCCATAGAGAAGCAATGGTTAATCTATTCAGAGAACACCGAACAGCAGAGAAATGTCAGAAAAATGCCCTGATGTTCGGTGGTTCCATTCGGCAGGTTTATTCAGACGAATCCTATAGGCTTCAATGTTAAAAACATTCCTGTTATAACCCCTTAAGGAGCGCTGACGTACCATGTACGTCCTGCCCACGGGTCTCCCTTAGACAAGCGGACGTACATGGTACGTCAGCGGCGCCTAACCCCCCTCCCGCCCGATACTTATCTCCCTCGCTAGATCCCTCACAGATCTGGCAGGGAGGAAGCCTTCCCTCCTGATTTGCATGGGCCGGCGAGCTCGATGACGTCACCACGCTGCGTGGTGACGTCATCAGCAGGCGCCCCCATTGAAATCAATGGAGGGGAGGGGGGGCTCATTCGGAGCCCTCTATCTCCCCAACCATTGAAGCTAGGGAGATGCTTTTTGCACTGCTGGAAAAGGGGAGAGTCTCCCCTTTTCAGCGGTGTATAGCATTAACCATTTCGCTGCCAGATCGCGTTTCGGCGCTAATTGGCGCCAAATGGCGATTCAAACATGGAGGGAGGCTGACATCTTGGATGTCAGCCAAGCCTCCAGGTCCCCCCACCACCCACTGACAACCTCACCATATGTGTGAGGATGTCAGTGGGCCAGTTAACCCTCTAGCTGCCATGTAGAGATAAGGGGATCCTAAGGATCCCCCTATCTCCCGATCCGTGGCAGCTAGGTGGTCATATTTGACATCATTGGAAAGGCCTGATCATGATATCCAATGATACCAAACATGACCAGGTTTGGTTTAAAAATAAAAAATAATAATAAAAAAATAAAAAAAATGTTTTTTTTTTTTAAAGTTTTTTTTTTGTCTGGGGGGGGGGGGGGTTAGTTAAATAGGACCTAGGCTGTCCTCCCAAAATAATTAGCACAAAATGGTCAGAATGAGCGCAGCGCACATGAGTGAACTGGCTCAGCAGTGAAGGGGTTAAAAAGCAAAAACATGTAAAAATTGGGTATTTCTAGTCTCGGGAGAAAATTTTGAAACTATTTAGCCGGGGTCTTTTTTGGTGGTTGTAGATTTTGGGGATTAAATTACAAAAAAGTGTGTTTTTACCATTTTTTCATCATATTTTTTTTTATAGTAAATTATTCGATATGATGGAAATAATGGTATTTCTAGAAAGTCCATTTAATGGCGGGAAAAAGGGTGTATAATATGTGTGGGTTGAATAAACGAGTAAGAGGAAAATTTGACCTAAACACTAACAGCGCAGAAACGTAAAAACAGCAGCGGTCACTAAAAGACGGATTTGTGTAAAACCGCCCGGTCACTAAGGGGTTAATGCAATATCTATTATTATTTTAATTTGCAGCAAAAAGTCTATTTTTAGGCATTTTTTACCTACATTTTTCTTTCTCATTTTATTTATTTTAAATAGCAGGGGGGGCGGGGGGTGGTGGGGTGTTTCCCTGTAACAGGCCTTTTATTATTCATAGGACCTTATATGTTAAATCCAGACATTTTCATTCAGTAGTGTCCCCCCCCCAAACATTAGGTTCAAATTTGACACTTTAAATCCTTTTTTTCTTTGCCCCGTTTATCAGCTTTTATGGCGGATCGTCAGCTTTTTCCAGACGTAGTCGGCGGCTTATCGGATCCGATAATTTTGACGGATGTGTGTTTTTATTTTTTTAGATCGCCGTTTTTGCGGTGGCTTTTCAGATCTGTGCATAGTTTTTTTCCCTGCACTTTGGGGACCCTGCGGTGAATTCTGAATTTACTGCGGGGTCAGGGAATTTGATTCCCAGAAGTGCGGGGAACGAGAGAGCACTGAAATGTCGGTGACTTTTTGGTGCTCTCTAAATAACCCCTATAGTTTCTAAACATCTGGAGGGCCAAGGTTGTTGACCCCTGAAGTAAAGCATGGCTTTACAGATTCACTTCAAATTTAAGAGCCAGAAAGAAAAACAGGGTCCAACTACTTTTTGTAAAATTGTTAAATGGAGTTGCAGGGAATAATCCAGAGATCAGGTAAAATTCTAGGAGCCAGGGACTATTTAATCCCACTACCTCATTCAGGATTGGGGGATCAACTTTATAGTCCCACGTCCGGCATTACTTACTAATAGTGGTAATACAGCTGGCCAATTTTTGATGCGATTTCTCCAATCTGCCATCGTTTGAGACCATATCGGTTATCTAGGACTTGCCTAAAACGAAAAGGGAGAAAATGATGGGAAAAAGATAGAAACGTATATAAAATAAGAATTAATTCATGAAAGTAAACGGATACACTGCCTAAAAGCAGGTTTGCAGTTTTAGTATTTAAATTGAGGATCATGTACAACCTGGATAGAAAACAAACCACGTACACTGTAAAGTTTTGCTGGGATTAAGGCGCGCATTCACTGTAACCTTATGCAAAGTCCCCACATTTATTTGCGTCCAGAGTCACGTTAATTTGTGGCCAAGATCTTGTATTGATGATGGGAGTGTCGCAGCGCTGCGTAACGTCTTCTCCAGCACATTATCCTAAAGATTCTCAATGGGGTTAAGTTCTGGACTGTGCGGTGGCCAATCCATGTGTGAAAATGATGTCTCATGATCCCTGAACCACTTTTGCACAATGTGAGCCCCATTAATCCTGGTATTGCCATCTTCGAATATGCCCGCTGTGCCATCAGGGAAAAAAACCCCAATGATTGAAAAACCTGCTCATTCGGGATATTCAGTAAACTCCATCACAGACTCACCTCCATTTCTTCCCTCTGCGGCCCTGAACCAAGCATTCAAGCAAACTCCATCACAGACTCACCTCCATTTCTTCCCTCTGTGGCCCCATCCCACCCAGGGCCGGTACCTAATTTCAAGCATCTTTTCCAGCTGTCTCCACTTCTCTCACTAATTACCCTTACTAAACCCAAAAAATCTGGTCCATTTCATGCAATCCCTATGATCCCTCTGCTCCCATTTGTTTCAGTTACCCTTGTCCCTTAGAGTGTAAGCTCATGGGATGTCTGTCTGAGCTTTTGGTTTAAAGTGATGTATAACCTGGACAGTTGTTATCCAACGACCAGGGTTTTATTTCCTCTTGTATCATGTAAGTCTGCTGTTTGTGCTTCCCCATTGTAAAGCGCTATGGAATTTGTTGGCGCTGTATAAGTACTTGTAACTGTAACTTTGTATTTCTGTAACAATTCAATGTTCTTGAACCCAGGACATACAGGGTGAGCCAGTCAAACCTGCATTTTTGAAAAGGGCGGGAGAGCCGTGAAAGTGGGCGGAGCGAGTTAGCAAGGTTACCATTGTGTCCCCCACAACTAAGCATTTCAGTCGTCATGGAGCAGTGGTCTAAACAACAACGTTCATTCGCTGTGAAAGCGTTTTACCAAAGTGGTAGTTATGCAGCCGCTCAGCGTCATTTCCGGAAGAATTTTCAAATTAATCGAAATAAGCCAGTGCCGTCTGTTAATTCAATCAAATTGTGGGTGACAAACTTTGAAGCAATTGGTGAAACGAGAAGCAGAAGGGGTGCAGTGCAAGATCAGTGCGAACTCCCGCGAATATTGACCGCGTGAGAGTTGCTGTGGAAAGAAGCCCTCGGAGATCGGCGCGTCGACAGAGTGCTGCGCTTGGCATGGCAAACACGAGCGTCCGAAGAATCTTGAGGTTAGATTTACTACATCACCCATACAAAATTCAGGTTGTTCAGGCTATGAATGAAAACGATTTTGCAGCTCGACGGCGTTTTTGTCAAACGCTTGGGGAACTCAAGAGGAGAATCCGGTTGGAAATCGAGAGAATTCCTCAGCGTATGCTCCGTGATGCGATGGGCTGTTTCAGAAATCGCCTACAAGAATGTCTCAATCGGGAAGGACACCATCTTACTGGAGTTATTTTTAAACAGTGAATGTTGTTTCTTAAATGCTTTTTAATGTACATTAAGATAGTAACAATAAAATTTTGAAATATCCATCCGTTTATTTTTTACAGTCATTTCAAAAATGCAGGTTTGACTGGCTCACCCTGTACTTGAAACCGAGAGAAATCTCAATGTATCCTTCCTGGTAAAATACTTTATAAATAAATAAATATTCAGGGAGTCACATGACCTCATATTTTGCGCACATAATGCTGCTGAACCTAGACCTGACCAATCACAGCAACTCCAGATCATAACAGACTTGTACAGTAGGTGGAGACTTTTTTTTTTTTGGCCAGGCAGGGTGTGTAGAATACATATAATTCCCGGGGGGGGGGGGGGGGGGGGGGGGTGGGGGGGTAATAACTCTCCTCAAAAGAAATACTTCCAAAATAAATTCATTGTTGCAAAATCCCTTTTTTTTTTTAATAGAGAAAACAGTGGTGGACTCCAGGATAAAGTAGAAATAAAGTTTAATACTTTAAAAGTACATAAAAAAAAGCAGAGCGCCAGTGTGTACTGTCCAACAGTATTGTGTGCGCTGCATTAACTCCACAGGTCTTGTATAATGCATCCAGTTACAAGTATTTATAAAGCGCTAACAAGTTAAGTAGCAATGGGTGAGACCAAATAACGAATATACATACAAGACTGTCACGGCCCTCGCCGGCGCAGAAAAACATGTAGCGGTGCTGCCCCATCGTGAACTCCAGGGCAGCACCTTTCCTATATGGTTCTGCTTCACCTCGGCAACATTGCAGCCTATACAGGTGCGTCTAATCAGCCTCAGGACTCCCCTATTTAATGTAGCCACAACCTTCCCAAGATGCTTCTGCATCATTCAGTGCTCAGCCCTCCTGAGAGGAAGCTACCTGAGAACGACCTGAGGCGCGTTCAATACCTCAGCCGCTGCAAGTGCTAAGTTAGCAACTTGACATTGAACGCCGTTCTGCCGCTCAGCACTGCTAACGTAGCACTTGCAGCGACCCGAGGAAATGCTGCGAGTAGCTGAGTGTGACGTATGAAAGATGGCCGCCGCCATGAAGCAAGTAACAATGCCGTACAGCAAGATGGCCGCCGCCATGAAGCAAGTTACAATTCCGTACAGCAATGTTAATTTTGAGGTTTTTGTTCACCAAAGCACAAAATATGTATTTATTATTTCCCCCTGCATAGACATATATTACAGTTCAATTTATATATTGTTTCAGAAGTAAACATAACGTTTATTCAATAAAAACTATCATTTGTGGTGTGTGCATACAAAATGGAATTGTGCTGACTGCTTCTCTTTATTATATTTTGTCCGAGTGATCCGAAAAACAATCGAAATCTTTCATTAAGAAATCGGCCATTTTGGATTCGAAATTCGCATCCAAAGGGTTCAACGACACTGCTGCAGCAAACTGTGTTCTTTACTAATAAACCCCTACTTAATACATTCACCTGTGTTTCTGTGCGTCACTGCATACCTGGGCTCACACCCTCGCCCCCTCATACCTTGAGCATTACAAGTTAAACACACAGAGGAGAAGGAAAAAGGACAAAAACACTACGCTTTTCATTTCAATAACATTTATTAATGTATATTGATATGCAATACAAACATAGAAATCGGTGTTATTTTTTTTTTACCTGTGCTGTTGCTGAAATTTCCAGAGCTTGGTGTAAACATCAAAAGTTCTCCCAAAGTAGGACTGCCACTGTTTCTGTCCGTACTGAGGCAAATCCCTGCAATCACAAAGCATAAGGACGGCTACTGAAAGAGCAAGAGCTGCGCGTGTCAACCTTATGCAGACTGGTAGAAGGGCTAGAAAGTGGGGAAAGCCAAAACACAGAACAAAAGGAGAGAAACATTCTCATACATATATTTGCACACCTGTCAGATGATACACAGGTGCCTTATTGCAGGACCTAGTTAACCCTTTAACTGCAAAATGCCCCAGGTGAATGTATGCCCCATGTAAGTGGGTTAATCCCATAAATGCAGGCATTGGGTTAGGAAGGAGAGGACCTGCCGTGGTAGCATGCTAATGCCACGTATGATCATATTTTTTCAAACAAATCATCATTTATTCCTAAATTAAGCGTGTAATCATTAAAACTACATTAAAGTGCAGTGGTCTCTATTTGTTCTGGAAAAAAAAAACGATATTTTTTTTTTTTCCCAGCTTTTATTTTTAACACTGATATTGCAAAACATTCTTGCACGAGGACCAATATTAATGATTTGTGTCTTCCTGAAGCACCTAGACTGGAAGCTTTATCTCTGACCGCAGGGATGGTGGGATGAGGGGATTAATGGACTGTGGAATAAGATGGCACCCCAGGCCAATGATCCTGCCCCGCTCTCAGCTGAGTGACCTTGTGATGCTCGCGGGGAGAGTCTGCCTGTCAAGCGTTTGTTGTCTATCTCACTGGTTCTGTGAGGGATTTTGTGTTTCTGTAAGACAGGATTTGGGGGTCCTTAACCCACCCTTTGCTGGTGAAAGCTTAAAATCATGCAGTGTTACATTGTAAAAAGCAACATCCGTCTTGACCCCTTCGGAGGCGCAGTGCTTTCCATGTCTGCCGGCGCAAGTGAACATTCCTCCATCACCTAGTACAGCTACCTATGGTGAATGGTTTCCATGGAAACAGAACAGTACTAAGAATGGTTACCCAAAAGCCTGTATCACCTCCCCCCACTTCCTTCCTTCCTCAATAAAAACAGGGCTCAGAGGGTCTCGCTTCACTTTGGCAGCTCATGGGAGCAAACGCTCAGTTACAGGTCTGGGAACGCAAGAATTGCAAGAAAAATGAGGCAGAGCTTGGTTTAACCCCGTCAGCGCAGGGAAGGCCATCAGAAAAGCCACCTGGTAAAATGAAGGGGGGGGGGGTGGCGCGATAGAGTGAGCTGCGTAACCACTTCATACCACAAAGTTGTATCACTGTTAAGAGCTTGCACTCCATGAATTATTGAGCATACCAGCTAATTAGGTTGTTAATGGAGGGAGGATGGAGTGCTGAAACAAACAGAAGCTCTCCATTTTTATACAAGATGGTTATAGATTCCCATCAGGGCCAGAGGTAGGCCTTGAAAAGAACCTATTACTATTAAAAAATATATATGTAAATCAAGGGCCCTCATTTCTAACCAAGAACTTACTGTAGAGGTCAGCAACCGTGGCTCTCCAGACATGTTGGAACTACACATCCCATGAGGCTCTGGCACTCTGAGTGGCTGAACGTCATGGGAGATATAGTTCCAAAACATCTGGAGGTCCAAGGTAGCTGATCCCTTCGTATATATGAATATCGCCCTTTTACTTAACGGCTCGGCCTGTTATTCCACTCATACTTCGTATAGGAAGCGTTAATTTGCAGCCGGCAGGATAATAACGAGCGATTCCAAGATCATTACTCGCCTCGAGCAGGTATTGAAAAAGGAATGCTGGCTGAAAGACACTAAGGGGTTATTCAGAGAGAGACGATCTGGCCCCCGAAATGTCACCGGACAAAGGGAATTTCCCCGTACAGTGCCATTTCGTCGACAGAGAGCAGGCAGTTCGCCAACGTTGGCGAATTGCCTGCATGTTTGGTGCCTGTTCGAAGGCAATGAAATCCCCCATAGAAAAGAAATGGTTAATCTATTCAGAGAACACCGAACAGCAGAGAACAGTTGCCGAAATTCCCTGCTGTTCGGGGGTGCTTTCATTCGGCAGGTTTATTCAGGCAAATCCCAAGGCTTCAATGTTAAAAATGTTGCCGTTTTTACCCAATATCTAATGAACCGTTTATGCTTTTAATCTGCAGTAAAAAGCCATTTTTCGGCCACATTTTCTTCATATCACTTTTTCTTTTTTCTGTAACAGACCTTTTTAATATTATTCATATGACCCTATAGGTTAATTCCAGGCGTTTTCATTCAGTAGTTTTTTTGCAAACAACGTTTCAATTATGACACTTTCAAACTTATTTTTACACTGTTCGTCGACTTTTTCCGGAGGCTGGTTGGCAATATGTTTGTCGGCTCGTCGGCTTTTTCCGACATGTTCAGCATGTTTTTTGCGGCAGTTCTGGCGGGTTTTTCGGGTCCGTTTCCTGCACTCCGGGGACCCTGCAGCGAATGCTGAATTCACCGCAGGGTGGGGAAATTTGATTCCCTTAAGTGTGGGGAATGAGAGCGCACCGAAATGTCTCTCTGAATAACCCCCACTAGTATTTTGCAAAATCTCAGATTCCCTACTTCGCACCTCCTCTAGCCATATGCAGAGAGAATTGGGTAACAAACCGCTCCTTCTGCTGACAATGTGAGCTCGGGCAAGTCTCCATAGAGTCCTATGGACTGCAGGAGACGATACCAGCAGCGTTGAAGATGCGCCTCTGCTTGTATCAGTGAACTTTATTTTGGTAACAAATAAAATTACGGGGCCAAAACCAAACAAAACAAAAAACAGACAACAGCCTCTACTCTCCGGACGACCACAGACCTCATGGAACTTACACGTTTTTCCAGATTTGAGGTTCCAATAAGGTTTTATACAGAGTTGATAGAACTAAATAAATAAATAAACTCTGACTGCTTCCACGTTTGGGGAACGGAAGTTAAAGAGAAGACATCGTCACCCATAATAAGCCGGCTGGGTGGAGTAGAGGTAACATCACTGCTCTATAACCGTGGAGAGAGACTGTGGAGACACAGGTTCGAATCCCGGCAAGAGCACCGCTCCAGTAAGTGTCCTTGGGCAAGACACCTAACGGTACATACTCGCCATCCAGGACATATTTGAAAATGAGAAAAATCTCAATGTATCCTTCCTGGTAAAATACTTTCTCCAAAAAAAAAAAAAAAAAATATATCATCTAGGTTTTCTTAATCACTTCTCATTTTACTGCTGTATTCAATGGGTCAGACGTCGCAATAAGGAGCGAATAGGAGGAGATTTCAGAGCAAAGCAATGGAAATGCACAAGAATTCCATGATATTGCCATCAATGAGTATAGACCCGAATGACTTGATCTCACCTGGATTCCACTCAAGAGACCTTGATGTTTTTTCCATTCATAGTTCAGTTATAATGACTGGAGGCAAGAAATGTGGATTTTTGTAAATGATAGATGATTGTACTGGCTGGGTGGAGTAGAGGTAACATCACTGCTCTATGACCGTGTAGACACAGGTACAAATCCCGGCAGGAGCACCTCTCCAGTAAGTGTCCTTGGGCAAGACACCTAACGGTACATACTCGCCACCCAGGACATACTTGAAAACGTGA
Source organism: Leptobrachium leishanense (assembly GCA_009667805.1). Taxonomy (NCBI): domain Eukaryota; kingdom Metazoa; phylum Chordata; class Amphibia; order Anura; family Megophryidae; genus Leptobrachium; species Leptobrachium leishanense. The sequence continues at coordinate 117,552,362 of CM019071.1, read as the reverse complement.
GTAAATAAACCTTTCCTCCTCCTGCCGATACCAACTGCGTAATATTTCCAGAATTCGGCCATTTCTTACCGCTGTCACCACAAAACAACTCATCCATGCCCTGGTAATCTCCCAACTTGACTATTGCAATAACCTCTTATCTGGTCTCCCTCTGTCCCGCCTCTCCCCCCTACAATCCATCCTGAACACCTCCGCCAGGCTAATCCACCTCACCCGCCGCTCTGTCTCTGCCGCTCCCCATCCACTGTAGAATTAAGTTCAAAATCCTTACCCTGACCTACAAAACCCTCACTAACTCAGCTCCTCACTACCTGTCCTCACTAATCACCAAATACACCCCAGCCCGTTCCCTAAGGTCGAACAGCGACCTGCGCCTAGCTTCTCACCGCATCACCTCTTCCCATGATAGACTGCAGGATTTCTCACGCGCAGCCCCCATCCTCTGGAACGCTCTCCCTCGTACTGTCAGACTTTCCCCTAACTTCTCTTCCTTCAAACGCTCCCTTAAAACATTCCTATTTAGGGAAGCCTACCACCCAACTCACTGACGCAATCATCAATCACTCTCACCTTGCAGTCCTCTCCACCTGTTTCCAACCCCAACCCTCCCAGATTGTGAGTTCCTACGGGAATAGGGCCCTCATCTCCTCCTGTACTGTTTGTCAAATGTTGTTCAATGTATTGTAACCCTGTCTATACGGTGCCTATTGTACAGCGCTGCGGAATATGCTGGCGCTTTATTATTATTATTATTATTCTTTATTTATAAAGTAAAGCCTGAGATACACTAAGCGAAAAGCGACTCGTCAACACACGCTCAGTGTATCCAGATTTTTCCACTTCCATCGCTCAGGCCGTGTCAGGATGCGGCGCTGATCGAAGGGAGGGGCAGGATCTGCAGCACACGGCACGCTTGCGCAGTGTCCTTTAGATTCCTCCCATCAGCGCTGCTCCGTCCGCACACTTCCCTCTGCCTTCATCTCGGTCCAGCAGCATAGGGAGAGGAGAGCCGCCGCGCAGCAGAACCCGGGGCAAGGTGCTGCAGACCCCCCCCCCTCCTGCCCAGTGCATCATTCCTAAGGCTAGGGTCAGACGAATGCATTTTTCACGTCTACAGTCAAAAAGTGCATTGATGCGTCCAAACGCATTTTTTCATGGAAGACGCGATGGCGGTCATACTTTGCGCAATTTGGGCTGTGATTTTTTACGGATCCAAAACAGGAAACTTTGGGCGTCTGGACGTTATGTTGGCCGGACATGTGCAGCGTCTGACGTCTCCTAATCACGCACACTTGCCGCTATACAGACGCAGCGCACTCTGTACGTCAGTACTAGCGGTTCGACGTTCTTGCAAAAATGCGTTTGTTTGCCGCTTGCGTTGCGCAGCCGAACTTTTGTGCGGCCGTACTTCGTGTGTGGGCCTGCACTGGACATCATTTGCTTCTACCACTGCCGTAATAAAGTGCGGCTAAACGCACGTTCGCACTGCGTTCGTCTGACCCCAGTTTTAATAAAACATGCAAAAATACAAAAAAAAGTGCTTGAGTCCACACGCAGCCCACATGCCACCCCCATCTACCTGGCTGTATATATATATGAATAGATAAATAGTCTGGCTATTACACATATGATAAGTCTGACTGTGATATATATATATATATACACACACACACAGCCAGACTTCTCATATGTACAGTTGTGTTCAAAATTATTCAACCCCCAATGCTGTAAAGGGTTTTAGGGAATTTAGTGTACATTTGTAATTGTATTCAGAATGAAATCCTACAAGGACTTTTTAAAGAACCATATGCAACTAAAATGACATCAATTGGTTTTGTAATACAGTAGTAAATGTTTCTTTTGTGAATTCTTCATTGACACAATTATTCAACCCCTTAAAGACTACCACTCTGAAGAACAGAGGTTCATTCAAGTGTTTTCAATCAGGTATTGAAAACACCTGTGGATGTCACGGAGCAGCAATAAAGCATAATAAGCACCAATTAGGCAGCTTTAAAATGACTGTGATACTCAGCTCCTTCTAGACCTTACTGGTGTGGTTACAAACATGGTGAAGTCAAGAGAATGGTCCAGGAAGACAAGAGAAGAGGTGGTTACTCTTCACAGGAAGGGCAATGGCTATAAGAAGATTGCAAAGATGTTAAACATACCAAGAGAGACCATAGGAAGCATCATTCGCAAATTCAAGGCAAAGGGCACTGTTGAAACGCTACCTGGTCGTGGCAGAAAGAAGATGCTGACTTCGACTGCTGTGCGCTACCTGAAGCGTGGGGTGGAGAAAAGTCCCCGTGTGACTGCTGAGGAACTGAGAAAAGATTTGTCAGATGTGGGTACTGAAGTTTCAGCTCAGACAATACGGCGCACACTGCGTAATGAAGGCCTCCATGCCAGAACTCCCAGGCGCACCCCCTTGCTGTCTCCAAAGAATAAGAAGAGTCGACTGCAGTATGCCAAAAGTCATGTGGACAAACCACAGAAGTTTTGGGATAGTGTTCTGTGGACTGATGAAACAAAATTAGAACTGTTTGGGCCCATGGATCAACGCTATGTTTGGAGGAGGAAGAACAAGGCCTATGAAGAAAAGAACACCTTGCCTACTGTGAAGCATGGCGGGGGGTCAATCATGCTTTGGGGCTGTTTTGCTTCTGCAGGTACAGGGAAGCTTCAGCGTGTGCAAGGTACCATGAATTCTCTTCAGTACCAGGAGATATTGGATGACAATGTGATGCAGTCCGTCACAAACCTGAGGCTTGGGAGACGTTGGACCTTTCAACAGGACAATGATCCCAAGCATACCTCCAAGTCCACTAGAGCATGGTGGCAGATTAAAAGCTGGACCATTTTGGAGTGGCCATCGCAGTCACCTGACTTAAATCCGATTGAGAACCTCTGGTGGGACTTAAAGAAAGCAGTTGCAGTGCGCAAGCCTAAGAATGTGACTGAACTGAAGGCTTTTTCCCATGACGAATGGGCGAAGATACCCGTAGATCGCTGCAAGACACTTGTGTCAAGCTATGCTTCACGTTTAAAAGCTGTTAGTACAACATCCTTTTACAGTTATAAGTACTAAGATTGAATAAAACTGATAATGATGTGAGCACAGAAAAGACATTTGTGGTTATTTCATTATAAATGTTATGTTATATTTGTCTGACCTACACGTGCCGCTTTGATTTAATTGTAAGCAAGATGACTGAATGATCAAAATCAATGTCAAACTGGCCAAAACACTCAATTTCAGTGGGGGTTTAATAATTTTGGACACAACTGTATATATATATATATGTATGTGTCTGGGGTGTGGGTACATAGATGTATGAAGTCTACACGTTGAGGTGTATGTGGTCTGTGTGTGGTATCTATGCATCCCTACATGTATAGCGCTTCCTGTGTCACTATAATAAAAATTATATATATATATATATACACACACACACACACATATAATGCGGGGGGGATGCTATATGATTAGGGCTACCTTTTTTCTAAAAAATTTTATACCATTCCTATTGGCAGTAATTTAGATGCATTTTAGTCAACGGAAACGTTTTTTCCCCATATAACATGCGCTTAGTGAAAATAAAAGGTTTTGGCATGTATAGTTTAATTTAGTTAGTGGATTCCTGTCCCGTGTGGAGAGAAGCAAACGTAATGCAGTGTAGACTGGCTGCGAGGCGGAGCGGAGTGAAGTGAAGTCAAGCCTGCAAAAGGTTTGCTTCGCTACACGCTCAGTGTATCTCAGGCTTAATCTCAATGTGTCCTTCCTGGAAAATACTGTCAAAAAATACATAAATAATATTTTTTAAAAAATCCATTACATGGAAATAATCTCTGCGGGGAAAAAAACCCTCAATCCAGCAGAATATGACATCGGGGTCACAGTGGTTTTTCTTAGAACTGAAGGATTTTCTTTTGGTGTCTTCTGGATTAAGAGATTATTACATCAAAGTTACTGTTGTATTTTCCTCTTTTTTAACATTCTACTAGCACATCTGTTACAGGCGAGGACTCCTGTTGAAATTCAGAACGCTGGGAATTTGGAAGGAAATGCTTCATTGGCTTTTGATGTAGAAATAATACTGCAGAGCTTGCAGTAAAGAAAAAAAGAGGATACGTGAACAAACGAAGTGATTCTGACAACCCTACACCCGAGAGGTATTAAATGTCTGATTAATACAGAAGCAAAAGTCCATCAGTGCGTGAAACGATGTCTTAAAATATTTAAAAACAAAATTCAAAAACTATGCCTGTCTGAGGAAAATCTGCAATAATGCCTTTCCTAAATGGCTTGTAGTAGAAAAAGCTTAACCATTTCAGTAAAGGACTCCTGAAAAGTGACTGTACACAAGACTTAAGGGGTTATTCACTAAGCAGCAAATTTTCCACCGAATTGCACCGAACGGTGAATTTCCCTGTACGGCGCAATTTCAGGGCAGTTAGTCTATTCCCTAAACTGTTAATTCACCAAATACTGGCGAACTGATGGCGAAATACGTAGCAGTTTGCCGCATATCGGTGATAGCGAAATTGTCCCATAGAGAAATAATGATTAAACTATTCACAGAATGCCAAACTGCAATGAAGTGTCGACAAAATGCCCTGATTTTCGGTGTTTCAGTTCGACAGGTTTAAACAAGCGAATCCCAAAAGGTTAAGGTTAAGTTAATACTAAAAAAAAAAAAATAATAATTAAAAAGGGCTTTTAATTTTCAGCAAAAAGTTGACAATTTTTCTCTCAATCTTTAAAAAAAAAAAAAAAATTTTTTTTAAATTACCTTTTTTATTATTCAGACACCTTTGCTTGTCGATTTGTTAAACAGAAGCGACTTTAGCGTCAAAATAATTCAATGATGGTGAAATTGGTGGGAACGGGGACATCAACTGAAACGAGGGACAGGAGTACAAAAAAAAAAAAAAATTTAAACACACCTGCGACCTTGTAACACTAACGAGTCACGTGACACCGGGGAGTGAAAATGGCTAATTGGGCTCAATTTGGACATTTTCACTTAGGGGTGTAGTCACTTTTGTTGCCAGCGGTTTAGACATTAATGGCTGTGTGTTATTTTGAGGATGCAACAAATTTACACTGTTATACAAGCTGGACACTCACTACTTAACATTGTAGCAAAGTGTCATTTCTTCAATATTGTCACATGAAAAGATAGAATAAAAGATTTACAAAAATGTGAGTGTTGCACACACTTCTGTGAGATATATATCATTATCCCTTATATGGCCGCTGCCAGATGTGCCGTGGACCTCCACATGAAGGTGAAAGGAGCTTCTGTTACAAGTTTCCTTTAAATGTGTGCCTAAATCCAGTGCCGATCACGCTCTGATCTCTGCTTTCAGCTCAGCAGGGAAAAATGCCCCAATGGTCAATCAAATGTTTGGCACAGAGCTTGATAACAGCAGAGCCTCTGTTCAGAAGACACAAAATAGCAATGGAAAGCCAGGAACTCCATACAGTGAAAAAGAAAAAAAAAAAAAAAAAAAAGATTTATTAAGGTGTCGCTGGTAACATTTCGACTGAGGATTCTGCGATTCTCAGTCATGTAGTACCTGGCTTCCCATTTATTTGGGGTAGTGGTCACCCAAAAGCTAAGAAGCACCCTGGTCCATTGTAGGTCTATATATGATTGAGTGCAGAACCTGAGTTTTTCCGTGCAGAAGACTGACAGGAGAGATCTGGGAGTGCTGCTACAAGCGGGCATCTCCTTCCCCTTGCTGCATAACCTGAGGATAAAGATGTGCTGGCAGCTAGGACAGCATTTACCCTGCTTGGGATTGTGGTTTTTCACGCAGGATCAGTGACTTGGGAGGAGAGGACAGAGCAGCAAATATCCTACTGAAATAAAATGAAAATAATAAAAAAAAAAAAGGACGCAAGAAAACAAAGGACTGTGGAGCCATCTGCATGCGTGAAGGTGGTTGACACCATGATCTACGTACCTGATGTACTATGAGCATGATGGGTCTTGGTCGCCCGACTACGGTGCCAGTGGACGGCAGCCTCAGCATTTAGGCTCGGGTCAGACGAGCGCAGTGTTCATATCCGTGTTGCCGCACATTTTAACGTCCGTGGTAGCATACAATTCTGATCAATAGAGACCCAAACACGAAGTATGTCCGCACAGAAGTGCGGACGCACAACGGACGCGGCAAACGGACGCAAGTTAGGCAAGAACATAAATCCGCTAGAACGGACGCACAAAGTGCGCTGCGTCCGCAACGCCCGCATAGCTTTGTGTGCAAGTGATGGAACGAAGACAGACGGACTGCATTTTTGTCAGACAAAAGGTTTTTCATATTAATTTATTTTCCCTTCTACATCAGTCAAAAAAACCATCAGTCACAAAAACAGACCGTGTGGCCACTACCTTGCCGTCCGTCAGAAAGTACGTCCGTTGTGGTCGCCTGACCCTAGCCTTAGAATGTCTGTGTGATCTGTTCCATGAATTTTTCCATTCATATTGTTGCCATTTGATCAGGATGGGTTTTATCCCCCCCCCCCCTTTTGTGTAAACAGGCAGTGGATTTTGCATGATTTTAGGACTGAAATAACTAATCGATTAATCGACAACTAATAGATAATGAAAATAGTTGACAACTATTTTCATTATCGATTAATCAATGGTCGATTAATTGATTTGTGCACAGCACACACGGTTTAGGGTCAGACCAAGTTGAACGTTAGAACCACAGATTCTGCTTCGGGAACCTATTGTAGAAGATGCGCCGCTGCTTTACTCTGTATGATTTAGTTCTAGGGTTATGTCAGACATAGTTTGTTTTTATTCAGTTTGCAACTCTAGAATACAAACCCTGAGACACGGTCACTCGGTATGGGCGCTATGCCGCCGGTGTTTTATACTTACTTGAGGCTGGAATCCTGTGCCACCACCTCAACCTGCCTGCCACCCACCCTTTGGTTTCTAGGTGCCATTCTCTCCCTTTGATCCGGTCCCTTTCCACAAACTCCCTCCCACACTCAGGTTCGGTCTTTTGCACGTCCATTGCCCAAACTCACTCCCTTCCACCTCTGGAGCCTTCTCCCACTCAGTTTGTTCATGAAATTATTGTAACGAAAACTCTATGCATCCTAACCACTTTAGCTTATTAAAGTGGTCAGGCTGGGTGGAGTGCCCCCCTTCTTGCCTTGCTTTAGTGCTGACATCAAGTCTATCCGAGCATTCGTAGCAGCGTTTGTTTGAAGAGAAAGCAGACGTGGGCTTAAGCCGCATACGCAGCATCAATCTGACCAGGCTCTAGTGTACCTGGTGTGTAAAAAGTATGCAATTTGCGTTTGTACGTACGAAACTAATATACACTACGAAATAGCTTATGTAAAAAAAGGGGTGAGGCAGGGTTTTTTTTGTTTGTTTTTCTTCATAATATTTCTTTTAAGTAAAGACAAAGTTATTTTTTTATCCGATGAATCAATCAAAAAAATAAATCGGCCAACTAATCGATTATGCAAATAATCGTTAGTTGCAGCGATACATTATTTGCTGTTTGGTTTTGAGCAGGGACAGAGTTTTGTGAGCCCTCCAGTTTGTGTGCCTATACTTATACCTAATAAGTATTGGGTTTGCAAAAATACTGATTACAGACATTTTAATTGTAATTGTAGAGGTCTGTTATGATCAGTTATGAGGGCTGTATTATTAATACCGAGTGCGTTAATTCTTGCAGGAGTTTACACATGGGAAACCAAGAACTCTTGATGGCAGAGGTTGATCGACTTCTGTTAGTGGGTAATTTACTCATATTTCGGGCTGGATTACAGCTCTTCTGCTAATGGAGCCCTGGATGATTTATCCTCGTCAATAACAACACACAAGTGACACGCCATGAGGATAACATTTTGTACATACACATCTTTTTCTGTTCACAGCAGTACATAGCTCCCACTCTCAGACTCCCCTTGGGAGATCGGGTTGCATCATGTCTAGACGCACGCCGGTATGACATGAGACCCGTGTGTGCACCTGATTCCCGTACACCTGCAAATACAACTCATTTTTGATGGATATATGGTCTTCATCATAAAGTGGAAGTGAAAAAACTTGAAACGCCAACAAGCAAACATATTGGGGGGGGGGGTGCAAGCTACAAATTTCTGGCTTGATGCTGTTTACACCGCTAAATCTCTCATAATTTGAAACTTTGTGAAAATGGGAAACCTCTATGAGGTGCATGGTAATGCAACGCATATGGAAGGAAAAAGTCACATAGCGCACAGCAAGGAAAGAAGTCAGCACTGGGACTTTTTCGGTCAAGCAAATAAAGGGTATAAAGAAAATGCTTCCTTTCACATGCTGAAACCATTTAAGGGGGGATAAAAATTAATCCCTCCTGACCCCCTATCCCATTTTAACCCCTTAAAGGCACGCGTCAGACGAGCACACTTTTTGCGTCCCTCTGACCGCACTGTTTGATGTCCGTTGTAGCTTTTCAAAGGAGTCAATAGAAAACAACACACCAAGCACGTGCGCACTTTTTCAAGCAAAACATGTTGCAACGGACGCCAAAATGGCGTCAACGTGGAAAAGCTAGACGGACGTAGAGAAACCCCTGTATACAGTTTTTTTTTCCTTTTTCTCAACATCAGTCAAAATTAACTGATACAATGTAACCGCAATCTCAGTTAAAAAGTACGTCCGTCCGTTACTGTGCGCAGTCAGTGCGCTCGCCTGACCCCAGCCTAAAACGTACCTTAAATCCAGTGCTGGGCTCCCTTGCAGTGTCCAGACATGACAATCCACAGGCTTCCTGCTAAGTCATGTAACACAAGCATGGGTCCAGACGATCCAAAAGGTTCTAAAATGCAGAATGCCCTGATGGACACTAGATCAAGCTAATTCCAGAGAGTCCTGATCCTCTGAAAACGGAGGTTATCACTCAATAATTGTCAGCTTCTGGGCAAGGCTTAATCCCTGCACCTGGAGGGCTGAATTAACCCTCTAAGGACCCTATTCCCCCAAGGGGAGAGACAACTGAGGATACTCACGTCACTTTGAACTTGGGGTACATGGACCAAGAAATGCATTTGGGAGGTACAGGCCTTATGTTCTATATTGTTTCCCTGCCCTCTCCTATGTTGAAGTCACCCTGTACCTACAATTCTAGGTGCAGGGTTTTGTGTTGTCTATGCTATGCGTGAATACTATTATCGTTCTGGTCTATGGTTATCTGTTAACATCTGCTAATAGGATTACTGTGTGGGTCACTGTAGTATTTTCCAACTCCTATATCTAGAATAAATTTACATCTGTTAAAGGTTTAAGTGGTCTTTGTTTATATGTTTTGTTTGCCTTTGTCTGTTGTCAGTTTGTTTCTTTGTCTGTCCTTTTTATCAGATACTGTATAATCCGAATCCCTTAATATCCTGAATTTACTATTGTTCTGGTTTGTTGGAATGTTGTGCTATGCATTTTGGTGACCAGAGTTAATCCCATTATCTGTCCCTGGACTAATTAGGTCACAGAGAGCAAGACTCCAGGCAGTGATTCCTGAGCAGTTGCAGAAATATGCCAGGGGAGGTTATCCTGATGAAGCACAGAAAGACCCAAGGGTATCATTTTCTATTGGCCCCTAGAGCCTGCCTGGCACTGTATTTATTATACATTAAAGGCTCAGTTTCAAGCCGACGGTTCCAACCTAAAGATCTGCGTGCTGACTCATTTCTGAGGATTACTATCCCTGCGTTTTCAGTGTAGCTGTCCTTAAGATTTGGCTATGGGTGGGAGAAAGGCACGAAAGACTGCTGATGGAAGAACAGGGGTCTAGCAAGGGTGTGGCATTAACAGATGTGACCCAGTCGGGGTATGGAGATCTGTTACAACGTCACCTCTCAAAATACAATGAAAGGTGACAATGCCTAGAGTGTCCCCTTCATGTAAAGTTCAAAGACAACTATGCCTCTTCATATGAAATATACCATTAGAGAAGGTTTGCAGAACTACAGGGATCTATGGATTACCCGGCGATTCCCACCATTGCTAAAAATGTTGTCTTGGTTTAAGATAGTCGTTCTTTGAATTTTGTTTCATCAGATTGCAGTTTTGATCAGCTTTACACTCATTATTATTACTCTTTATTTATAAAGCGCCAGCATATTCCGCAGCGCTGTATGTAATATGCCTGCTCTTACAATACAGTCATTTTACGGTTCCTTGTTTTCGTCTGCAGAAAATGAACAGAATAGAAAAAACTGGGGGAGGTAAAAAAAAAAAAAAAAAAAAATGAAAAAGTCTCCATCTTCTGCATGAACATGCTTTCCAAACAAAGGAATGGCTTAAAGTTTAGATTACATTGAATATTCTACAGCAGCAATCAGCAAATCCACATCGCATGGTTGCCATGGAAACACAAATACATGTGCTATGCCAGAACTCTGATATGAGGGATAGTTCCCACTTATTACACTTAAAAAATATATCTATATCAATTGTATGTGCGCCTAACAACGACCAAAATCGGGAGGAGGAGGAGGGGGTCTCATTAATGCTGGAAACAGTGAAGCACTTTCTCCTCCGGCCAGGGAGGGGCAGCAGAGAGGATGCTTCACAATCGTCCTCTGCCATGAACACAATGCTAGAACCTGCAAGGCCAGTTCACCCAAACACTGTTCCCCTCTTGCTGCAAGACTTAGACCCGACACCTTGTTAGAACACCAACTCACTAAAGTGATACTATGTACAGTAGAGGCCAAAATAGTCGCTAGGAAGGAATGCTGGTGTTGGTAATTTTTATGTCTGAAATACCTGAATTTCTCTAATAGCGGATCTGTAATTAAATGCTGAGCAATGGGTGGAGGAGGTGGTAGGACGCACAATATAGTGCATATATTTTACATTATTTCTATAACTTTAAACCATTTACAAGAAACTGTTGGTTAACAGGATACCGTAAACTGATTGGGGGGAGAACCGGCTGGATGAAATATTAACCCCTCCTTAACCACCCATCCCATGGATCCCTACTCATTCCGCTTACTGCTGAGGGGTCGTCCATCTGTGGGCTGAACACTCACGCAAGTGCTTGCTCAGGTGATTGAATGGCTCTAAACGTAAATACATATGGCATCCTGGAACACTGTCCCAGGGAATCTTGCCCGATAGGACTTTCAGCCGCCTGGAACCCTATGAATTAGAAGTCTGTCAAAGCCTGTCATGGAGGGGGTACCCATAAGCTCCCCAAGACAATTGGTCATGGTGGCTGGAGTATCTCTTTAAGGACAGAATATTTGCTTTGTGGTTGCTTACATTAGATTTGCCAACAATTTTCATTTAGAGGCCATGCAAAAAATATTAAATAATGAAGTGAAACAGACTAACCGCTAACCTCCAATTGTGTTTTGTTTCACACAGTGTTTTAGTAATAAACGCAGAGGACACCCCTTTTTTTCTTGTTTTGTTCTGCTACTTTGGTGCATAAAACCTGAGGACATAGTCTTAGATTAGAGGGGCAAAGGTTTAAAAGTAACATCAGGAAGCATTATTTTACTGAGAGGGTGGTGGATACATGGAACAGTCTTCCCGTTGAAGTGGTAGAGGCCAAAACAGTGATTGGATTTAAGCAGGCATGGGATAGGCATAAGGCTATCCTAAACAAAAGATAAATCCAGGTAAAGTATCCATGTAATTGGGCAGACTAGATGGGCCGAAAGGTTCTTATCTGCCGACATTTTCTATGTTTCTAAATAAACTGTACTTTTTATTTCATTTTTTAGATATAAAGTGGGATGAAAGGAATAAATAAAAAAAAAAGCCAGGAACCTCTGATGCGGCTTGCTAGAGGTGCTGATGGTATTTTCTGCTCGGTAACCAGTTTATTTGTCCCCTGTGCTATACTTTACCTCCACCCCCATCCGCTGCATTGAAGTTTGTGAAGTCAGAGCACATCATCTTACTGACAGGGAAATGGGCAGTGAAGCTGAAAATTAAAAGTGAAAACCTCAACAGTTGCTGATTTTCGAGAGCCCAGAAGAAGAAAAAAAAAAAAAGCATTTTTTTTTTCTAGTTCATGGAAAGAAGAAAAATAAAAAGGAGGGGGGAAAAAAACAACAAAGCAAAGATAGAAAGAAAGAAAAAATTGACATTACACACATGAATTGCAGCAGAGACGAGGGAGTAAGTGCTTCTGAAAGAAAGGTTCCAAAATGACCTTATTAAATGCTTCAGCCTCAGCGTTTGGAGCGCATGGCATATAAAGGAAGGTGGTTAACCTGGTTTTATTCAGACACTATGGTGCATCAAAGACACCGTTATGCAGCAAGAGTCTGAGATTTAACATCATTTAGTGTAGTTCAATAAGATGTGTATGCACACGGTCAATCCTCAAGGGATAGTATAAGGACCACCACATTAAAGCACCTCTTCAGTGGGGCCAAGGGATACCCCAGCCAACCTACATTTACAGTACCAGTGAGCAAGTGATCTATGGACCGGAGGAGGAACCGACTCCTTAATAAATCCAATGAGAAAGAAAAATGGAAGGACCAGGCACTTTCCATCATAGAAGCACTCATAAGGGGGTGTGCTCCGGCACATCCTGATTTTGGATGAAGCGGTCCTGCATTGACATTTCAGATCTCTCTTATCTGGTTCATGATGAATAACAAAAACTTTAGGGGTTATTCAGAGAGCGACGAATTGGCTCCGAGATTGCACCGAACAGTGAACTTCCCCTTACAGTGCAATTTCGTGGCCATTCGGCTATTCAGAAAGCAGGCCAGTTTGCCAAATATTGTGGCGAGAACATGGAACTAGCGCAGACCAGGAGGAAAGTAGCCGAGACGTCTTTATTTTATTTAAGGCTAGGGTCAGACGAACGCAGTTTCAATGTGCGTTTAGCCGCACTTAAATCACGGCTGTGCTAGCAGCAAATGACGTCCAATGCCGGGCAACATACAAGTACGGCCGCACAAAAGTCCGGCCGCGCAACGCGAGTGGCAAACGAACGCATTTTTTCGAGAACGTGAAACCGCTAGTACTGACGTACAGAGTACGCTGCGTCCACTTGCGGTGTGAATGCGCGTGATTAGGAGACGTCAGACGCTGCTAATGTCCGGCCAACATAACGTCCAGACGCAAAAAGTGTTTAATTGCTGGTCCGTAAATAATCACGGACGAAAATGCGCGTCGTATGACCGTTATCGCATATTCCGTGAAAAAATACGTCCATTCGTTCGAAAGCACTTTTTCACGGACGACGCAAAAATTGCGTTAGTCTGACCCTAGCCTTAAACGGCGAGTCAGAGGGACACGTTCATCCTTGAAAAAGTTGTTTTACGCAACGAAACGCGTCGGATGTGTCCACGCTTTTATACATGTTTAAAGAAATATATCCCCCGTTTCAATACTAGTCCCTTTCCAGTATGGCGTCTTTCGTTATGGAGTTGCAGTACTGATGCCAGGAGGCGTATAAGGATTTACAGTGCACTGCGGAATCTTAAAGAGCCTGCTCCAGCCGGTGGCAACGGCGGGACGACTACCAGACCCAATCCTGGAGTCGTAACAGTTACAGCCTATTGTGATGTTATATCCTTGTTATCAGTCACATCTAGCGAGCGTGTTTAAAAGCCGGCCAGGTTTGCTTTTATATGTTATAGTTTGATTACGCTATGGTGCTTGTATCTTTGGTCTACATTTACTCTGCATATCATTATATTGTCCAAGGGCATTTTTAACCCTGAAGGGGGGGGGGGGTGTCAGGGATAAAATACAAAATTCCACTGTTTGTCATTTAAACTTGACAAATCACTTGACTGTGTCAATTTGGAATTATAATGACCATTTATATATACAATTGCCTTGCAAGCCTCTACTTTCACCTGGATACAATATCTTTATGTCTATCGGGTATCCAGGAAACGCTCGCTGCTCACAAACCTCAGGCCATTGAAGAGCTGCTTCGACTTATCCAGCAGGTAGCAGAAATCAGTCACCGTCTTCCTCTCCACCTGTGGCATGTCGTCATCGTTAGCGTGAGACATCGCTTCTCCTTATGCTGCACTCTGCCCTGCCAAGGGATAGAGCGAAGAAAAAAAAAAGTATTAAGAGATGTGCAGACGGATTAAACCTTAATATTTTAATCATATTTCCTTAAAGGAATTAGGGTTTTGTCAGGACAAATCTAGGTTTATCCTCGTAGCTTCATCATTTTGAGGATAAACCGTCCAGGTGTTTATATATTTTTTAATGAACGCACTTCACTATTGTTTAGATCGCTGAATTTTAAAAATAAATAAAATAAAAAGCAAACAAAAACATTGAGAACGTCCTTGGTAAAACTTGTGACAGCGTAAAAGCAAACGATAATATTCTGGTTTAATAGGACCAAGAACCTATTTCCTAACAATCAATAACAGCCAAGCAGTGTTCTCAATATATATTCTGGTTTATGTGTCTGAGCTAGGGCTGTGCAATTAATCGTAATCGCAAAACAATCGCGATTTTAGCACATGCAATTTCTAAATCGCATAAGGCTGCAATTTTATCTATTCATTTTATTGGCTCCCTGTAAGCTTCCGGCGGCATGGAGCTTTGGGCGCTCGCAGGGGGAACCACGTGTACAGCCGCGTTCTCGCGGCTCGTCACGTGGTTCCCCCAGGCAAGCGCCCAAGCTCCATGCCGCCGGAAGCTCACAGGGAGCCGAACACGCGGAGCAAAGAGGTGAGCTGGGGCAGTATCCATGTGCTGGGGCAGTATATCCAGGAGCTGGGGCAGTATTTCCATGTGCTGGGGCAGTATTTCCATGTGCTGGGGCAGTATTTCCATGTGCTGGGGCAGTATTTCCATGTGCTGGGGCAGTATTTCCATGTGCTGGGGCAGTATTTCCATGTGCTGGGGCAGTATTTCCATGTGCTGGGGCAGTATTTCCATGTGCTGGGGCAGTATATCCATGTGCTGGGGCAGTATATCCATGTGCTGGGGCAGTATATCCATGTGCTGGGGCAGTATATCCATGTGCTGGGGCAGTATATCCATGTGCTGGGGCAGTATATCCATGTGCTGGGGCAGTATATCCATGTGCTGAATACATTTAGAATGTATGTAGCATGTTTGAAAAAGCAAAAACAATTGGCTAAATCGCAATATGATTATTGTGTCAATATTGCACAGCCCTAGTCTGAGCTCTCATGAGTTTTTTGGTTGAGGAAACTCAAAGGAAAACCTCCAACGATCCTTTGAGTTTCCTCAACCAAAAAACTCATGAGCGTGTATCCTAGAGTTAAAGTGTGAGCACAAAATCTCTAGCATACCATATTAAGAATCCTGTAGACCTGCACAAGGAGTGTGTTTTCTTTTTTGTTACATGATCTTGGACAGCACATCCTTGATAAGGTGGGGGTCACCTAAGAAATTTGAAGACAATATACCCACAGGCCTGGACCCACTCAGAGCCAGTGATTGGGCTCTACTTTTGTGAGTGGGATAATATCGGAATTATTTAATACTTCTAAATACTCACTGCAGTGGCGTAGCGTGGGTTGTTAGCGCCCGGGGCCAGCCAAAAATTGTGCGCCCCCCCAACCTGTGGACACGTTATCGATATTGCCCCAGCTCTCACATGGATATTGCGCCAGCTCATGAATTTGCCCCAGCTCACACATGGATTTGCCCCAGCTCACACATGGATATTGCCCCAGCTCATGGATTTGCCCCCAGCTCATGGATTTGCCCCAGCTTACACATGGATTTGCCCCCAGCTCACTCATGGATTTGCCCCAGCTCATGGATTTGCCCCATCTCATGGATTTGCCCCCAGCTCATGGATTTGCCCCCAGCTCATGGATTTGCCCCAGCTCACTCATGGATTTGCCCCAGCTCACTCATGGATTTGCCCCAGCTCACTCATGGATTTGCCCCAGCTCACTCATGGATTTGCCCCAGCTCACTCATGGATTTGCCCCAGCTCACTCATGGATTTGCCCCAGCTCACTCATGGATTTGCCCCCAGCTCACTCATGGATTTGCCCCCAGCTCATGGATTTGCCCCAGCTCCGGCAGGGGGTTGAGGGACCCAGATGCCGAGCAGCGCGGGAGCGCCTGCCCGGTCTTGAACAGTCCGTCCTGTGAAGTGGATGCTGCTGTGTGCGTGCGCAGCCGGTCACGCGGTCCGGCCAGTCAGGTGGTACAGAGACTCAGTACCACCTGATTAGCCGGACCACGTGACCGGCTGCGCACTCACACAGCAGCATCCACTTCACAGGACGAACTGTTCAAGACCGGGCAGGCGCTCCCGCGCTGCCCGGCATCTGGGTCCCTCAACCCCCGGGCCAGTTTTAGGGGCGCGAATGCGCCCCTAACAAAACTGCGCCCGGGGCCACGGCCCCCCCAGCCCCCCCACGCTACGCCACTGACTCACTGTATTGCACAATTATTGTTTTTTATTTCTTCCATGTATATGTGAGATTCCAGGACCCCAGAGAGCATTATTTGCGCCAATTCAGGTTATATATTTCAAATCATGTGTGTATTGGTAGAGGGGAAACCACTATATCCTGGTATTGGCTATCTGGGGTGCCGTGGTGGTGGACACATATTGCGTGGCGCTGTACCATTTTTTGTATAAAATAAATTTATATGCATATAATAAATATCTAGTACTGACCCAAAAACAAATGAGAATAGAAAATTACCCAGATGCAGTAGTCAACAATGTTCTATATGTAGCATACACATACGCGCTTTAGAGCCAAGGCAAAATGATTTGTTATTGATTGTATATATGAAAGAGATATATATATATATATTTGCCAAGACATCGGCCTTCTTGTTTTTTTCAAAACAAATAAAATAGTATTTTGTAGTGTAGCCCAAGAGCGAATAAATTATATATATATAAATATATACACACACACACACACTTTATTAGTTACACCTGTTCAATTGCTTGTTAACACAAATTGCTAATCAGCCAATCACATGACAGCAACTCAATGCATTTAGGCATCTAGACGTGGTGAAGACTACTTGCTGAAGTTAAAACCAAGCATCAGAATGGGGAATAAAAGGGATTTAACCCCTTAAGGACGGGAGTAATTTTACAATTTCGGCGCTGTTTCGGAAGTAGAAGTTTGCTGAGCTCATTTTGACCATTTTTAAGTCACGTATTATTATACCACCCAGACAAATTATATATCGTTCTTTCCGTCAGACTCGGCAGATTAATAATATATCATTATTATATGTATATGTCATGCCCTGCCAAAATGCTATAACAAAAAATGGAAAAAAATGTGAATTTTCAATAAAATTTCAATCTTCCACAGTGTGTAAAGTGTTTTTTTAAAATTTTATTATCGAGGCTCTGCGGTCATATTCTATTGGGTAGATTTGTTAAAAAAATTAGAACGGGGAACCCACTTTTTTTTTGGGGAGAAATTGCGTGATTTTAGCTAAACCCCCCAAAAAAAAAAAATCATTAGTGAAGCATCATTATTCACATTATAATTGAAATGTGAACAATAGTGCTGCATTAAAAAAAAAAATTTTTTTTTTATTATTAGATTTATTATTTTTTTCTTTTTACTTTTTTTACACTTTTATTTTACTTTTACCATGGTCATGTTTGATATCATTGGAAAGGCCATGCTCTAGCCTTTCCAGCAATATCAGCCATGACCCCCTAGCTGCCACCGATCAGGAGATAAAGGGGTTCAAAGAACCCCCCTATCTCCTGCAAGGGATTTCCATAGGAAATCCCTTTGCAGCTATGGGGTTCCCGGTTAACTGACATCATCGCGCATGGCGCGATGAGTCAGTTGACCGGGGGGTGACCCAGAGGTGGGGGTTGCCATCCAAGATGGCAGCCCCCACCGGAAATATGCCGCGATCGGGCACAAATTAGTGCCCGGTCGCGACCTGGCAACTAAGGGGTTAACCCCCCATACATCGCTGGAAAGGTCAGGCTGTGACCCTTCCAGCGATGCTGGACACAGCCGCCGGGGACCAGGCGATCGGGAGATAGAGTGATCCAAAGGATCCCTCCCCTCCCCTCCAGGCGCTTCCCCTGCTCCGGCGGGGGGGGGGGGGACGCCTGAAACTGACGTCATCGCGCCACCGGCGCGATGACGTCACAGCGCCGGAGGAGGGATCACACTGATCTGACTCCGCGGGAGCCAGAGCAGCGTGGGAGCGACCGGAGGTGGTGAGTATCTCCCGGGGGGGGGCTGTAAACGCCGAGGACGTACATTTACGTCCTGCGGCGTCAAAGCCCGCCTAATGCAGGACGTAAATGTACGTCCTGCGGCGTTAAGGGGTTAAGGGACTATGAACGTGGCATTGTTGTTGGTACCAGATGGGCTGGTCTGAGTATTTCATAAACTGCTGATCTACTGGGATTTTCACGCACAACCATCTCTAGGGTTTACAGCGAATGGTCCGAAAAATGGAAACTTTCCAGTGAGCGACAGTTGTGTAACAGCCGATCCAATATACAAGTCAATAGGATCACAAGTTCAGATAGTGACAAAATAAAAACTTTATTGAAAATTAGTGCCTACATTTAAAATAAATCATGATCATGGTACACACACAATGCTAATGTCAGACGAACGCAGTCTGAGCGCACTCTGCATGCGTGCATAACGGACGGACGTACTGACGGAAGATACTGTAGACACCACCCGTTCCGTTTTATTTGACGGATGTAGAAAAAGAAAAAAAAAAAAAGGGGGAACTGTGGGAATCAAAATTAAAAGACAGGTACAGTCAGCCAGACCAAAAAAAACTTCTGAGCGTCAACGTGATGGACGTCGCAAATACGCTGCGTCTGAGGTCGCGCCATCACGCACACAGGCCGCTACGAGGACGCTGTGCACTCTGGGCGTCCGTCATGGCGCTTTTGCGTCGAGGCCTAAATGGCGTCCATTGCCACCTGTGTGGTGCGTATGCACTTCGTGTGTTGGTCTCTATTGATCACAAATCAAGGCTATGACGGACGTTAAACGGTGCGGCGACACGGACGTGATGACTGCGCTCTTCTGACGCTAGCCTTAATAAACAGTTAAAGATAATTTGTCTGCCAACTATATATCCAGAAGTAAGATATTATGCATCAATTCGATAGCATTGCTTTGTAATGACCAAAATAATTGGTATATGCATACAAATTGAAAGTAGGGAAAAGTAGTATTTTGGTCTTTATGAAGCAATGCAATCGCATTGATGCATAATATCTTACTTCTGGGATATATAGTTAGCAGACAAATTATTTATGTGTGTTTCATGATCATGATTTGTTTTAAATGTAGGCACCAATTTTCAATAAAGTTTTTTGTTTATTTACTTTGTCACTATTTGAACTTGTGATCCTATGACTTGTTCATTGGATCAGCTGTTACTACTTAGAAGGGCTTTACACCCTGTGTTCTGTGTGACTACTACATTGTTCACATCTATCCATCTCATATACTGTGGGCGTTATAATACCGCTACTGTCATTCGGCAGCAGTTGTGTGGATGAAAATGCCTTATTGATGTCAGGGAAGAATGGGCAGACTGGATCGAGATGATAGAAAGGCAACGGTAACTCAAATAATCATTAGGCTGAGCGTCCACTGGCACCGTAGTCGGACGACCGATGCGTTCGTCAGACCATGGACGACCGTCAAGGTCCAACAAGGGTCTTCCACTGCAAGCGATCCGTCGGAACAACTACGAACGATCAGATAGATTTCAGAGGTGGAGTGCAGAGACTGCCAAAACCAGAATGAACTGGTTTTACATTAAAAAAGCAGAATGAACTGTGTTTTATAACACTGCAGTCCTTTGTGGGACAATGGGTGAGACAGAATACAAATATACATACAAGTACACACAGAACAGTAGCAGAGAGGACCCAAGAGCTTACAATCAACCAAGGAGCCTTCCCTGCCCTACCCCTCACCCCTACACAAACAGGGCTAGTCCCACACATCTCACATACATAGAGAAGATGGATGTGGAGAAACTGATCAGGGGAGTTATAAAAGCATTTAAAATTAACTATTTCTATTTTTAAATGCTTTTATTACTTCCCTGATCAGTTTCCCCACATCCATCTTCTCTGATCTGCTGAAATACATGCAATGCAAACGAGTGATTTGGTTCTGATCGCCCATCTGATGCCGTCTTTACCCGTCGCTGGAAGACGGACGTCTGATGGACGCAGTGGACGCAGGTCCAATTCACTTGCATGTTGTTGGATCGGACGGACGACGATGGACAATAACTGATGATCGCACCATCGCACAAATACGGTGCCAGTGGACGCCCAGCCTAAGTTACAAGCAAGGTATGCAGAATACCATCTCTAAACGTACAGCACGTCGCACATTGAAGCAGTTGGGCTACAGCAGCAGCAGACCACGCCGAATGCCACTCCTGTCGGCTAAGAACAGAAAACTGAGGCTACAATTCGCACACGCTCATCAAAATTGGACAACAGAAGATTGATGTGCAGCCGACAAATATGCAGCAACTGAATGATGCTATCATGTCAAATCTCTGGGAAATGTTTCCGACAACTTGCTGAATCTATGCCACGAAGAATTAAGGTAATTCTGAAGGCAAAAGTGGTTCAACCCAGTACTAGCAAGGTGTACCTAATAAAGTGTCCGGTGAGTGTAGAACTATTAAGGCGTGTATTAAACTCATTTTACACATTCATACAATAATTAGAATGTTGTTTTATCCATACTTATATGTAGAGATCAGACATCGGTGGCCACATGATCTCCGTGAAAGTTCACAAAAATAAGGCCAGGAAATATTATTCCTGGCTTTCTGAAAGGTGGGGCCTCTAGGTAAAGTTCTAAACACTGCTTTAAAGCCCGGTACTACAAAGAAATTAGAGCAGAAACCAAACAGTTCCTATTAACTCTACACCAAGTTACTGCAAAGCGAATAACTGCTATGGTTTAGGTTTAAGGGGCACTCTGGCCACCATGACCACTTAATTGAATTTAAATGGTCATGGTGTGCTAAGTGTGTCCTGCAACAGCTCACTGAAATCAAAGCAGTCCCTGGGCACTGTGACAGCCCTTCACAGCTCTCAATGGACAGCTTTCCAAGGCTTGCATCAGTGTGGGTTAATTAAGCGCTCCGGTTCCCCCTTTTGTAGCCTAGAGCGTCCCTTTAAGTGATCACTCTCATTGATGGCTGAGACTACCACAAAGTGAGAAAACCCAAGCGCTTCTAGTAGCACATCTCTGTACAACAATGGTATGCGCCGCGCGCACACTATGCAGTCAGGACAACAGTAGGTGTAAAATAAAAGTGTAAGACTGTTACGAGATCCAGACACGCGTTATAATTAAATTGTCACGTCTAACGAATTAATAAGTTCATCAACGCCTTTGAAAGGAAACCCAGCAGCTGGAATTTATAGCCGTGGAGCGGCTGCGAAAATGCCGGGGCTTGGGAAGATATTAAGCCGACATCTGGATAAAGCAGAGAGATAATTACTGATACAATGTGCCCATGGATCCTTCCCTGACATACATCGCTGAAGGCAGCATTCAGTGCTAGAGCGGCCGAATGCATTAAGATTTCCGTCTCTCTCTGAGGTTTCCGTCCCATGAGGAAGATTTCAAAAGGGGAAAATTAGAAAGGGAGGGCCGCTATAAATCACGCGTATCACCACGTGTACATTTCAATACAATGTAGCACTAATGGAATTTTAAAAAGAGCATCAGTGCATGTAAGATTTGCAGGGAGGAGATGTTAGAAGGGGTAGCCAAGCCAATTTTTTTTTTTCATTCCTGTGATCAGTCGAGTAAATAATGGGCTGGATCACTGGCCGGATTTACAGGCTCGCAAGTAGGATTTCTTGCAGAAATGCTGCCGAACACATTGTGCAGTTTCTACATTGATCCTGGTGTCCAGTGAAAGTCAGGGCCTGCAGGAAGGGCTGCCATCAGAAATCGTGGGGTCCCTTACTAAACAATTGTTCAGGGCCCCTTCTGTTAGCTGCCTGTTTCAATAAGTTAATTAAAAATATAACTTTTTGCCTCTTTCCGCAAACCTCATTGTACTGGGAATGGGCTAAATCCCTGGTGGTCCAGCAAGGGGATAAAAAGTGTTCCCTGGTGCACATCACACTAATCGATCCCTCCATTAGGAGCCAGAGTGCTCTGACCGGCCGCTAGATGCCTCGGCCCACTGGGAAAATTACTGGTATCTTGGTTGACCAGTCCTGGGTGACATGGATTTACCTATTTGGCACTTAAAGTGCACATAGGGTTTGGCAAGGGCCCCCTGGTTCAACTCAGCCCCTGAACATGTCATAGGCTGTCACCCCTGATGGCTGTCCTGCCTGCAGATGCATTACACACCCGTTGACGGTGCATGAAAATACCATCACTGCATTTCCATGGGTGGCCCAGGTCCAACACGACACCTATTTAGCAGGTAGAAGAAAGCAATGGCATCGCTTCAGGGCTCTCTTGAGCATCTGAATCATCTGTAGTGCCAAGGTATAGAAATCGAAATCTAGGGCTCATCAACCACCCTCCAGATGTTTTGGTAATACATTACTCATGACACTATCCAAGTCTAATGGATGTGGTTCGCCATTATGGCAAGTTTGCTCGATTGGCAGAACACCGGAACTCAAAGAAGAAAAAAAAAAGTCCTTTTTTTTTTTATAAGAAAAGGAACCTAAACGTTCGCCTAGAAAAATCCCAGAAAAAATACCTAAAACAATCCTACAATATCAATAAATAAAAAGACTTTTGCTGCCGATTAAAAAAATTAAATGATTGAAGTAAGTAAAAAAAGAGAATATTTTTTTTCCATTGAATCCTATGGGTTTCGCGAACGGCGGTTTTCCTATACAATCTATTTTTTCCCGTTTCCCCTGTGCACGCCGGTTATACTATACAATGTATCTTTTACAGGTTTCCCCAAAGCACGGAAGTTAAACCATACAATTCATCTTTTTCATGTAAACTTGTACCAGACCGTCTGATTTCATCTGACCAAATCCCATGGAAATCTTAAGGATCACCAATCTGTTGTAATCGCATAAAATCATCTGAAATCGTCGGATGGCTGTCGGACGAGGTGGAAGACGGCCGATTCCCCTGCATGTTGTAGGATCGGGCGACTTCAGACAATATTGGATGATCACACCATCGCAGAAATACAGTGCAGGTGGATGCATTTTTAGAGATGTCTTGAAAGACTGGAGGCATGGAGAGAGTCGAACGTTGCAAGGGAGTTACAATTAAGAATTTAAATTAGAGCGGTTATAGTTTAGTAAATTTAGCAAATTGTAGGTTATGCGATCAATGGGTAAATTTAATTCTATATAGATTTAATCGGAAAGGCCCACATAAATGATACATTTGATTTCTCTAGCAGCTCTCCGCTAGTGTTCTCGCTAACATTAGGAAAGATATGCCTGTGAGGCAAAACGACTATTTTATTCAGATATTTTCAAGGTCAATTGTTAGGGAGGTCCTCCCAGGGAACAACCCGTGGGCAGCACAGCTGGTAATAGCAATCTGGAAATGGATTGAAATGATGATGCCCTGTCTTCAAGAAAGAGAAAACCAAAGAAAGTCACTTTTTTAATAGATCATCTGCAGAGTCTTATGACCAGAGGATAATGTATGAAGAAATGTGAGAGACGAGTGAGCTGTCACTGGGGGAATGTGAAGCTGCAGCAGTGTCTCAAAACGCCTTCATCCAGGAAGATTTGGAAGAGCAGAGCACCTTCCACACATATCCACTATCCACAACTTCTAAATTGGCTTATTGGAGTTATATAATAGAAAATAGGGATGTCAAGCTTCAGCCACCCCCCCCCCCCTCTTTCCTAAACTACAACTCCCTTGACTTTCTAGCTATCAAAGATTTCTGGGAATTGTAGGCAACAACATAGAGG
Source organism: Leptobrachium leishanense (assembly GCA_009667805.1). Lineage (NCBI taxonomy): Eukaryota > Metazoa > Chordata > Amphibia > Anura > Megophryidae > Leptobrachium > Leptobrachium leishanense. The sequence goes on along the minus strand of CM019071.1, from coordinate 117,528,452 downwards.
GGGGGGGGGTTAAGAGTTTGGCATCCCTGATAGACGGCAATCCAGGGCTGGTGTTCACATTTTATTAAGTTACTCCATTAAAATTACAAGGATTTACGTTTCAGCTCCATCCAGGAGCTTTCCTAACATTTTTTTCGGATTCAGTTTTTTTAGCCATGGTAGTTCTGTGAATGGAATTTTATCGTTCAGTTGCATTGGGGGCACTGAAGACGTCATCTCTAACCTCCCTGGTGGTATCCCCGAGTGTGGCTAGGGGTTAACTTTCTATGCCAAAAGCGGTAACCCCAAGCCACACTGGTGCTGGATACATACCTGTCCCTGCGCTCCCTCTCTGTCCTCCGCATATTCTCCGGTGATCGCGGCGTTCGGCTTCCTGATTCCCTTCTCGCGAGAAGGGAACCAGGAAGTAGGACGTTGCGATCAACGGAGAATGTGGGGGACATCGAGGGAGCACAGGGACAGGTATGTATCCATCCCCAGTGTGGCTTGGGGTTACCGCTTTTCAGCAATGCATTTAACCCCAAGCCACACTCGAATACTGCAAGGGGGCCAAATAAATTGTTCCGATTCTGATATATAAAATATGTCAAAATCGGAGCGCTAGGGAGACTAACAACAGGAGTTGGTGCATGCGCACGGGTAGTGGGAACCAGCCGAAATTGGAGGTGGGGCAAGTCACCCTTTGTTTGTTATTTGTTATTTATTTCATGTCCTGAGGAAAGCTCCTGGATGGAGTTGAAACGTCGATCCTTGTTCCTGCTGCGTGGAACAAAAAGAAAACGATCCAAGTCCCATGAAAAGATTGCTAATCTGTTGTAATCGCATAAAACCGTCTGGAATCGTCTGTCGGTGGTCGGATGCAGCGGAAGAGGGCCGATTCACCTGCATGTTGTAGGATCGGTCAGACGACTTCAGATATTGGATGAACACACAATCGTACAAATGCAGTGCCAGTGGACGGCCAGACTAAGGGACCAAGCAAAATCTGTCATTGGCCAGTCAAACCGCTGAGATCTTGCAGTAGAAATGGCTAGATCAGCCATCAGCAACCTTGGCCCTCCGAATTATTATCCTTTATTTATATAGCGTCACATATTCCGCAGCGCTTTACAAGTTCAGTGTACACGGTATTGATAAATTAAAATACCACACATGGATGATACGGACTGATTCAGGGGGACCCTGTTCCCAAGGGATGAGATGTACAAGTATTTTGTGAGGTAGGCGCATCCATATTGTTGGATGTCTTGCCCAAGGACACTTGCTGGTGGAGTCTGAGGGGAATCAAGTCGTCTTTCCATGATTGTAGCGATGATCAGCATCCTGGTGGTTAGGTTGAACCCGCTTCTCGTAAAGTCGAGACTTCTCCACAGTTGTATGGGACGGATGTGCTGAACGGGATTTCACTTTCTTCTCCACGGTCGTCGGGTAGTACCACTGGACTCCACAGCCGATAGTGTGTGGTAGGGTAGGGAGGTGTGTACCATTAGGTGTCTTGCCCAAGGACACTTACTGGAGGTGCTATGGCCGGGATTCAAACCTGTGACTCCACGGATATAGAGCAGTGATGTTACCTCTACTCCATCCAGCCGGTTCCGAATGTTTTTGAACTACATTTCCTGTGAGTTTCTATCAACTGAATGAGTGGCTGACCATCATGGGAGCTGCTGAAAATACAGGCAAAAAAGCTTGTGTGAATGGAATCATATTCATACAGATGGATATCTGATTGCCTAACCCTATTACTGAAGCGGATGGACAAATAATAGTGAATGCCTTGGAGGTGAGCATGGGGTTGTGTGCATTCAACAGTGTGGCTAACCTGTAAGAAAGCTACTGAAGCAGAGCGACAATGCATAAGTAATCCCCCCTGACGATTACATCTGATGAAGCATGGGCACATCCACGTGTGTATGGGGTGCGATGACGTACTAAAAAGGTCAAATCATTGGCGCCTCGGGATACCAATCTGTTAACTTGCCAGTCTGCCCAGCAATCAATACAGGATGTTAGTAATCAAAAGAAAACATATATGTTATGTAGAGCAAACCGTGGGCGAGGGACACAGCATGATCACACGTTCATTGCGGCATGAGGGATAACATGATTTAGTAAAGCAATTCTATCTACTCATGGGGACCAGAGAATTATTTTCGAATGCACAGCCCCGCAGTGTGCCTTTCAATACACGAGTATGTGGGCGCCAAAGACATAATTCACAGACTATAAAAAGCACATTAAATTAATAGATGACAACCAAATGAAGCACATAGAGCCTGAATGAGAAGAAGAACAACAAAAAAAAAGTAGACATGGGAGGGAGCCGGATTATTATTATTAATTACAGAGTGTCAGCAGTACAAATGGCAGGTAAAACGGTTCTGAAAGCCTCATATTAAATCCTTTTTTTTTAATCAAAACTAACCAAAAAAAAAGTCTCATCACAGATGCAAAATGATAATATTTATTAATTTATCCAATCTGGCCACTACCAATCTGAAATGGGAGATCTGATCTTATCTGGGAGTTTACGAGTGTTCCAGGCATGGTGGTGAATTACCAGCGTCATATATGTCAGGGAAAAAAGTTTGAGAGAAGAATCTAAAAAAAGTGAAAATTTTGCTAATTGCCATTAACTGTGAGGGTGCCCCCATGGAGATGGCCTTGCTTACTCTAGGACTGAGCAACCCAGCTTCAGAGAATTATTTTGAACAAGGATGAGACATGAGAAATCCTTAAGCCAATGCCGCACCATTGACCATGTATGGATCTGATAGGGGGAGGTCCTCCTCACACATTGATCCATCTGCTACACACAGTCAGGTCTCTGCCCCCCAAAATCCTCTATGTCAAAAATGTTTGTGAAGCCTTATTACCCCTGGCTGAACATAATATTCTCCAGTGCAGACCACCAATATTAAAGATTGACTACTTTCTAGGTAGAACAAAGAACATGACTCCACAAACATATCCCATCCAGACAACTTCGGTCGGCAGGCAATCTCCTCCTGTTATCGGTCTAAAATCGCACGGCCAACTCTCGCCTCCAAGACTTCTCAAGGGCAGCTCCAGTCCTGTGGAATGGCTTGCCTCGCCCTATCAAACTCTCCCCTGATCTTCAGACCTTCAAGAAATCCCTCAAAACCCATCTCTTCAGATTAGCGTACCACATCACTGATGCAACTCATCCCACTGCTCATCCACTCACACATGCTTGAAGCTGCTTTTATAACCCCCACCACTTCCAAACCACTGGTACTCATGATCCTGCTGTCTAGTAACATTCCTCTGGTCTTCCTCAACCCCAATCCCTCTAGACTGTAAGCTCCTATGAGCAGGGCCCTCTACACCTCTTTTTTCATCATATGTCCTTTATCTCGTTCCCTTTGGTTATTGTAAAGTGCTGCGTAAACTGTTGGTGCTATATAAATAACAACAAGGAAAGAATCAAATAAAATAAAAAAAGGCAAAAAAAAAAACCAAAACTTTAATAGACGTTCGAGGAACCGTTACTTTATGATATCAGGTAAGTATCCTTTGAGCTTTAACATGGTATATCCCAAAGAGCAACCCTACTGTGAGATCCCAAGCAGGAGCAGAAGAAAACGATGATGGAGCTAGGAGAGGTCTAGAACCAAGGGATATCCCTGATCCTCACACGCAGACACTGCACAAGCTACACTGCCGGTCCTTAGAATAGCCGGGAATCTAGCTACAGGACAGACACAGGAAAGACAGGGTTAAGAACAAGTCGGATCGAAAATTGTTAACACCTTACGGCAGGGATCTCAAACTCACGGCCCCCCAGATGTTTTTGCCTACAAGTCCCAGAATGCTTTGAATGCAATAGATGGCCATGGAATCATGGGAGTTGTAGTTCAGAAACATCAGGGGGGCCAGAGTTTGAGACCACTGCCTTACGGAGTAATAGTGCTTGGCGCTATAATCAATTATACAATAACTAATAGTATAGGTGTGCAGCTCACCACAGGTGTGTCACCCACCCTTAATAATAGAAGAAATACAAACTTAATCGTAAAGGAGCGCAAAGATGAGATTTAGTATGGATTCGCTCACAAAATGATGTCACAATTGGTTGATGGTCAAAATATCTTCACTGGAAGAGAAAAATCACAAATTGCGCAGCATGGTAATGCATTTGGATTATGCTAAAAATAGTGGAAGAGGATCACTCACAAACGCAGAGCCTATAGGCTCTTGGTATAAGCCTTTAAGCCTCTATGGGGGGCTTCTCCCATCAAACGGACAGAAGAACAACAGACAGAAGAACCTGAGAGTGTCCCGTTTATTATGGATTTCAATACAGGCAATAAAATCATAAAAAGATCTATAGAGAAATATTGGTCAATTTTGACCAATGATCCTGTTCTCAATGGTATTTTACCGGAGAAACCACGAATAATATTTAGAGGGGGTAAGAATCTTCGTACCAACTTGGTTAGGATTCACATCAGAGATAGAGGTATACCACAACACCCTTTTGGCTTGACCTCGGGATTTTATGGTTGTGGCCATTGCATTTCATGTCGAAAAACTGGAAATTCGAAAAGAATAATAAGGAAGCTCGATGCAGGAACTAGGGGATCCAATTATAAAATTAAGGATCTAATAACATGCCATACTAAAAATGTCATTTATATGTTACAGTGCCCATGTGGGAAAAAATATGTGGGACAAACATCTCGGTCACTATATATCAGGATTAATGAACATCTTTGTAACATAGTTAGAGGCTATGACAAACATAGTGTCTCATCTCATTTCAAGGAACAACATGGGTGCAGTCCAAGGGATATACAATTCACAGGGATAGAAAAAGTGAGACGGGATTGGAGGGGAGTAGATATGAGTGTTAAACTCAGTAAGAATGAAATGCGGTGGAGTTATCACCTCGATACTCTGGTTCCGAATGGATTAAATGTAGATTTTGAGATTTGTAATTTTTTAAGATAATTTCTTACCTATTTTCATTTTTAATTTTATTTACCTATATTGACATTTTTATTATTTTATTTTTTTTATTTTTTATTTATATTCTTATTTTTATTTTATTTTATTCTTCTTATTATTTTTCTTATTTATATCCCTTTTTTCTTTTATATAAATGCCATGAGCAGACCATTTATTGTCTATGAATAAATTGTCAATTGCAGGTTTAATTTAGTATTATAAATTCATTGATTTTACAAGTGACATTCATTCCCAATTGAACGTGTTGTTTAATTAGTTCTCTTCATTACAGACCAACTGTCTTTCCAGTCAAACCATTGTGTCCGTTGTTAAGTTTCAGAGTAATAAGAGCCGATATATGATTTATGATGTATGCATATCCCCGTCTGTTGTCAAGCACGGACTGACGCATGCGCAAATAGAAGCACGATAACAGAATTCCGACAGCCTCTGAAAACCGGAAGAGGAAATACGTCATCAATCATCGCCCGCGAAGGGTTGAACCACAGACAGCGAGTGACACGCACGCGGGAATTACAGTCCCGATTGGCCTGGCACTATTATAAATAAGGACACTACATACAAAGAAGACTATCCGACTGATGAAGCTTGCAGTTCGAGCAAGTGAAACGCGTTCGGGTTTGGCAATTTATGTTATTTTATTTACCATTTTTGTTCTGTAATAAATCCTTTTTACCAACTCCTGGAACATTGACTACTTCTATCCAGCGGGAATTCTGCACAAGAGGTGGGACCATCCTTAAGTGGTCCAAAGTCCTAATACTGAGCCACTCATTGGGAGGCTCATAAATTCATGAGTAGATCGAAGTAATTATATACTGCCATTTTTCTTCTATTGGTACTGTGCCATGTGTTGCTCTCTTGTCCTTTAATTGAGGTCCAAAGTACCACCATTTGATTCTGACGATCTACATTCCGTTTGATGGGAGAAGCCCCCCATAGAGGCTTAAAGGCTTATACCAAGAGCCTATAGGCTCTGCATTTGTGAGTGATCCTCTTCCACTATTTTTAGCATAATCCAAATGCATTACCATGCTGCGCAATTTGTGATTTTTCTCTTCCAGTGAAGATATTTTGACCATCAAGCAATTGTGACATCATTTTGTGAACGAATCCATACTAAATCTCATCTTTGCGCTCCCTTACGATTAAGTTTGTATTTCTTCTAAGAACAAGTCGGAGTCAGAAACCAGAGAGGATAGTCAGACTGGTCAGGGTTTGGTACACAGAGGTTTAACTAAATAGATAACTCAGCCAAGAGCATGGTCAGTAAACAGAGCAACGGTCAATACACAGTAAAACAGGAATAGCAAGAGTTAATGACAAGAGAGTGGTCAGAACAGAGCCAGGGTCAATGCACAATAAAGCAGTACAACGGTGAACAAGAATTCTATCTGGTAAAAAACATGACAGGGTAATGAGGCAAACTCACTTCCCGGCATTTGAATCTTGCGGGCGTTGCATCATCAAGCCACGCCCCCTGCCCCATTGGCCAGCGCCAATATCAATCGACGGCCGGCCAGCGAGCAACAAGGACGGCACTGCTGACCGCCCAAGTGGAGCCCAGCCATGACAAAAACACAGACCTTCCATCGAGTAGAAAAGATAATGTGGGAAAAACAAGAAAAGCTTAAATACTTTCTTCCAAGAAACACAGCACAAAGGTGTTAACCTGTCAACTTGCCAGGCTCGTCCCTTAGCAGCTCCGTAAAGTGATAGATAAGGATGGTCGGTCCTGCGCAGCTTTATATTAATTTTTAATGATTAGTAAGATAACATAACAGATTGGGTTGTTGTGGACTGGAACGACTCAGAGCTCATGCTGTAAATCAGTAGAAGCCAAAGGAAGATGCTAGTGGAGATATATGACAAATCTGGGCAAATCCAAGGGCCAGGTAGCCATGGTCTACTACAAAAATATACAGAATATAGACATTGTGCTTGATTTCGAAAAACGTACAGTTTGTTCCAACATTTTCACACCATTTTCTAAATTTGATAAAAAAATCTATCAAGCTCCTTTATCATAGGAGCAATTATCCACTAGTGATATTTCCAGCAGAAGTCGGAATGTCAGCATCGATGCATCACTAAGTAAACATTTAAAGGGATGCTGTAGGATTAAATTATTAGAGGGGGAAACCAAGTGGTTGACCATTAATCCCCTTTTGACCCCCTCCCATTTTAACCTTTTAGTTTTAAACTATCCTTCCTCTGCACTGGTCTGGACGGGACATGCGGCCGACATCCATAAAGCTAGCTAAGGCAGTCGAAAGACTGCATGGAGGCTTGACCAAACATCCTGCCAATCCAATGGCTCTCAATGCCTGAATGCAATGAAAGCCACTGGATCCCCGAATCTCAGAACCGGAGATCAGCACTCAGATTCTGGGAAGGGCTAATCCCCTGCATTCAAAGAGCTGAATCAGTCCTCTGAGATCCCACTGAAGGAGAGAGAGAGGGGGCGAGGGCTCTCACTGTAATTAGAGTGGTCACAGTGCATAGAGTGGTCACAGTGCATAGAGTGGTCACAGTGCATAGAGTGGTCACAGTGCATAGAGTGGTCACAGTGCATAGAGTGGTCACAGTGCATAGAGTGTCCCTTTAAGGAAATGTGGCATAAATGAAGCAAAATACTCCCTTCTCAATTCCTGTCCAATTAGTTTGTTTAACACTTTATGATGGCCGCTTGCGTCTTACAGCAACCTCATATGTCCGTGTGAAGAGACGGGAGAAGAAGCGAGTTCAGGGAAGTAATTAATTACACAGGCTTTGCCCTACATGCCACAAATCTCTGTTCTGCTGAGGTTAACTAATCTCAAACAACGCTAAATAATTACAGTAATGGGAAAAAAGCACAAGATCTAGAGGTTTACTTTGCCAGAAAGCTGTAAGTACCACTCACGTTCAATGCGACTTTGCTTGTGCATAGCGTCTTCTATTAAAGATATTCAACGAGCTCTGTATAGATTTTTAATAGAGAATCCAGGCAGCTCTTTTTAGTTTCCCTCTCCATGTTTGTGAGAGAAATCTCAATGTATCCATCCCGGTAAAAGAATTTATAAATAAATAATGCCTGTACATGGAAACTACAGTAACACCTTGTTTCTGTACTGTACGGGGATTTCCAGTTACTATATCTCCCTGACTCTTATCCTGCACAGTAGTGAGTGACCCCAGAGCTCTCCCTGTATCCTGTCCTATCTGTGTTTGCTGTAATGTAGCAGTAATGTTTGCTAAACATGTTGTTACAGCAAGGCTTGAAGATGCAATACGTGCCTTCTTTACAGTAATATAGGATGACAGGAGATCTCAGAAACATTGTTTCTCTCTAGGAGACACACTAATCTTGCATTAAAAGGTTGAATATGCCAAATTCCATTTCTAAACCATTTACCAGCGCAAAAAGATTTATGCATATAGTATGAAAAACCAACAATGACTCTTAGGCCGGGGTCAGACCAGCGTTTTGCAGAGCGGAAGGAAAGTTCCTTCCACTCTGACGCCTGTCTGGCCACCTCACTGAGTGCAGTTAGTGCGCTCAGCACTGCAAGGCTCGATCCTCCTACGATCCATCCTCCTCCTTTGCAGCCCTGTCGAACGCGCCGTGTTGTAGCACTTCAACGGGGAGGCTTTCAGAACATCCGCAGTACGCCCGCTGTAGTGCGCACAATTCATACGTGCGCTACAGCATTTGGCTGGTGTTGAAGCGTCACACCTGCTGCGACAGACGCCGGGAGGCACGTTTGACACTGGCGTTTGGCAAATCCTGGAGCCAGTAAGCCGCTGGGTCCTAATGTTCTAAAACTCAAGCCTGGCTCCTAAAAATTTGTACTCTGCTCCTAGGTCTTCTCAGTAGCCCCAGGTATATTATAAATTCAACAAACCTCAAAAAAAGAGTTTTTTTTTTTAATTAATAATTTTTATTTTGAAGTAAAGTCAGCCTGACAAAGCAGGCCTTGCAGGGCCAAAATACGTTGTCTTAAAGAAGAGAATAAGGTCGCGCAGGACCATAACTTGTCATCTATGAAAGCACATAGAAAAGTCATCTTAAATGTAAACTAGCCATCTGAGGGTATGGTATAGAAATAATAACGAACGGAAAGAAATCAGCTGGAAAAGTCAAACAGTAGTGAAGGGAGGGGGGGGACGGGGCGAAAGAAAAAGGAGGGGGGCAGAAGCCAAAATGAAAGTCATCTGATGTGGTTAGCAAAATAGTCCTCGGAGATGGCCCATAAAGAAAAGTTGGGATGGGGGGGGGTATAAAAAAGAATATGCAGGAATGTCCTCACAAAACGGCCAGAAGAAAAGGGGGGGGGAATATTCAAAGTCCTCAAAAACTAAAAACTATCCTGGGTAGGATCTTCAGCGTGGGAGTAAAGGGGGTGACATTGCACGAAAGGGAGCTAGGCTACATGGGCGGGCCTCGAAATAGCGGTCGCGTTGGGCAGAGCCTCCTCAACCGGTGTCCAGCAAGAAGGCCGCGTGGTGCACCCCTCCGGATCCATCCTCCATTCTTGGCGGTTGCAGGACAAAGAGAACCCAGAGTACTCCATACATGGCTGGAGCAACGCCACGGGTCCAAGGTCTATACCACCTCCTCTCCGGGGATGGCCCAGCATAGCGCAGCATCTCCTCCACCGCAATCTGCCTGGGGGTGTCCGGCCTCCACCGGCCAGGGACCACCGTTGCAACCCCCAACGTAGCCACCGTAGGCTCCGGAATCTGCCACCCAATGACCGGTCCAGCAGGGTCTCTTAAGAGGGTAAATTCACGGGGAAATCTGGGCAGAAATCCCCTTTATCTGCGAAATCCAACGGAGCTCCCAGAAAACGTGTCTGCTTCCCCGTGCGGCCGGCCAGGCCCCCCCCCCCCACCAAACCTTGTTTTAATTCCAACTCCGCACAAAAAAAAAAAAATCTGTATAATATATATATATATATATATATATATATATATAAATATAAATGGCTACTGGCTGGCCGTTAAAAATTCAATACTCAGAAGCCAAATTAGGGGTGTCGATTACATACCCGCAGATAGAAATGTGCTAGTTTTCGACTTCTCGAATTTCTTCTAAGATCAACCCTACTACATCTATCACTATCAAATATCTGTAAGATTAGATTTCAAACGATCTCCTGCTGACCTTTATGATATAAAAAAGCAGACGCAAATATGCAATGGGGCAAGCAGCAAACGAGAGATGCAAGGTCGAACCCGGTGTTTATTTCCTGGTTTTGACGACCAGATCAATAGACCTAAAGATTTTTTAATAGAATATATCAGCAATACTACATCATACGCACCCAGCTGTGTATCACAACTGATTTTGTATTTCTGTAACCACTCAATGTTCTCGAACCCATGACATACTTGAAAAGAGAGAAATCTCAATGTATCCTTCCTGGTAAAATCATTTATAAATAAATAAATAAAGTGAGCCGTCACGCCCACAATGCGTTGAGAATAAAAGGGAATTACAAATCACGTATGTGCTACTGTGTTTCATCAACATAATAAAGAATTCATTTTCTCCTATCAAAAACCGTGCTTTTTTTTCTGAAAAATAGTTGAGGGTACTCTCGCGTCTGGGGAAAAACTGATTATTATGACTATTTTCAAGTCCAATAGTTGTAGCTCACATAAAGGAAACCATAATTTTTAATACTGTGTTCCATTAAATGAACTACAACTATTGTTGTTTTCCTCTGGGGGTTATCCACTACGTGCCTCTGTTGCAAGAAAAGTCTGTATTGCAGTTCAGTTAGCTGCTTTTATTTTTTTTGCCATGCTGGCACTGAGTGGATGATCCCTAAGCATTTGTGAGCAACACAGCAATGAAACTCACAGTAATGCACAGTGTGTATGAGCTCCACAGCAATGAAACTCCATAATGCAGTGTGTATGAGCTCCACAGCAATGAAACTCCGTAATGCAGTGTGTAGGAGCTCCACAGCAATGAAACTCCCAGTAATGCGTAGTGTGTATGAGCTCCACAGCAATGAAACTCCCAGTAATGCGTAGTATGAGCTCCACAGCAACGAAACTCCGTAATGCAGTGTGCATGAGCTCCACAGCAATGAAACTCCGTAATGCAGTGTGTATGAGCTCCACAGCAATGAAACTCCCAGTAATGCATAGTGTGTACAAGCTCCACAGCAACGAAACTCCCAGTAATGCGTAGTGTGTATGTGCTCCACAGCAACGAAACTCCACTATCCACCAAGTACTATTTGAATAATATTGAGTGACTCCAATGAGAGGGTGTTTGACCTTGAGAACACCCCCACATGGTGGTAAAAGCAGGACCAGGTGAACATCAATGCTGTTTTGAAGTGTATTTGGAAGCAGCAGCAGCAGTTTTTTTCTTTGTTCTGAGGCCTGCCTGTCACTGAGTCCCTGCAGAGCAATGCAGCCAGGACTTAAATTTCCACCTTCTCACCTTCCAGGGTGCACCACACACTGTCTGGAACTGCTGGGGAGGCTTGGGGTAAGGCGGCAGTGTAAACTACTTTTGGCATGCCCTCCTCTTGACATTATCAGAGGGGGCCAGGCACCAGCAAGGAGAAAGGGACCAGGAGGAGAGAGAGCGCAGGCTTCCGTATCCAGCACCACGGGGGAGTCCGCTCTCTGACCTGGCAGATACAATGCAGCTCGCTGGGCACCAGCTGCTTTTTCGAGGAGGAGCAGCAGGGACACAACGCCAGGCAGATAGTTTAAAAATTTGGATCCCTGTCAAGGCAAGTGATCAGCGATTTAAAAAAAAATGTTTGCACCCCCTCCTGGTCTTGCGCTCTTAGGCGGCCACCTGTACCGCCTAACAGTGCCAGCTCCTCTGTTCACGCCACTTGCCTGACAATCCGCAGCTCTGGCAGATGTGTGTAAATATGCTGCACCCCCCTCCCCATGCTGTTCAAAGTTTCAGCGGCTGCAGAGAGAAGGGGGGAGGTGCGGCAAGTTTGCACACATCTGCCAGAGCTGGGGCACTGAAGAAGCAGGGGAGATTTTATTTAACCAGCCTCCCTTGTCACTTACTGAGATAAGAGGGGGGGTTTATCAGTCCCTACATACACTCCTGACAATCGGAAGCGTTCAGGAGCAATATGAGCTGCCGAGTGCTTCTGATTCTCTGCCTGCCACTGCAGGAGGAGGGAGGATCATCATGCTCTCTGTTAGTTCGGGCTGGTGGGGAGGTAAAAATAGCCCTGAAAAAATCTGTCGTTTCCGGTGGAGCAGAAGAGCGGTTGTACAGAACGACCCTCCGCTGAGTACAGACATCCACTGGACTGCAGAGGAGTCGATTCTTTAGTCAGCGGGTCAACTTTTGTGCTGGCAGCCAATCAGTACTCGATGACTGCGAAGCAGGATCATGGCCACGATATCAAAGAAAGGAATGCCATATCACAATGATCGTTCTGATCAATGCAATGTAGATCGCATCATGGACGATGACAGGTTCACTTGAAACATCTGTTTGCCAAGAGCCATAACATCTCAAAACAGAAGATGGATCAAGAAGTAAGGAAGAATAAAATAAAATTTTCCTATGTTTATTTAACAGGATATTACCCGCTCTATGTATTATTTCGTACTGCTTTCACACAGGTATATATTTTTATTTTTCCCACAGCATCCTCTGACTTATTCTTGATCCATGGGAGCCGCCATCTTTAACTTTCTTTTGGTTGCATTAGTCACTCACATGCATCTGTCCAACAAAAGCCCCTGAGAAATACGACTGCAGCACATGTCTGAGGTGCCTAGCATATACACATATACCAATGAACAGGTACTGCACTGACAAGCTCTAGGTAACCTGCACAGACTTCAATCTGAAAGGAAAGGCATTTCCAACCGCATAAGAATTAAAGATGGCCTCTTCCATGGAGCAAGGACAGGCCTGGAGATGCAATGACACGAGGAATTCGTTAGGATTTCTGTCCACTCAAGATGCCGGTCATAGAAAGAAAAAAAAAAAAAGGCCGGACACTGTAGCTGCTGCAGCACCTCCTTCTGTAATGACAATGCTATGTCAAAGTCAAAAAAGAGAAATTGTCATTCCCAATGAACTTGAGCTCAAGAAACACCATTCATTACAGAATGGTTTTGTAAAATTGTGTCTGAATAGAAACGTATTGTAGCCTTTAATTTCAGTCAAATGGGAACCAAGTTTCCCCTGCTAAAATCGTGGGAGGCTGAGCTCCAGCTCGGCTTGATCCCCCTGCAAACACCACACTAGAATAAGGAGATGCAAGCAACACATTAGTGCAAGATGACAAAGTACAACACTTGATAAAAATAATGAAAGCAATGCACTAGCGCAGACCTCAAAATTTCCACTCGCCTGCTCGCATTTGGCGAGTGAGACGGACTGACCCGTCAGGCTTGCGGGTTGGTCCCGTTTCAGTGGGTCGCCAAGTTTTTTAACCCCTTAAGGACCAAAGGTCAATGTATTTATGACGTAACAGTTACGTCTTTGGTCCTTAAGGGGTCAATCCTCCGCTCCGGTATCGGACTCTCGGGGTCCGCTTCCAGAGCTTTCTGATCGGCGCTGCTCATGTTATGAGTGTGGGAGGCACGATGCATTGGCCGCTGCCCCCTCCCGTGCAATCTGCGAGAATCACGTTCACGGGTCACCTGCCCCATCCACGTGATGTGTCGCAGCAGAAGAGGCAGCTAAGGCACCATCAGCAGCGGAGCCAGCCTTCGCACTGACCGTGAAAGGTGGACAAAACAGCCGAGGGCCCATGAGTGACTACTAAAGAATGAAGGTGGGGTTTAAAATGAATGAAGGGGCGGTGTAAAATGAAAGAAGGGGGTGAGAAATGAACAGAAGGTGGGGTGTAAAATGAACGGAAGATGGGGTGTATGAAAAGTACGGACGGGGGGTGTAAATTGAGTGAAGGGATGTGTGGAATGAATAAAGGGAGGTGTAAAAAGAATGAGGGGTGTAAATGAATGAAGGGGGCCATGGGGGGGTTGCCATAAAGAATAGGATGGGCCAAGGTGTGGTGTAAAAAAGGCTGTGGAGCTCTGTGATACGCTCATACACACCGCTCATCACTGAGTTATATTGCTGTGGAGCTCTGTGATATGCTCATACACACCGCACATTACTATGAGTTTTATTACTGCAGAACTGGTGGCGAGTAACTCTTAAGGCCTGGCTAGTAGCTCGAGACATGAAATTTTGAGCCCTGCACTAGCGCATGGAAATATGTGTTAAGGAGACTACAAGGCAACGCACTAAAGAAAAACAACAAAACAAAGAAAGTCACAAGCATTTGAGGATTAAGTAACTAGAGGGAGCAGGAGAAGCCCCTTGCAGTTCTCCTGTTCCCCCTTCAGGACAATCGTTAGGTCTCTGATCTTGGGGTGCCATTTAAACTAGTTGCTACTGTAGAGGAAAATACAGATGTAAGATCTCATTAAGAAATAGCATAAATCAAACTATATATACACGTGTTTTTCAAAGCTTTATGAGAAATAAATAAATCTAAACTGGAGTTCACATCAACAAAAAACAGAAAACGTCTTTCCTTAAACACTTGGACATGGCAGATCCAGGTGCTCCCAAATTATATACATCAATCTCTACAGATTAGAAATGCACCAATACTAGTATCGGGATCGGTGCCGATACCGGGTATTTGAACGAGTACTTGTACTCGTGCAAATGCCCCCAATATGTCTACCAATACTGGTAGCCAGCTAGCCGAGCGACATCCGAGGGGCTGGGGCAGCTGGCAGCATGCACTAATAGCATTCTACTAGGTACCTCCGGCTGACCACGTTCCACCGTGCAGTTGCCGGCACGCAAAGGTTGTAAGGCTACCTTGGGGCCTCCAGCCACTCTACCGAGATCTATCAGTTTGCGAGATAAGATCTGTTAGCGCATTCTGCCAGCTGCCGCAGTGTCTGTGGTCAGGTATGTGTATATAATTGATATATATATATATATATCAGAGGTATGGTGTGCATATGCGCGTATCTGAGGTCTGGCGTGCGTATCTGAGGTCTGGCGTGCGTATCTGAGGTCTGGTGTGCGTATCTGAGGTCTGGTGTGCGTATCTGAGGTCTGGTGTGCATATGTACGTATCTGAGGTCTGGTGTGCATATGTACGTATCTGAGGTCTGGTGTGCATATGTACGTATCTGAGGTCTGGTGTGCATATGTACGTATCTGAGGTCTGGCGTGCGTATCTGAGGTCTGGGGTGCGTATCTGAGGTCTGGTGTGCGTATCTGAGGTCTGGTGTGCATATGTACGTATCTGAGGTCTGGTGTGCATATGTACGTATCTGAGGTCTGGTGTGTATGGTCAGGATGTGTGCAGTGGGAAACTTGGGTGTCTGGCCATACATTTCAATATTAACATAAATTAAACAGGCTTTCAGCAAAATCCTTATTCATTGGAAAGTGGTCACATGGCATTAAAAGATCAGGAATTGGTATCGGGGAGAACAAAAAAAAAAAAGCATCGGTACTCATACTTAAAAAGATGGTATCTGTGCATCCCTTCATACATATCCAAATAAAAACATTTGACTGGCTACAAAACCTGAGGCCCGTTCAATACCTCAGCAGCTGCTGAATTGCAGCAGCACAGCAATTCAGTTTGCTGCAGCAGTGTCGTTGAACCCTTTGGATGCGAATTTTGAATCCAAAATGGCCGACAATTTCTTAATGAAAAATTCAGATTGTTTTTCGGATCACTCGGACAAAATATGATAAATAAAAGCAGTCGGCACAATTCCATTTTGTATGCACACACCACAAATGATAGTTTTTAATGAATAAACGTTATGTTTACTTCTGAAACAATATATAAATTGAACTGTAATATATGTCTATGTGCAGGGGGAAATAAATAAATATTTTGTGCTTTGGTGAACAAAAACCTCAAAATTAACATTGCTGTACGGAATTATTACTTGCTTCGAGGCGGCGGCCATCTTTAAAACGTCACACTCAGCTACACGCAGCATCTCCTCGGGTCGCTGCAAGTGCTAGGTTAGCACTGCTGAGCGGTTGAACGGCGTTCAATGGCAAGTTGCTAACTTAGCACTTGCAGCGGCTGAGGTATTGAACGCGGCTCTGGCCAGCTAGCTCCTATGTTTGAACTAAATTTGTCAAACTCAGATTTACAGTGCACCTGTCCTGTCCTTGCCCCTCCCCCACTTCAAATATAGGTGATAGAAAAGTTTAGCAATCACTCAATTACACACGGCATGCCGAGGGGGAGTGAAGGCTGAGAGCTGCCCTAAAGGACAGCCCTCCACTCAATTGTGGACCCAAATGACTGTCGGTTCTCCACAGTCACTGCTGAGCGCCCTGTCCTGCAGCAAGATGGCCTCTGCAAGCTCCATCCATGGTCCACTTTAAAATAGAAGCCATATTTTGAGCGCATAGAGATTTCAGTTATTTTTCCCCCTTAATGTAAACAAAACCACAGATGCAACTAACCGGAATAAATGGTTATTGGGCTTGGAGTTTTCATCTCTATCTCCATGGATGACGTGTATTAAGAGCTTTCTGAGCTCAGGGAGGACAACACAGGATTTATTGGGGAACCAAATGCATCTCTATACATAGTCCATCCCCAGATCCCATTGGGAATAGGAGGTAATGGAGGGAGTGCATTGCACTTCATCATATATTATAACCCTCTTTACTCCGGAGGTACATTACACGAGTACGCCTGCAAAAGACTTTCTAGAGTGAATTATGGAAGGGGGGGAATGAAGTAAAACTAGTACTCGTACAAACAATAGGTAATGAAAGTGAAGTTGCAAGGACGATGACAAATCAGACAGCGTGAAGCCATACCTGCAAACCGGCCAATACGCTGCTGAACGAGCTAATGTATTGTCAGGGTTCATCAAGTCGTGGGATGGATGAACCCAATATGCGCCGATTAAAAGGGCAGACACTGGATTTAGTCTAAACGGGGTTTATGAATACACAAAAGGATAATATAAGTGAGGGGTGAGGCATGAATAAGGCTAACTAGATACAGACAAAAGCATAGAGAGACAGGACAGGAATGGGGTTGACTAAGGAATACACCGAACACAAGATAGAAACAGAGGGGCAGGACAGGAAGAGGGATGACTATAGAAACACAAAGGCAGGGTAAGATATATAGACAGAGGGGACTTACAGACACTGGATAGACAGGATAAGAGCTAAATAAAACGGATTGCAAGGCTGAAAACAAAAGTCCAGAGATCTGGGGATAGCAAGGGTAGGGTCTGTAGCAGAGGGTCTTGAAATAACACAGAGGTCTTTAGAGGCAACAGTAGAGTCGTTGGTAAACAGCAGTAGGGGGTCTTTGAATCAGGAGTAAAAGCGGAGTCCAACTAAGGTTAAGGGTCTGGACACACTGGTTCTTAGAGCAGACTTCTTGGTGATCAGGCGAGCTGAACAAAATAATGAAGCTAGGTCTTATGGGTGCTCCACCCTTAAGTAGGGATAGATATGGCCACGGGTTAGGAGCACCTGTGTCTGCTATGGCTTGTGGTAGAGACCAGAACTGTGCAGATCAGAGTGTGAAAAGTGCTGCCGGGGTTATATTCAGGAAGGAGCAGCACCTGCTTTAGGCGCCTGCGGGTAGGATCATGACATGTATCTATGTTGGTATCTAAAGCAGGGGTGGGGAAGACATTGGTGGACCACAACTGAATTTTTTGGAGACGGCGAGGACTCACAGCTCTGCTCCACTCTCCCTCCCTCCCTGGCGTGCTGCAGACATTCTGAAAGCCTCCCTGTCGAAGCGCTACGACGGGCGGTCGACGGGTCTGCAAAGTGCGGTCCTCCATAGGAGGATCGAGCCTTGCAGTGCTGAGTGCACTAACTGCGTACAGCGAGGTGGCCAGACGGGCATCAGAGTGGAAGGAACGTCCACTCTCACGGACATTCCTTCCTCTCTGCAAAACGCTCGTCTGACAGCAGCCTAAAATGAACCTTTTAGCAGGTGAAACTATTAACGGATTTGATTTTCTGCCTACAATGAAATAATCCCATTTCTTCAGTTTGGCATTACGTTCTGATTACAGAGGGAAAGAGGAAGACCGTAAACTCTGCTGTCATAGGGAACGGCATTGAGGCACGGAGGTCTGCTCCTAAATAAAGGAAAGGATAGGGGTCAGGAAAAGTCTAGCCCTTTTAAATGTGGATGAGAAGGTGGTCTCGAAGGAGAAAAAGTGTGGGAGGGGGACTTGCAAGAAGGATGAAGATAAAAGGGAGAGACATAAAAGGAGGGCAGAGACGGAGGAAGATGTTGATAGATATATGGGAGGGTATTGAGAGGGGGGGAGAAAACAGTGGTACAAGGAGTGGTAAAGCAGGGGATTGAGATAAAACATGAATATGGGCATAAAACAGAGGGTGAGAGAGACAAGAGGAAAAATAGAGATAAGAAAGGAGAGCTGAAATAGAGGGAAAGAGGATTAAAAGGCAGAGGAGTAGTAAGGTAAAAGGAATCAAGATAAGATGGAGAGGTTGGGATAAGGTAGAGAGATGAGGTAGAGATAAGACAGGGATATAATAAAGGGAGAGATAAAAGATAGGGGTGAAGAAGGTGGAGATAAAACCGAACAAGTAGGGCTGTGCAATTAATTGCAATCGCAATTGAATCGCGATTTCCGACCATGCAATTAATAAATCGCATAAGGCTGCAATTTTCGGCTCCCTGTTAACTTCCGGCGGCATGGTGCATTGGGCGCTCGCAGGGGGAACCACGTGACGAGCCACGTTCTCGCGGCTCGTCACATGGTTCCCCCAGGCGAGCGCCCAAGCTCCATGCCGCCAGAAGTTAACAGGGAGCCGAACACGTGGCGCACAGAGGTGAGCTGGGGCAGTATCCACGTGCTGGGGCAGTATATCCATGAGCTGGGGCAGTATATCCATGAGCTGGGGCAGTATATCCATGAGCTGGGGCAGTATATCCATGAGCTGGGGCAGTATATCCATGAGCTGGGGCAGTATATCCATGAGCTGGGGCAGTATATCCATGAGCTGGGGCAGTATATCCATGAGCTGGGGCAGTATATCCATGAGCTGGGGCAGTATATCCATGTGCTGGGGCAGTATATCCATGTGCTGGGGCAGTATACCATGTGCTGGGGCAGTATATCCATGTGCTGGGGCAGTATATCCATGTGCTGGGGCAGTATATCCATGTGCTGGGGCAGTATATCCATGTGCTGGGGCAGTATATCCATGTGCTGGGGCAGTATATCCATGTGCTGGGGCAGTATATCCATGTGCTGGGGCAGTATATCCATGTGCTGGGGCAGTATCCATGTGCTGGGGCAGTATTTCCATGTGCTGGGGGGCAGTATTTCCATGTGCTGGGGCAGTATATCCATGTGCTGGGGCAGTATATCCATGCTGGGGCAGTATATCCATGTGCTGGGGCAGTATCCATGTGCTGGGGCAGTATTTCCATGTGCTGGGGCAGTATTTCCATGTGCTGGGGCAGTATCCATGTGCTGAATACTGAATACATTTAGAATGTATGTAGCATGTTTGACAAAGCAAAAACAATTGGCTAAATCGCAAATAAAATCGCAATCGCAATATTCATTCAAGAAATCGCAATATGATTATTTTGTCAATATTGCACAGCCCTACGAACAAGTTGCGTGTGATAGGAGCATAACAACACTTTTATGCCTCACCGTTATAATATTATTACCTTATTCATCCACCAAAACACCACAATATGAGCTCCCAGGTCACGCTGGAAAAATCGACCAGAACAGATACCCCCCATCTTCTAGTATGGTGTGTGATTACATGAGCCAAACGGCCACCGAGACCTGTACATTTAGGGAAGGAGAGTCACAATCTGCCAAGCGCTCTCTCCCGCCAGCTCTGCGGATCCTCTTTTATCTCCAAAGCCATCGAGAGCTGCTCGTATTTCAGAGTGACAACATGAGGAGATGAATTACACTGGTTAATAGAATATTAATGCCACTTTCAAAAATCAGTTACTACATCTGCTCCGCGGGAAACCAGCGTTTTCCATCAGCCGGTCGGCTGAAACAGCCACATAAAAAGGTAAAATAAAAAGGAAGAAAAAGAAAAGGAACATAACGGGGAAGGGTCAATTTCAGGCCCTCAAAGAATGAACATTGTTCTTTGTATTCTTTTGTTTAGCGAAAACCAATCACTTATTTGAGGCTGACGTAAACAAAGATCAATAAAAACAACCATGTCTGCTAAAGGACAACAGACCTCCAGAAACAAAAACTATAAAAAAAAAACAGAATTTATTACCAGGATTTTTTTGGGTTTGAAACCGCATTAAAAGGAGATTCGGAAGAGACCGTGCACATGGCTGGTATGAAGTCCGGAGAGGAGTTGTCGGCGATGGAAAAGTAGGGGTGGCACAGGGGCCAGTGCTGACAACACAATGCTTCTTGACGCGTGCACTGATGTGTCTGCAGCAGAACCCTCCATGTGGACGATTCAGTACAACCTTGGTGTAACAGATCTCAGTACCCCGACTGGGTCACATATGTTAATGCTGCTTCCTTGCTGGACCCCTGTGCTCTGCCCAGCAGACTCTGTCTTCCTCCAGTCCTTAGACAAAGCTTAAAGTGACATGCGTGAAATTTCATATTTACCGGCTTTTCTTTCTTGGAGTTTTCCACTCCCACCTCCGGAGGCATTTTAAGCTAACCAATCAGTGTGTATACCTAGGTATAGATAACAAACGCACTGAGCATGTGCGTCTGAGTTGCTCCTCCTCCATCCTGCACTGTGAGCTGAGGGGAGGGCGGGGCTGAACCTCCACCGCCAGCTGCTGCAGAGACAGGGAAGTAAAGAAGACCAAACAAACGGAGAGAAAAAAAGACAAAAGAGAAAGGGACAACAGAAAAATGCACAGAGACACAGCAAGAAACAGTAAAGAGAAAGAGAGCAAGATAAAGCAGAGAAAGCACAAGAAAAGGTGCAGAGCGAGAGAGTGTGAGGGAGTGACTGTGTGAGGGAGCTTGAGTGAGACAGTGAGTGAGTAAACCATTAACGAGTGCAAGTGTGTCAGCGGGTGAGCGAGTCAGCGAGTCAGCGGGCGAGCGAGTCAGCGGGCGAGCGAGTCAGCGGGCGAGCGAGTCAGCGGGCGAGCGAGTCAGCGGGCGGCGACGAGTTTTGCTTTCACAGGTGCAGAGATGCCAATATTCAGTTCCTCAGTTTTCATCGACACTGAACACCTTTATTGGGTTACATATACACAGTGCTAGGGTAGCATGACAGCCAATAGAAAATAACACCATGGTATTTTACAACACTACATTATAATCCCTCCCCTAGAACATGTTGCGAGTTTCCCATGTTCTGATTTTGTGAAGTTTCTTAACTATGCTTCTCAGAGTGTGAGACATGGTCATACCTGGTACAGACAGTGAGGAAAAACACTGCGTCAACATTTCTAGGCAGGATAGAACAATGACAGCCGTGATGGTAAACAGGATTACAGCCTAAAACAGCAGATAATTGGGCAATATTTGCCAGGCAGATTAACAAAAACCACTCAAATTTACAGATAGATAATTAACACATTCCTGAGAGGTGATGCTGGAGAAGGTTAACATAACCCAGCCAGCAAACCCTATCAGCAGATAGCAACAGATACACTTAGACCATAACGACAGACAATAACATTATTCATACATAACACAGATTACACAAACACCCTGCACCCCTCCCCCAACAGGCACAGTATGATTTCAACATAAGAGACGGCAGGGAAATACAGAAGTTGAGGCCTGCACCTCCCAAATACATCTCTAGGACCACGTACTCCAAGTTCAAAGTGACACATGTCACACACGGGACTTCTGGATCCGAGGCACTGTAGCCTAGGGAATAAAATGATAGTCTGCTTCTCCTGCTGTGGCCTTGGAGATGATTTCAGGACCTTCTACGTGCCCTGCAAAAGTGGGTCTACGT
This sequence comes from Leptobrachium leishanense, assembly GCA_009667805.1. NCBI lineage: Eukaryota > Metazoa > Chordata > Amphibia > Anura > Megophryidae > Leptobrachium > Leptobrachium leishanense. The sequence continues at coordinate 117,506,500 of CM019071.1, read as the reverse complement.
CCTGTCAAACAGATATCATGGATTGGCTTGCGGCCTCAATGGATGGGCCTGGGATCTGCAGGTCATGAGGTGACCACTCCTCACCCTTCCATAAGCCACTTTGCAGCCGGGGTCCCGTCGAGAAATGCCTCTAGTAGCCGACGAGCTGCACACGCACAGAAGTGACATCGCACCAGCTGAACCGCCGATCAGCTGGTCATCACATCACACCCGTGAATGCGCGGATGGTCAGACTAGCCATCTGGGGGTGCATGAAGGGGCAGCAATATCTGATCGTCAGATAATGCATCCTGCCCAATGCGTGAGACACGTTACACATCTGGAGTAGGGGGAAAAATAGACCTGGAAATATACAGAGAGCAGTGTGGAGTATTCCGTACTAGTATTCGACAGCCATGTCACTCCTCTGCATGCGCAGTACGTGGGAGACACAATATGACAGGGAGGCATTGTTCGACGGAACACCAGCCTTATTCCAAGAGGAGTAAAGAAGATACCCTTTGTTTCCTAGAGATTTACCACTGTATAATAAATTCGAGTTTTCCATTCTGCTCCATATAAAATACTTTATGAAGCTCTTAAAAAAAATTAAAAAAAAATAAAAAAAAAAATGTGTTACTGGCTCCTAGATTTTCTTCCTGGCTCACAACACAAATCTTTCCAGCATAAAACTAAAACGTCTTTATCGTTCTCTACCAGGTCACAAAAACATTACGTCTAAGTGGATGCACCTCTCCTTGTTTTAGGGCTCCCGGTTTTATAATCCGTTAGAAATGTTGCTGCACTTTGAATAGAATTACAAAAAAAAAAAAGAAACCATAACTGAACGCAGTAAACCGCTCTATGGGTAATAACGGCTTCCAGTAATTACTGCAGCAGGTAATGGATTTTACAAACGCTTTTAATGAACGCATAATGAAAATAAATAGAAAGGTACACAAGGTGCAGAACGGCAAAGCGCTTTATAAAATAGTTTAACCTCTAGAGATGCACAGTGCACCCAGATACATAGACATCGATACAAGACTGGGTACCTAGAAATTCAGCATTCAACGCAGGGTCCCCAAAGCACGGCGTATCGACCCGCCAAACCCATCAGAAAAACCGCTGAATGCATCCGACGACCCAACGAACAGCCGCTAGAAAAAACAGACAAGGCGTATCATGCGGATACCAACTGCGTAATATTTCCAGAATTCGGCCATTTCTTACCGCTGTCACCACAAAACAACTCATACACGCCCTGGTAATCTCCCGACTTGACTATTGCAATAATCTCTTATCTGGCCTCCCTCTGTCTCGCCTCTCCCGCCTACAATCCATCCTGAACGCCTCCGCCAGGCTAATTCACCTCACCCACCGCTCTGTCTCTGCCGCTCCCCTCTGCGAGTCCCTTCACTGGCTCCCCATCCACTGCAGAATTAAGTTCAAAATCCTTATCCTTACCTACAAAACCCTCACTAACTCAGCTCCTCACTACCTGTCCTCACTAATCACCAAATACACCCCATCTGCTCCCTAAGATCAAACAGCGACCTGCGCCTAGCGTCTCCCTGCATCACCTCTTCCCATGATAGACTGCAGGATTTCTCACGCGCAGCCCCCACTCTCTGGAACGCTCTCCCTCGTACCACGGTCAGACTTTCCCCTAATTTCTCTTCCTTCAAACGCTCCCTTAAAACGTTCCTATTTAGGGAAGCCTACCACCCAACTCACTGACGCAACCATCAATCACTCTCACCTTACAGTCCTCTCCTCCTGTTTCCAACCCCAACCCTCCTAGATTGTGAGTTCCTACGGGAATAGGGCCCTCATCTCCTCCTGTACTGTTTGTCAAATGTTGTTCAATGTATTGTTTTGTAACCCTGTCTATACTGTGCCTATTGTACAGCGCTGCGGAATATGCTGGCGCTTTATAAATAAAAAATAATAATAATAATAATAATAATAATAGCGCCGAAAAGGTAGGGGGGGGGGACGACACTGCAACTATTAAAACAAATTTTTTTAAAAAAAAAAAAAATGAAAAGGAAAAACTAGGGCATGAAAATGCCTGGAAATAATATAAAAAAAGGTCTGTTACAGAGTAATAATAAAAAAAGAAATAAAAAAATGCCATGCATGAAAAAAATAAATATTAAAATTAAAAGTTTTGCCGCAAATTGCAAAAAAAAAAAAAACAACTCTTTGCTGCAAATGAAAAGAATAAACGGTTGAATAAATAAAGAGAAAAAATATTTTTTTTACATTGAAACCTATGGGATTCGCCTGATTAAACCTGCCGAATGAAACCACCGGAAATCAGGGCATTTCACTGTTCGATGTTCTCTGAATAGATTAACCATTACTTCTCTATGGGGAGTTCACGGTCGCTGAAGATCACCGTATTTCGCTGGCAATTCGCCAACATTTGGTTAACTTCCAGCTTTTTGAGCAGCCAAATGGCCACAAAATTGCACAGTACAGGGAAAAATCACTATTCGGTGCAATTTCATGACCAACTCTGTGTTCTTTCAATAACCCCTTAAGACCCACACTGCAACAGGAGACACGTTGGTTGCACTGTGCAGCTTCTCCAGCTTTTTTTTTTTACACTGTGCAGCTTTGTGTTTGTCAGTGCTGCAATACCTGAGATTGTTGCCAGTGTTTGCAACTCCAGTGGTTTGTGAATAAAACCGTATGATTACATGGATATTTAAAACGCAAAAACAGGCCCTTTTTTATATTTTCTTAATGCTGGCTTGACATAACAAAAAACAAACAAACAAAGCAGGGATGTCCCGATCACGGTTTCAGACACCAATCTGATCCAGGTTGTGCGGTATTTTGGACATCCTTTAGGCTAGGGTCAGACTAACGCATTTTTCGCGTTGTCCGTGAAAAAGTGTGTTCGAATGAATGGACGCATTTTTTCACGGAATACGCGAAAGCGGTCATACGATGCGCATTTCCGTCCGTGATTTTGTAAGGATCATCAATAAAACACTTTTTGCGTCTGGACGTTATGTTGGCCGGACATTAGCAGCGTCTGACGTCTCCTAATCACGCACACACGCCGCTAGCGGACGCAGCGCACTCTGTACGTCAGTACTAGCGGTTTGACGTTCTTGAAAAAATGAGTTCGTTTGCCACTTTCGTGCGGCCATTCTTCGTATGCTGCCCGGCATTGGACGTCATATGCTGCTAGCACGGCCGTGATTAAGTGCGGCTAAACGCACGTTAATACTGCGTTCGTCTGACCTTAGCCTTAAACACTGCACCCCCAGGACACTTGAAGACACCCCCCAAACCGGATCAGTGGCACCGTAGCCAAAGGGAATCTGGATTTTCTGCATTGACTTGCAAAGTCTTCGCTGCCTCCATGGCCGAAGGACAGGCTAGCCGACAACTATAGGATTTGAGGGTTGAATCGGCCTTATGAACGAAAATGACAAGAACGTGTCCCAATCCAAAGGAACTGATGGATACATAAAAATAAAAAAAAGATTATTCGTGGCAATTCTTTTTAAACTAGGACATTGTGGATGACTATCATCCAATCTGAGGCTGGCCGTCCACCAGGCCCGTAGATCAGTTCACCGACTTGGTCATCTGCCTACGGACAACGCCGTTGGACGACCAGTGTCTCCCACTGGAAGCGTCTGTGGACGACCCAGGTCAGACAACAGACAGGCCGCCAAACAAGAAAAAAAAAAAACTGATGGGGGGGGGGGGACGATGACTCTGAAACGAGCTTTCAGCACCAGGGAGAGCTCCGGCGAATGCAGATGAAAGAAGAAAAAAACCACATTGCCGAACAGCTGCAGGGGAACCCCCACCCCCCGGTCCCTGGTGCTGAAATAGGGTTCAGCACCAAGGACAGCCGGAATAGAAAGAAAAAAAAAAAAGCCTAGTCTTTTTAAAAAAAAAAAAAAAAATTGGGAATCAAAAATGTTACCTAAAGAAAGTACTTAAAAAATTCCAAAAAAAAACAAACTTTTTTTGCTGCGGATGAAGAGAATAAATGGTTGAATAAAAAACTATTTTTTTTTAATAGTGAACCCTAAGGGCCCATTCACACTGAACGACATGAAAATCGAGCGTTTTTCCGCACCACGTTCATATACGTGACATTGAGCGATATTGCGCAACACCATTGATGCTAATCGCAAAAAAAAAGGGTCATGTATGAGCGACAAGCTACAGGCGACATTGAGCTGTGATATGTGAAAAGCTCCATTGAAATGCATTGGAGAAGCTACATTGCGCCACATCGCCTGGAAATGTGCGCCACATCGCCCGGAAATCCATGTGATAAATCGCTTAGTGTGAATGGGGCCTAAGGGCTTCGCCTGTCGAACTGAATCACTTTTCAAAGGGGAGATTTCCCTGCAGCGGAACGCCGGCATAACTATACAATTAATCTTTTTCATGTAACTTGTACACAGATCGTCCAATTTCGTCTGACAAATCCCATTGAAATGGGAACATCGCTAAAATGATGTAGTGGGGGGAAAAAATCATCTGAAGTCGTCCGATGGAAGTCGAAGGCAGTGGAGGAGGGCTGAATCCCCTCCATATTGTGGGATTGGTTGGATGACGACAGACGATGTCGGATGTTTGCACGAACAAGTGGACGGCAGCCTTAGGGCTGGGATGAGCACGTGTCCTATAAATCATAGTTCTGCAAGAGGATGTATGAGAAATAGGGGTCGACGCACTGCAACAAGAAAGATTACCGCCCCGTTTACACCTTTTGTGAACGGACCGACAAAAATGACTGTTTTTCTCTTCTCCGCAAGCTGTGAATAAGCAGGATCAGAACTGGTGCAAGACGGTACATACATACCCTGACATACAAATGGACGGGCAGGCTGAAGCGCCATCTTCCCCCAGATAGATCCAGTAGGAAAATGTGGGAGCACAGCCGCAGGGATGTCTGCAAATATTCATAATGTGCAATATGTTTAAAGGGTGGATTAATATCTGTCATTTTTCTGATTTCTGCTGCTGCACATCACGTCGGGGTCTGTGAAACTTTTGGCGTGTGAATCAGGTTTCTCCACCCTCACCCCCGATGGATTTTGGAAGACAAATATGAAGCTGCCCACTGGTTCTGTGCAGCGTGAAGCCAAAGCATCGCTCCGATAAATAATTCAGAAAGTAACTTTGCGATCATTACTGCAGTATGATTTATTTATATGAGTCGGTGTAAACACGCAGCCCTGATTTCTGAGCAGCTGAACTATTAACTAAACAGGAACTGAACGTACACATGCGAGAGCAGAGGGAAGGAAAATGAAAAGCCGAGTGAGGTGGGCAGCAGAGCAGAACCATCACCACCGGGCATCACCATGTAAGAAAAAGAAAACACCCAACAACAAGAACCCTGCATTTCTGAAGACTGACAAACATTTTAATGTTAACCCCATAGTGACCAGGCAATTTTACCATTGCCTGTCCGAAAGTACCCACTGCTCAAGTTCAAAGTGGTCAATAACAAAACCCTTCCTTCAAGTACCGGCTGGGTGGAGTAGAGGTAACATCACTGCTCTGCGTGGAGAGAGCCTGTGGAGACATGGGTTTGATCCCGACGAGCACCTCTCCAGTAAGTGTCCTTGGGCAACACCTAACGGTACATACTCGCCACTCAGGACATACTTGAAAATGAGAGAAATCTCAATGTATCCTCCCTGGTAAAATACTTTCTCCAAAAAAATAAATAAAAAGCACATCCTTCCTAGATCCCTCCGGTCAGCAGGCGTCCTTTACCTGTCCTCTGCTTCCATCCACACAGCCAAAATTCACCTCCAAGACTTCAAGGCCAGCCTGTGTATTGACATAACTTGTCATCGCAGACCCTCCCTTGATCTTCGGGCCTTGAAGAAATCCCAGCTCTTGAGTTTAGCATACCACATTACTGATGCTAAGCTTTCCCTCTCCTCACCAACCAACACGTCATGATAGAGGTCACTTCCATGCCCTCACCATTTCTGAAACACTAGTGCTAGTGAACCCAATGACCAATAAAACTCCTTTCTTCACCCCAACTCCTCTAGACTGTAAGTTCATCCAAGCAGGGCCTTCTATAGCTCTTGTTTCGTTTCCTGTGTTTGCTTTTATTTGGTTTATTTTGTACCGGCTGGATGGAGTAGAGGTAACACCACTGCTCTATATACGTGGAGACCCAGGTTCGAATCCCGGCCAGAGCACCGCTCCAGTAAGTGTCCTTGGGTGAGACCCCTAACGGTACATATTTGCCACCACACAATATCGGCTGTGGAGTCCAGTGGTAACATTTCTGCCCTTCGACCGTGGAGAAGCATGTCCAAATCCAATGCAGCACATCCCTCCAATACAACTGTGGAGAAACAAGTGTCAGCGGGTTCAACCAAACCACCAGGTCGCTGCTCTACAAGCATGGAAAGCCGACTCCGTTCCACTCAGAAGACGCCACCAGCGAGTGTCTTTGGGCAAGACACACAACGATATGGATGCGCCAACCTCAAAAAGTACTTCTCATAGATAAAGTTCCCTTGGGAACAGGGTCCCCCCCGAATCAGGTCATCATCCATGTGTGGTATTCCAATGTATCAACCCTTTGTACACTGATCTTATAAAGCGCTGCAGAATTTGTGGCACTATATAAAAAAAAGGATAATAATTTGGTTTCGTTCCCCATTTGTTATTGTAAAAGCTCTGCAGAAACTGTTGGTATATATATATACACAGTTGTGTTCAAAATTATTCAACCCCCACTGAAATTGAGTGTTTTGGCCAGTTTGACATTGATTTTGATCATTCAGTCATCTTGCTTACAATTAAATCAAAGAGGCACGTGTAGGTCAGACAAATCTAACATAACATTTATAATGAAATAACCACAAATGTCTTTTCTGTGCTCACATCATTATCAGTTTTATTCAACCCCCAAGTGACATTCAATCTTAGTACTTAGTACAACATCCTTTTACAGTTATAACAGCTTTTAAACGTGAAGCATAGCTTGACACAAGTGTCTTGCAGCGATCTACGGGTATCTGCGCCCATTCGTCATGGGCAAAAGCCTCCAGTTCAGTCACATTCTTAGGCTTGCGCACTGCAACTGCTTTCTTTAAGTCCCACCAGAGGTTCTCAATCGGATTTAAGTCTGGTGACTGCGATGGCCACTCCAAAATGTTCCAGCCTTTAATCTGCAACCATGCTCTAGTGGACTTGGAGGTATGCTTGGGATCATTGTCCTGTTGAAAGGTCCAACGTCTCCCAAGCCTCAGGTTTCTGATGGACTGCATCACATTGTCATCCAATATCTCCTGGTACTGAAGATAATTCATGGTACCTTGCACACGCTGAAGCTTCCCTGTACCTGCAGAAGCAAAACAGCCCCAAAGCATGATTGACCCCCCGCCATGCTTCACAGTAGGCAAGGTGTTCTTTTCTTCATAGGCCTTGTTCTTCCTCCATCAAACATAGCGTTGATCCATGGGCCCAAACAGTTCTAATTTTGTTTCATCAGTCCACAGAACACTATCCCAAAACTTCTGTGGTTTGTCCACATGACTTTTGGCATACTGCAGTCGACTCTTCTTATTCTTTGGAGACAGCAAGGGGGTGCGCCTGGGAGTTCTGGCATGGAGGCCTTCATTACGCAGTGTGCGCCGTATTGTCTGAGCTGAAACTTCAGTACCCACATCTGACAAATCTTTTCTCAGTTCCTCAGCAGTCACACGGGGACTTTTCTCCACTCTACGCTTCAGGTAGCGCACAGCAGTCGAAGTCATCATCTTCTTTCTGCCACGACCAGGTAGCGTTTCAACAGTGCCCTTTGCCTTGAATTTGCGAATGATGCTTCCTATGGTCTCTCTTGGTATGTTTAACATCTTTGCAATCTTCTTATAGCCATTGCCCTTCCTGTGAAGAGTAATCACCTCTTCTCTTGTCTTCCTGGACCATTCTCTTGACTTCACCATGTTTGTAACCACACCAGTAAATGTCTAGAAGGAGCTGAGTATCACAGTCATTTTAACCCTTTAAGGACGGGAGTAATTTTACAACTTCGGCGCTGTTTCGGAAGTAGAGGTTCGCTGAGCTCATTTTGACCGTTTTTAAGTCACGTATTATTATACCACCCAGACAAATTATATATCGTTCTTTCCGGCAGACTCGGCAGATTAATAATATATCATTATTATATGTATAGGTCATGCCCTGCCAAAATGCTATAACAAAAAATGTAAAAAAAAAGTAAATAAATGTGAATTTTTCAATAAAATTTCAATCTTTCACAGTGTGTAAAGTGTTTTTTTTTTTAAATTTCATTATCCGAGGCTCTGCGGTCATATGTTATGGGGTAGATTTGTTAAAAAACTTAGAACGGGGAACCCATATTTTTTTGGGGGAGAAATTGCGTGATTTTAGCTAAACCCCCCCAAAAAAAAATCATTAGTGAAGCATCATTGTTCACATTATAATTGAAATGTGAACAATAGTGCTGCATTAAAAAAAATATATATTTAATTTATTATTTTTTTTTTTTTTTTTTTTTTTTTACTTTTATTTTACATATAACATGGTCATGTTTGATATCATTGGAAAGGCCATGCTCTGGCCTTTCCAGAAATATCATACATGACCCCCTAGCTGACACGGATCAGGAGATAAAGGGGTTCAAAGAACCCCCCTATCTCCTCTAAGGGATTTCCTTTGCAGCTAGGGGGTTCCCCGGTTAACTGACATCACGGCGCGATGAGTCAGTTGAGCGGGGGGTGACCCAGAGGTGGGGGCTGCCATCCAAGATGGCGGCCCCCACCGGAAATAGGCCGCGATCGGGCACAAATTAGTGCCCGGTCGCGACCTGGCAACTAAGGGGTTAACCCCCCATACATCGCTGGAAAGGTCAGGCTGGGACCCTTCCAGCGATGCTGGCCAAAGCTGCCTGGTCCCCGGCGATGGGGAGATAGAGGGATCCAAAGGATCCGCCCCTCCCCTCCAGGCGCTTCCCCTGCTCCGGCGGGGGGGGGGGGGGAGGCCTGAAACTGACGTCATCGCGCCCCCGGCGCGATGACGTCCGTGCGCCGGAGGAGGAAACGCTGCCGATCTGACTCCATGGGAGTCAGAGCAGCGAGGGAGCCGCCGGAGCAGGTGAGTATCTCCCGGGGGGGGGCTGAAAACGCCGAGGACGTACATTTACATCCTGCAGCGCCAAAGCCCGCCTAATGCAGGGCGTAAATGTACGTCCTGCGGCATTAAGGGGTTAAAGCTGCCTAATTGGTGCTTATTATGCTTTATTACTGCTCCGTGACATCCACAGGTGTTTTCAATACCTGATTGAAAACACTTGAATGAACCTCTGTTCTTCAGACTGGTAGTCTTTAAGGGGTTGAATAATTGTGTCAATGAAGAATTCACAAAAGAAACATTTACTACTGTATTACAAAACCAATTCTTTAAAAAGTCCTTGTAGGATTTCATTCTGAATACAATTACAAATGTACACTAAATTCCCTAAAACACTTTACAGCATTGGGGGTTGAATAATTTTAAACACAACTGTATATGATAATACCATTTAAATTCAATTATATGTTAACGATGCCTAGAGCCTCAGTGTAAAATGGTATAAAAGGATGAAAAAAGAAAAAATATATATATTTCTCATCCTTTTTTTTTACTCTCGATAGGATTCAGACTGTCAATGTAGTGTAAAAATATCAATATGCAATTCCACCTCTTAATAAAAAGCTATAGATTAAGAAAATTACTTCTCACTGAGCCTGTAAGCCATTTCATGACTCAGGGATCCGTAAATTCAGGCCACAGATTCGCACCTACAATCATTAATTTGATTGATTATACGGGGATTGAGATTTCCATCACTCTGTGTCTAGTGCGGAAAATGGCAAATTATGTAAGAATAAGAAATATAGCCTTTAAAAACACATAAAAATGTTTATATGGCAGAAAATAAGACAAATGTTCAAAGAAAATAAAGAAAAGGAAAGCATGTAAACCTCGGGCCCGATTCCACCCTAGACGTTAAGGTAAGGTATGGAGCCTTTAATCAAAACAGCTCTGGATGTCGGCTTGAAATCTTCTGCAGTTATTACATCGGAGCTGAACACCTTAGTTGTGGCTTGGATGTTGTGTCTGGATACTGGAAACTCACATTAATTTAGTCCAACCTAGAGGAAAATAAGCTATTCCAACCTAGCTTGTCCTCCTCTAAACCAGTGTTTCCCAAGTCCTCAGGACCCCCTAGTAGGCCAGGTTTTACAGATCACCTTGGGAAAATGCAGACTGAATCCCGCAACCACTGAGCAGCAAATCATATCGCCAGTGCCTTAGATATCTTGCAAACCTGGCCTGTCAGGGGGTCCTGAGGACATGTTTGGGAAACACTGCTCTAAACCCTGGTGTTAAAGGGTCACTGTAAACGAAGCTCCCTCTACCTTTGCGCCCTCACCCTCCTTAACACCCTCGCCTGCACTATACATGGCCTCAGGGCTTGTTGGAGAAGTTTTCAAGGACAATGGGCATAAGTGGGTATCTAAGGGTTAACAGGTTAAATTTATTTCGATCTTGAAAGTCTTTGTATTTTAGGAGTCCGTTTGTGTTCGTGATATAATGTAGACATATTGTTCATGCTATCTGTTCGCCCCTAGATTGATCTGATGCTGTGTGTTTGCTAATCTCTTCTAGTGCGTAACTGATTCGATTTCTGTGTCTCCTGAAGGAATTCACACCCCGCCTCATGTAGACAATGTATCCTGTTGATTATGTCATGTTACCTCACCCTCTCTGTTTCTCATATAACTGGTCCCATTTCCAATAAAGTATATTCATCCCCCTGCATTAAGCTGTGTCTGGTGTTTGGGGAGCGATACATAGAAATATACAGCACTCCCTCAAGTTCTGGCTGAGAGCTTTGAGAAGGAAAGCTGCTGTGGATCAGCTTGACTGGAGAGATGGGACGACCGCTGTAACAGTTTAAGGTGAGGTCCACAAGCCGGAGGAGAGCAGTAAACTCCCAGGAATTATTTTTTTTTTACTTATTTTCTAGTGCAACGTTTCCCAAACCTGTCCTCAGGACCCTCCGCCTCGTCAGGTTTTCCAGATATCTGAAGCACAGCACAGGTGATATGATTTGCTGCTCAGTGATTGCAGGATTCAGTCTGTATTTCCCAAAGGTGATCTGCAAAATCTGGCCTGGTTGAGGGTCCCGAGGACAGGTTTGGGAAACACTGTGTTCTAGTTGGTGATTTTACGCACCTTTTTGTCCCTTTGCCGTGCGTTGCTCCTCCTCTTCTGCTCAGGGATCCCCGAACCCGGAGGTACCGAGTCTTTCTGCACAATTAGCATAGTGAATGAAAATTGCGCACCGCAACAGGACTTGCAAACTTTACGTACGCAAGACCCGTAGCGCTTACACACAACGATGAGGCGGGGCAGCGCGCAAAATTCTAAATCTGATCCATCGGCTTTCTCCCTCACAACCACCGGCTTCGCGGGCGGTCTCATGGAGGAGACGCAAGCATGCTTGAGCAGGTTGACGTCTCAATGGGGGGGGCGCTAAAGTGGTCAGGGTGTGGGATATTCCTTTAAGCGATTATGCAAAAAGAACACGCAAAAAAAAACCACCACAACGAAAGCTTACCTAAAAATCCTAGAATTACCTCAGGTCCCATGGTGCGGAGGGATCCTCTTGCAAGGATGCAGCTGTAACGGACTGCTAGCGAAAGCCCAATCTGCAGTGATACGTACAGGTGTGTAGAGCTCAAGTGTAGTATATTGGAGACAACAGATGCAGGTAAACCTAAATACACAAAAGCCAGCTTGGACACAGGAGCAGACATGGGCAAAAGGAAACTGGATACACAGGAGCAGACATGGGCAAAAGGAAGCTGGATACACAGGAGCAGACATGGGCAAAAGGAAGCTGGATACACAGGAGCAGACATGGGCAAAAGGAAGCTGGATACACAGGAGCAGACATGGGCAAAAGGAAGCTGGATACACAGGAGCAGACATGGGCAAAAGGAAGCTGGATACACAGGAGCAGACATGGGCAAAAGAAAGCTGGATACACAGGAGCAGACATGGGCAAAAGGAAGCTGGATACACAGGAGCAGACATGGGCAAAAGGAAGCTGGATACACAGTTATAGACATGGGCAAAAGAAAGCTGGATACACAGGAGCAGACATGGGCAAAAAGAAGCTGGATACACAGGAGCAGACATGGGCAAAAGGAAGCTGGATACACAGTTATAGACATGGGCAAAAGAAAGCTGGATACACAGGAGCAGACATGGGCAAAAAGAAGCTGGATACACAGGAGCAGACATGGGCAAAAGGAAGCTGGATACACAGGAGCAGACATGGGCAAAAGGAAGCTGGATACACAGTTACAGACATGGGCAAAAGAAAGCTGGATACACAGGAGCAGACATGGGCAAAAGGAAGCTGGATACACAGGAGCAGACATGGGCAAAAGGAAGCTGGATACACAGGAGCAGACATGGGCTAAAGGAAGCTGGATACACAGGAGCAGACATGGGCAAAAGGAAGCTGGATACACAGGAGCAGACATAGGCAAAAGGAAGCTGGATACACAGGAGCAGACATGGGCAAAAGGAAGCTGGATACACAGGAGCAGACATGGGCAAAAGGAAGCTGGATACACAGGAGCAGACATGGGCAAAAGGAAGCTGGATACACAGGAGCAGACATGGGCAAAAGGAAGCTGGATACACAGGAGCAGACATGGGCAAAAGGAAACTGGATACACAGGAACAGACCTGGGCAAAAGAAAGCTGGATACACAGGAGCAGACATGGAGACATGGGCAAAAGGAAGCTGGATACACAGGAGCAGACATGGGCAAAAGGAAGCTGGATACACAGGAGCAGACATGGGCAAAAGGAAGCTGGATACACAGTTACAGACATGGGCAAAAGAAAGCTGGATACACAGGAGCAGACATGGGCAAAAAGAAGCTGGATACACAGGAGCAGACATGGGCAAAAAGAAGCTGGATACACAGGAGCAGACATGGGCAAAAGGAAGCTGGATACACAGGAGCAGACATGGGCAAAAGGAAGCTGGATACACAGGAGCAGACATGGGCAAAAGGAAGCTGGATACACAGGAGCAGACATGGGCAAAAGGAAGCTGGATACACAGGAGCAGACATGGGCAAAAGGAAGCTGGATACACAGGAGCAGACATGGGCAAAAGGAAGCTGGATACACAGGAGCAGACATGGGCAAAAGGAAGCTGGATACACAGGAGCAGACATGGGCAAAAGGAAGCTGGATACACAGGAACAGACATGGGCAAGGAAACTGGATACACAGGAGCAGACATGGGCAAAAGGAAGCTGGATACACAGGAACAGACATGGGCAAAAGGAAACTGGATACACAGGAGCAGACATGGGCAAAAGGAAGCTGGATACACAGGAGCAGACATGGGCAAAAGGAAGCTGGATACACAGGAGCAGACATGGGCAAAAGGAAGCTGGATACACAGGAGCAGACATGGGCAAAAGGAAGCTGGATACACAGTTACAGACATGGGCAAAAGGAAGCTGGATACACAGGAGCAGACATGGGCAAAAAGAAGCTGGATACACAGGAGCAGACATGGGCAAAAGGAAGCTGGATACACAGGAGCAGACATGGGCAAAAGGAAGCTGGATACACAGGAGCAGACATGGGCAAAAGGAAGCTGGATACACAGGAGCAGACATGGGCAAAAAGAAGCTGGATACACAGGAGCAGACATGGGCAAAAGGAAGCTGGATACACAGGAGCAGACATGGGCAAAAGGAAGCTGGATACACAGGAGCAGACATGGGCAAAAGGAAGCTGGATACACAGGAGCAGACATGGGCAAAAGGAAGCTGGATACACAGGAGCAGACATGGGCAAAAGGAAACTGGATACACAGGAGCAGACATGGGCAAAAGGAAGCTGGATACACAGGAGCAGACATGGGCAAAAGGAAACTGGATACACAGGAGCAGACATGGGCAAAAGGAAGCTGGATACACAGGAGCAGACATGGGCAAAAGGAAGCTGGATACACAGGAGCAGACATGGGCAAAAGGAAGCTGGATACACAGGAGCACATGGGCAAAAGGAAGCTGGATACACAGGAGCAGACATGGGCAAAAGGAAACTGGATACACAGGAACAGACATGGGCAAAAGAAAGCTGGATACACAGGAGCAGACATGGGCAAAAGGAAACTGGATACACAGGAGCAGACATGGGCAAAAGGAAGCTGGATACACAGGAGCAGACATGGGCAAAAGGAAGCTGGATACACAGGAGCAGACATGGGCAAAAGGAAGCTGGATACACAGGAGCAGACATGGGCAAAAGGAAGCTGGATACACAGGAGCAGACATGGGCAAAAGGAAGCTGGATACACAGGAGCAGACATGGGCAAAAGGAAGCTGGATACACAGGAGCAGACATGGGCAAAAGGAAGCTGGATACACAGGAGCAGACATGGGCAAAAGGAAGCTGGATACACAGGAGCAGACATGGGCAAAAGGAAGCTGGATACACAGGAGCAGACATGGGCAAAAGGAAGCTGGATACACAGGAGCAGACATGGGCAAAAGGAAGCTGGATACACAGGAACAGACATGGGCAAAAGGAAGCTGGATACACAGGAGCAGACATGGGCAAAAGGAAGCTGGATACACAGGAGCAGACATGGGCAAAAGGAAACTGGATACACAGGAGCAGACATAGGCAAAAGGAAGCTGGATACACAGGAGCAGACATGGGCAAAAGGAAGCTGGATACACAGGAGCAGACATGGGCAAAAGAAACTGGATACACAGGAGCAGACATGGGCAAAAGGAAGCTGGATACACAGGAGCAGACATGGGCAAAAGGAAACTGGATACACAGGAGCAGACATGGGCAAAAGGAAGCTGGATACACAGGAGCAGACATGGGCAAAAGGAAACTGGATACACAGGAGCAGACATGGGCAAAAGGAAGCTGGATACACAGGAGCAGACTGGGCAAAAAGGAAGCTGGATACACAGGAGCAGACATGGGCAAAAGGAGCTGGATACACAGGAACAGACATGGGCAAAAGGAAACTGGATACACAGGAGCAGACATGGGCAAAAGGAGCTGGATACACAGGAGCAGACATGGGCAAAAGGAAGCTGGATACACAGGAGCAGACATGGGCCAAAAGGAAGCTGGATACACAGTTACAGACATGGGCAAAAGGAAGCTGGATACACAGGAGCAGACATGGGCAAAAGAAAGCTGGATACAGGAGCAGACATGGGCAAACAAGAAGCTGGATACACAGGAGCAGACATGGGCAAAAGGAAGCTGGATACACAG
The DNA here is from genome assembly GCA_009667805.1 of Leptobrachium leishanense. NCBI lineage: Eukaryota > Metazoa > Chordata > Amphibia > Anura > Megophryidae > Leptobrachium > Leptobrachium leishanense. The sequence continues at coordinate 117,491,143 of CM019071.1, read as the reverse complement.
GAGCAGACATGGGCAAAAGGGAGCTGGATACACAGGAGCAGACATGGGCAAAAGGGAGCTGGATACACAGGAGCAACATAGGCAAAAGGAAGCTGGATACACAGGAGCAGACATAGGCAAAAGGAAGCTGGATACACAGGAGCAAGACATGGGCAAAAGGAAGCTGGATACACAGGAGCAGACATGGAAAAGGGAGCTGGATACACAGGAGCAGACATGGGCAAAAGGAAGCTGGATACACAGGAGCAGACATGGGCAAAAGAAAGCTGGATACACAGGAGCAGACATGGGCAAAAGAAAGCTGGATACACAGGAGCAGACATGGGCAAAAGGAAGCTGGATACACAGGAGCAGACATGGGCAAAAGGAAGCTGGATACACAGGAGCAGACATGGGCAAAAGGAAGCTGGATACACAGGAGCAGACATGGGCAAAAGGAAGCTGGATACACAGGAGCAGACAAGGGCAAAAGGAAGCTGGATACACAGAACACTGGATAGACAGGACCTTGGGTTGCTGGAGATGGGCTTAAATACCAGCGTAATCTGTATCTTGTGCCTCTTTGGCTCCACAATGTAAGAACACCCTCGCCACCGCTGCATGGACACAGGCGGCCAACATGGAGAGCCATTACAATCACGACTTTCACTTATTATGGCTTGTGTAGGAAAGAGCATCAAGTTGGAAGCCACCATCTAAGTCCAATAGTTCATCCTGCTTCCCGTTACCATACAGAGCTCTCTCCATTACTTACAATGCCGCGTGTTCACAAAGTGTTTCTAATGCGCTTGATACAGCGATGGGTTATATAGAGGCTTACGTGTTTCTAGTTACAACGAAGAAGAAAAAAAATAATGAAATGTACAGTAATTTCATGAAAAGCTGCATTATTCCCCCCCCCCATATACCAATCCTATTCGTGTCCAACTTTAGGCGTAGAAGTATTAACCCTTGCCGTGCCAAACAGGACAGAAGAGGAGGTGCGGAAGGCATCCATTAATCATGTCGCAACAGGGAGCTGGTCAGAAACACTGGGTTATCAAAGGGAACGCTGAACCAAAGGGATATTCCTCATTATAATAATGTTTTCTGCATTGTAACTTCGCTGGCTAATGCTCTTTGAATAGTATGGCTTCTGTCTTCCCCAGATCTTGCTCATAAGACCGAGTAACTAAAGGAGCTGTCACCGAATGTAAAGCAAGGGACATTTTTTGCTTTTGTTCCTGCATTTGCAAGGACAGACGGACAAGCTAACGGGATGATCTGCTCCACTGTGCAGCATCGTGGGCAATTTTAACAAACTAAAGAGTTTAGAAGAAGTCCACAGACTTCTCCCTCTTCCACATACTTGAGCTTTACTTAATAGGCAGGTGCCTGAGCCTCAAACGACAAAAATCCACCCTGAAAGGCCTCCGAAAGAACGTAATTCCTCAGTTTGTGCACAATTTTGTTAGTTTAATCCCCAGTCCTTATTGTGAAGAGCTGTGGAAACAGTTTGAATAATAACAACAACAAAAAAGAGTTTAAACAAACAATATACACACACACACTTTTTGGTTTTCGGTCTTAAGCCAATATTACAAAAAGGTAGAGGCCTGAATTCCTGATCACATTCAATCAAAGGTTTATCTTTGAAAAACACTGAAGATATACGGCAGGAATGTACACAAAAAAAAATCCATAAAAACACAAAAGCTAGCGCACAATCCATCATGCTGCCAGATGGTTCCGTTTATCTGGACACCAATTACTCCTTCATGTCTACATCAGGGATCTCAAAATCCCAGAAGTCGATCCTACAATTCCTAGAAATCTTTCAAAGCATCAGATGGTCAGAGGATCATGGGAGTTGTAGTTCAGCAACATCTGGGGGGGGTCACAGTTTTGAGAGCCATGATGTAGACTTGCAGCGTTTCCCAAACCTGTCCTCGGGACCCTCAACCAGGCCAGTTTTTGCAGAGCACCATGAGAAAATGCAGGCTGAATCCTGCAATCACATCACCTGTGCTGTGCCTGAGATATCTGCAAACCTGGCCTGTTAATGGGTCCTGAGGACAGGTTTGGGAAACACTGATGTAGAGGATGGAAATCAATTACCTAATCCAGGCCCTACACATGGGATCTGATACATATAAAAGCTTACTTCCTAATAACAGTATATACATTCAAAATACTGCAGGGCAGCACTTTATACACAAACACACACACCATTAACATGTATAAGTTATTATTATAGGTCCAGAAACCAAAGAAATGTACCATTAGGATGTCCCGATCCGATCCTAAGGATCGGGAGCTAATCACACGATTTTTTGGGAATTGGGTACCTGCTTTTTCAAGCCAATCTGACCCCCGAATCTGTGGCATGCCGGGCTGTCAGACCAGAGCTTTGGCATTCCTTGCGGTGCACCAGGGAAGACACTGAGCCACAGATTGTCAGTGAAAGCTGTGTGAATTCCGTGTCGATTTTGGCAGTCTTCATAACTCCGCCCACACGGACCTACCCTGTGTCGGGAGGATGGGTGGCGTCACAGAGATTGACGAAAGCTGCGCGCACCACAGCAGCTTCCTTTCAGGCAGTCAGGGAAAGTGCCACGGCAAGCTTCAAGGCCCTGGGATGCCTTAGCGGCCAAGCCCCGGTCTGACCAAGGGTCATGCGGTATCGGATTGGAACTCCATATCGGTCGATCCCGATCGTACCAGCAGCCACAAAAGGCAAAAGCAGGACATCCATCCCTAACCGTACACATTTAGTCTAGTTTGGTATGTGATCCATTAAATGTAAGCCCCTGGATTTGATTGGAAGGTTTCTGGCTGTGGTTACAATATCAGTAATGAAGGCAGGATTTCACATACATTAAAGTGCACCAATCAAAACAACTTTAGCTCCCAAATCTGGCTATACATTGTGTAAGTCAAACTGCTGACAGAGCGTTATTTTCTTTACCATGTTTTTTTAAAAAAAAAAAAAAAACTAACTAAATATATATCCATTCTGTATCTGTGTTTGCACCGCAGCTAAGCAAAACAATGAGGGGGAAAACCTTGAGCCTTCCAGAGTTAATATTAAAAGCATCCTTGCTACCTGAACACCCCATCCCCTCTGAGCCATCCCGGGCTGGACCATCAATCTTCACCACGAGAAGAGCAGTCAGATTAGAAAATACAAAAAAGTCACAAAACTCCAGAGGAAAATGTAAAAAAAATAAAAAAAAAATAAGGTTTACTGAAGTCACTACAAAACACATATGAAGAACAACACTAAAACAGAAATGGAGGCACTTTAACGACAGGCGGGTGGAACCTGTAGGGAACGTTTTAACACCGGCGGGGAGTACAAGTACGCCTCGCCACTGCCCTTTTTCTGCCTGCCCCCATGCAGCTGACGCGCAACGAGCGTCATTGTCTGCAGGGGGACGTCCTGAGTTCAGGTCGTCTCAGAACAGTCGGTGTCGCGGGGGAGGGGCAGAGGCGGCCCATAGAAGTCAACAGGACGTACTAGGACGCCCCGCGTCTTCTAAGCCCACCCGCCACAGGTACGGCATGGTACATCCTGTGGCAAGAAAGGGTTAAAATGGTGTGAATACTGTGAGGCATGGACAGCATCCTTGAACAAAGACCATAATATTTAGCTGAAGTTGTTAGTGTACCTTTAAAGCAGGGAGTTGGTAACTAACTAGAAAATTTTATGTAAATATACCAACTTGACAATGTCTAGGGAGAAAAAAAACCACCAAGTCACCAAAACACACAGGCTAGTGAAAGACACTGGAAATGATTTAATGGTTTGGCCGCCTTGTACCATTTGCAGCTATTCTGAATTTTCTACTAGTTTCAAAACACATTAAGATAATGTCGAGATTTCCACATCACTGAAATTATAGCCCCATCTTCTACTGCTCAAATCATTTTCATCAACAAACGCTCTGAGACGCCACTCAACGGCAGCGACACCATATAAGCCAATGTCTCAGGGCTTATAAAATTTGCCTTTATCTCCAAAACGGGCTAATACTTCAACACTGCTCGCGTTCTCCATACACTATGGAAACGAAGGACGCCTTTCGCCCGGAAACCTAGATAATCCACAAAAAGAAATATTCAAATGTGTCAGGACAGGAGAAGCCGAGACTGCTAATGCGCAGAAATGCCAGCAGCAGCTGGGACTGGAGGAGAATTCATGCTGTGCCTGACTGAGATCTGGACCTGCCTTCCGCTGTTTGTTCTATGAAATGTTAATCAGCGCTCTTAATTTCCCAAAACATGCAAAACATTATCTGCTTCTGTGGTGCAACTTGTTTCTCCGCGAGTGACGGTTCAGCATTAAGCAGGAGACAGCCAACTCCTGGAGAAGCCAGAGCCTGCTGTAAGCAGCCTGGCCAATATTTCTATGATAAGCATTAACAGTTTCGTCGACAAAACAGACCAGGAACGAGATGCAACACTGGTGCTGTAAGACTTGAGGAATCCAGAAAGACCACACATTAGGGAACAGATACTCATTACACGCGGCTCCCCCCGCTGCGGCATCGGCTCGCGGATCCCCCCCCGTTGCGGCATCGGCTCGAGGACCCCCCCCCCCGTTGCGGCATCGGCTCGCGGATCCCCCCCCCGTGCGGCATCGGCTCGCGGATCTTCCCCCCCCCCCCCGTTGCGGCATCGGCTCGCGGATCTCCCCCCCCCCCCGTTGCGGCATCGCTCGCGGATCTCCCCCCCCCCGTTGCGGCATCGGCTCGCGGATCCCCCCCCATTGCGGCATCGGCTCGCGGATCCCCCCCCGTTGCGGCATCGGCTCGCGGATCCCCCCCCCCCGTTGCGGCATCGGCTCGCGGATCTCCCCCCCCCGTTGCGGCATCGGCTCGCGGATCTCCCCCCCCGTTGCGGCATCGGCTCGCGGATCTCCCCCCCCCCCCGTTGCGGCATCGGCTCGCGATCTCCCCCCCCCCGTTGCGGCATCGGCTCGCGGATCCCCCCCCCATTGCGGCATCGGCTCGCGGATCCCCCCCCGTTGCGGCATCGGCTCGCGGATCCCCCCCCCGTTGCGGCATCGGCTCGCGGATCCCCTCCGTTGCGGCATCGGCTCGCGGATCCCCCGTTGCGGCATCGGCTCGCGGATCTTCCCCCCCCCATTGCGGCATCGGCTCGCGGATCCCCCCCCTTTGTGGTATCGGCTCGCGGATCCCCCCCGTTGCGGCATCGGCTCGCGGATCCCCCCCCCCCCCCGTTGCGGCATCGGCTCGCGGATTCCCCCCCCCTGTTGCGGCATCGGCTCGCGGATCCCCCCCCGTTGCGGCATCGGCTCGCGGATCCCCCCCCCGCCGTTGCGGCATCGGCTCGCGATCCCCCCCCCCGTTGCGGCATCGGCTTGCGGATCCCCCCCCGTTGCGGCATTGGCTTGCGGATCCCCCCGTTGCGGCATTGGCTTGCGGATCCCCCCCGTTGCGGCATTGGCTGCGGATCCCCCCCGTTGCGGCATTGGCTTGCGGATCCCCCCCGTTGCGGCATCGGCTCGCGATTCCCCCCCCCCGTTGCGGCATCGGCTCGCGGATCCCACCCCCGTTGCGGCATCGGCTCGCGGATCCCACCCCCGTTGCGGCATCGGCTCGCGGATCCCCCCCCCCCCCGTTGCGGCATCAGCTCGCGGATCCCCCCCCCCCCGTTGCGGCATCAGCTCGCGGATCCCCCCCGTTGCGGCATCGGCTCGCGATCCCCCCCCGTTGCGGCATCGGCTCGCGGATCCCCCCCCCCGTTGCGGCATCGGCTCGCGGATTCCCCCCCCCCGTTGCGGCATCGGCTCGCGGATCCCCTCCCCGTTGCGGCATCGGCTCGCGGATCCCCCCCCCCCCCCGTTGCGGCATCGGCTCGCGGATCTCCCCCCCCCCCCGTTGCGGCATCGGCTCGCGGATCCCCCCCCCATTGCGGCATCGGCTCGCGGATCCCCCCCGTTGCGGCATCGGCTCACGGATCCCCCCCCCCCGTTGCGGCATCGGCTCGAGGATCCCCCCCCCGTTGCGGCATCGGCTCGCGGATCCCCCCCCCGCCGTTGCGGCATCGGCTCGCGGATCCCCCCCCCCCTTGCGGCATCGGCTCGCGGATCCCCCCCCCCGTCGCATCGGCTCGCGGATCTTCCCCCCCCGTTGCGGCATCGGCTCGCGGATCCCCCCCCTTTGTGGTATCGGCTCGCGGATCCCCCCCGTTGCGGCATCGGCTCGCGGATCCCCCCCCCCCCCCGTTGCGGCATCGGCTCGCGGATCCCCCCCCCCCCGTGCGGCATCGGCTCGCGGATCCCCCCCCGTTGCGGCATCGGCTCGCGGATCCCCCCCCCCCCCCCGTTGCGGCATTGGCTCGCGGATCCCCGTTGCGGCATCAGCTCGCGGATCCCCCCCCCGTTGCGGCATCGGCTCGCGGATCCCACCCCCGTTGCGGCATCGGCTCGCGGATCCCCCCCCCGTTGCGGCATCGGCTCGCGGATCCCCCCCCCGTTGCGGCATCGGCTCGCGGATCCCCCCCCCCGTTGCGGCATCGGCTCGCGGATCCCCCCCCCCGTTGCGGCATCGGCTCGCGGATCCCCCCGTTGCGGCATCGGCTCGCGGATCCCCCCGTTGCGGCATCGGCTCGCGGATCCCCCCCCGTTGCGGCATCGGCTCGCGGATTCCCACCCCCCGTTGCGGCATCGGCTCGCGGATCCCCCCCCCGTTGCGGCATCGGCTCGCGGATCCCCCCCCCCCGTTGCGGCATCGGCACGCGGATCCCCCCCCATTGCGGCATCAGCTCGCGGATCCCCCCCCCGTTGCGACATCGGCTCGCGGATACCCCCCCCCCCCCCCGTTGCGGCATCAGCTCGCGGATACCCCCCCCCCCGTTGCGGCATCGGCTCGCGGATACCCCCGTTGCGGCATCGGCTCGCGGATACACCCCCCCCCCCGTTGCGGCATCAGCTCGCGGATCCCCCATTGCGGCATCGGCTCGCGGATTCCATGCTGCAGCATGGCGGATGGGTCTAAATGCCGGCGGGTCGTAGAAGTACGGCTGGCTATCCGGCTGCTGCGGCGGCGGTGACTGCACATACAGTGCTTACACAGCTGATGCACTGCATGTGTCATTGGCTGCAGGGGGACGGCTTGAGTTCAGGCCATCCCACAGCAGTGAATGACGCACACGACAGTGGATGAGATGCAGCCCATAGAAGCCAGTGGGATGTGCTGTGCCATCCCGCAGCGTTCAGTCCCACCCACCAAGGGGACGGCATAACAGGCTCCTAGATGTTAACGAGTTAATAATATTCTGTTAAAGCGCACCCTTCCAACTTGCCTATAGGGAGCTGCCATCTTGACGAAAACCTTGGCACTGAAATCTGATTTGTTGATCCTTACCAGTTGAGATCAGTACAGCCAGCCTATAGGAGACAGACAATGGCGGCGCCCAGCAGGGAAGAATGACAGTAAATCTATTGAAAGTAATGAGCATCTAATCAGTTTATGGTTAATAGTAACAGTGTCTCTCTGGATCTGGTACGCTTGTGCCATGGCGCCGTCCGGATATAAACAGTAGCTGCAACATGCAAATTAGCAAGTCTGTTTTCCAGCCGACCGGTACTTGGCACATGGACAAAAGCAAAAACATAAAACACAAATGTCATCAAACGCAAAAACATGCATTTGCCCATACCCATCTTTCAGTAACCATGCACATTACAATCATCTGACACAGATCCATCGAGCGGAGCTGACATTTTTATATTGATTAGCCACAATATGTTGTTGATTTATAAATGTAGAAACCTTCCACGCAATCTGATCCCGGTTAATCATTTTTACATCATTTCTATACGCTAGCCAACGGCCGCACTACTGTAACAACACACCGAGGGGGGGGGCGTTACCAAAACTAATTTAAAAAAAACTAGATTACAAATGTTTTAAAAAATTACAGGCAGTCACGAGGACATTAATTTGAAAGAACCTGGTGGACTAATCCTGTCACGGAGAGTAGGGATAGACCGATTATCGGTTTTGTTTATTATCGGCTTTTTATTTGCCGATAATTGGACAAGTTGGCTCACTGCAGCCGGTATACGTGAGGTCCCACAGATCGTTGCCGATTTGGGGCTTCTCCTACAGAAGGCTGACACCTCTTGCTGCCATACTTCCCTTTCCCACTGACGGTATTGGGCATGAGCACGATGCCAACAGAAACTGGGCTTTCCTCCCATCTGGCAGGGTATTCCCTATACAGGAGATGCAGGGGTCTATTGGTCCCCTGTACTTCCGGTACCCATTTCGTATAGCAAGGGTCAGCGACCTTGGCCCTCCAGATCTTTTGGAACTATTCTTCCCATGAAGCTCTTTGAACATAATGAGTAGCTGAACATCATGGCAGAAGTAGTTCCAAAACATCTGGAGGGCCAAAGTCGCCGACCCCTTACGTGCGGGGTCCTGTGAAGTATCATTGCAAAGCCAGAAACTAGACACGGACATATTGTTTGTAAACATAAAAGCTTAAATAAAAATATTTATTTATTAAATTGAATAAATAAAATGGACATTGAGCAATGTTTAGAATGTTATTAAACTCACCCAGTTAATGGCATAAAAATTTCAGATGTGCGGGGCGTGGCCTGGCAGCCGATGGAGAAGGCTGTGTGAAGCACGAGCTCCTCCGCAGATTCCCCCACCAGAACGTTTTAGGCATCCAGCGGACCCCGAAATGGGCAAATTAAGTAAGGCAACAGGTGTCCAGAGGCAAGGGGAGAAAAATCGCGGCGCTCCAGCGACTCCCCTGCAGCAATTTTTCACCCCGCAATCAGACCGCGCCGATGGGCCGGAAGCGCACGCTCGATTTGGGCAGCACGAATTACTGGAGGCCCCGGCTTCCCCGCGGCCTACCCTGGCGCCCGAACCCACAACGTCCCCGGCTGCTATGGACCTCAATTCACAGGGGGACTGAATGAGCGCTACCCCAGACACAATGCAGGCCCAAATAGTTTCTCAAAATCCGCCTTCCCAGATAAGGCCGGAGGCCTACCCCGCAGCGCTTGCACAAGCTGGGCAGAGCTCCCAACTCGAGCCCCCGGCTTCTCTGCGGCCTACCCCTTCTTTTTTGTCTGCCAACACCCAGGGACCTGGGAATAACGGGCATCTTTCCACGATTGACTGGCAATCCATCCTGAACAACCTCCCAACTAAATCTGACCTGCGAATTGCTAATGAAAATTTGAGCACCACCATTATGTCAGAACTGCACCATATTCGCACAGAGATTCACGGTTTAACTGCAAAGGTTACTCACTTGGAGGGGGAATGTGACACTCTCCGTTTGCAAGCTGGTTCTACTGTACGTGCTGTACAAGTTCACACTTCACAGATGCAAAGCATGGCTCTCCACCTCACTGATCTGGACAATAGGGGCAGACGCCAAAACCTCCGGCTCAGAGGTCTGCCAGAAACCGAGGACTCCCCCTCTGCCCTGAAACAAGTGCTGCTGCATATCTTCAATGCCCTCCTTGACAGGCCGCCTCAATCTGAGATTGACTTTGTTCGGGCGCACAGGGCCTTACGACCAAAGGGACCCCCCGGCAGCCCCCCGCGGGACGTTATATGCTGCTTGTCTCGCTTTGATCTGAAGGAAGAAATTCTGCACCAGGCTAGAGTCACTACGGAATTCTCGTTTGAGGGTGTGAACCTGCAGCTATTCCCAGACCTTGCTCCGGCTACTCTAGCATACAGGCGGGCATTCAAGCCGCTAACTAGTGTCCTGCTCACGCAACAAATACGCCATCGATGGCAAATGCCGACGGGACTCTCAGTGACGACTCCTGCGGGCCAATTTTTGGTACAGGAGGCTGAAGATCTTCCAGAACTGGCTCGTCTGCTACAACTGCCACCTATTTCCTGTCGTGGCCTGACCCTCTGGCACTGTATAATGGCGGTCTCGGAAGGCCGCGACCACGGCCACCTTCTCAGCGTGCTCGCCTTGACCGTCAACAGACTGCCCGGGGACCGGGGCCACAGATGTGAGACTCCGTGCTCAAGCTGAAAGTCCACACAGGCTGACAGCAACCCACGACCTACATTCCCAACACTGGACTTCCAATTCGCAAGGCTTTTTGACTTCTTTTTATTTTTTTCTCTTATCGCGCCTTTCTATTACACACTCCGGCTAACGCCCAGATTTGGTCCGGAAAGACACCTACCACAAGGCCTGCGATCCCGGTCTTGCTGACCTTTTTTCTGATATAACTCCGCGACACTTGTCGCCGGTACTCAATTGCGCAAAGGTTTGACTTTGTTATATTTATTATTATTTTTCTCTTTTCTTTTCTTTGCAGGGGGGGAGTGGAATCTGGATTAGGATTTTATCCGAACTGTCTTGAACACGGACTTTTTCTCTCCCTCCCCCCCGAAGATGGGGCCCAAGCTTGAGGATCGCTCGTTGCGCCCTCCCTTGGACTCTCGGACGAGATGGGTCCTGCTGGTTTGAAATATTATTTTTCTTTTCTATTTTTCTCATACAACGTTCAATGTATTATTGTATTGATATTCAGTGTTATTTGGGGGTCTGCGGAGGCCCCGATGCATAGAGTTTAGTTCCCGCGAACGCTAGGTCACGTTCTCCCCACCGAGGTTTTGTTGACACGTGAAGTCGACAGGATACCCAGACCACTGGTTGGTCTGTTGGATTCATCCTGCCCCCCGTCAACCCCGCCTCTCCGAGTGTATATAGTTACCACTTACTACCCATTCCCTTAGATCCCCGGTTCCCTTCCTTACCCCTTCCTGTGGGAGTGGGGGTTGGCCTAGGGAGCTCCTTCGCTATACTTCAATAATGGCCGTGCGTCAGGAACCTCTCATGTTAATGTCCATTAATGCCAGTGGCCTAAACATACCTGAGAAACGTTCGGGGGCTCTACGTGATTTCCAGAAAGCACGGGCCTCAGTGGTGTTTATCCAAGAATCACACTTTAGAGAAGGGGCGGCCCCGAGACTCACAAACTCCTGGTTCCCAATAGGCTTTTTTAGTAACAATGCGGTGGCCAAATCTAAGGGCGTGGCGATCTTATTTCACAAATCTGTCCCCTTTGTCCAACAAGCAACTCTATCCGACAAAGAAGGCCGTTATGTAATGGTAAAGGGAGAAATAGCGGGACGCAAGTATACTTTTGCAAACTTTTACGCACCGAACAAGGGACAACATAGATTCCTGAACAAATTGCTTCCTCTCATCACTGAGTTCTCTGAGGGCTGTCTAGTTTTAGGGGGCGACTTGAATGTACCACTGGATCCCCGCCTTGACACGTCCTCGGGACGCTCAGCTGTCCCCCCACATGTCACTCGCTCTATCTCCAAATTGTTGCATACACACAGATTAGTCTACTGTTGGAGGGCAATGCACACGGAGGACAAAGACTACACCTATTTTTCACACCCTGCGCAGATCTATTCTCGACTGGATTATTTCTTTATACCGCACTATTATTTATCTGATTTACAATCGGTCCGGATTGGATCTTTGACATGGTCTGACCATGCCCCGGTCACAATGCGTCTTCTTTCCCCTCTGCATCGCCCTGCCGTCCCAGCCTGGCGACTTAATGAATTCCTCCTGACTGACCCCCCGACTTCAAACGACTGTGAGCAGACCCTAGCCCTATATTTTCAGGACAATGACACGCCAGATGCGTCTCCACTGTCCATCTGGGAAGCACATAAATGTGTCATACATGGGTTTTATATTCGTAAGGCGTCAGAGCAAAAAAAAACACAGGGAGGCAGCTACAATCGATCTCTTAGCTCGCATTCACAACCTGGAGACCTTACATAAGGAATCCCTTGACCCCGCCCAGTTAACCGACTTGACAACCCTACGCCGGGAACTGGCCACTCTTCTTAATTCCACGTATCACCGACACTGTTTACGTTCCAAGACATTTTTCTTTGCTCATGGAGACAAGAGTGGGAGACTGCTGGCTCGTATGCTACGTGCCCGCCATTCGACCACGTACATTGCCAAAATCAGGGACACACATGGCAAAACACAACATCTACCACACCGCATTCTCCCTACGATTCGTTCCTACTTCGCGACTCTATATGACCTGCCCACTCCGGAGACGGACGCAGGACGCACACTTCATTCGCAAAAGATTCATGCCTATCTCTCCCAACACGTGACGTGACGCCTGACACCTGAAACTGCCCTACTGTTAGACGCACCCTTAACTATAGAAGAATTGAGTGACGTGGTAAAATCTTCTAAAACGGGCAAGTGCCCAGGCCCAGATGGCCTTCCCCTGCAATATTATAAACGATTTGCGAAAATTCTCTACCCCAGATTCCTGGTGGCTTTTAATGCCATTCTGGAAGGCCACACCATTCCGTCCCAAACTCAGGCGGCCAACATATCTTTAATTCCTAAGGAAGGTAAAGATGCTGAGCGGTGCGACAGCTACCGCCCCATCTCCCTATTAAATTGCGATCTCAAACTGTATGCAAAGATCCTGGCCACACGACTTACACCTTATGTCCCGGGGTTGATACACCAAGACCAGGTGGGATTTGTGGCAGGGCGGGAGGCGCGAGACAACACCATACGGGCACTGACGATCATGCATAGGGCAACGAGGCAACGAGAAGGCCTTCTCCTCCTCTCTACGGACGCGGAGAAGGCCTTTGACAGAGTAAACTGGGAATTCTTGTTTGCAACTCTTTCTCAGGTTGGACTAGGTCCTAATCTATGCACCTGGATCCGGGCTCTATATTCGGATCCAACTGCACGGGTTTGCGTGAATGGGATATATACGGAACCCTTTAAGATAAGGAACGGTACTAGGCAGGGATGCCCACTCTCCCCATTGTTGTTTGTATTGGCATTGGAGCCCTTACTGTCCTCTGTAAGGGCTAGCCCGGACATCCGAGGGATCCGGACGGAGCACAGGGTAGCTGCTTTCGCGGATGATCTCCTTTTTTTGTGACTTACCCAGAAACGACTTTGCCCAACTTACTGAAAGCTTTTGAAGTATACGGTAACCTCTCCAACTTGAAAATTAATTTCGCCAAGTCCTTCCTGTTAAATGTGTCCATACCGCGGTCGAAGGCTCAATCCATACGGCCAAACTTCTCGATCCAATGGGCCGAGGATAGAATTAAGTACCTGGGAATTTGGTTGACCTCTGACCATACTTTAATGTTCAGAGACAACTTTGCGCCCATGCTCGCGACTATCTCCACGGATCTGAAGGCCTGGAACTATCCGCACATTTCTTGGCTGGGTCGCGTCCAGGCAATCAAAAGGAATGTACTCCCTCGTATTTTATACCTCTTTCAGACGATTCCCATTGACCTCCCGCGAACCTTTTTTCGGGACCTACAGACGCAGATCTCGAATTATGTGTGGAGGGGATCCCGACCGAGGCTAAAATTTTCCATCCTTACCCTACCTAAAACACGGGGGGGCCTTGCCATACCAGACTTCGCAATGTACCATACAGCTTGCCACCTTCAGCGTATTCTGGAATGGGCAAAACCCCGCAAACGCAAAGCGTGGGGGGTGGTTGAACAGGACGAAGCCAGGATTCCCCTCACTGTCCTCCCTTGGCTGCCTAAACTGCAAGGGCTACGCCGGGTACGTGATCTACATTACACCTCAGCTACACTACGCATATGGCATCGAGTAATGCGTGTTTTAGACCTGTCCTCCGACCCGTCGCCGCTTACGCCGTTGTTATGCCAAGCCTCCACGCCTTACACCCCGTCGATATTCACAGACTTGCTGCAAACACAAACACCGCGCATTTGTGACGTATTTCGAGACCAACAACTTGCCTCGCTTACTGATAGGGAAGTGACTTTCCTACGATACTTCTGATATCAACAGATTGCTAGCTTTATCAGATCTATACCCCAACGAACAAAACTGACCCGCCCTCTAACAGAATTTGAAAAACAGTGCATGACAGCTGACCTACTGCCACATGGCGTGTCCTATTTATACGAACTCCTCCAGCGCTCAAATAGAACCCCCCCGCCGTGGTTTATGGGCAGCTGGGAAATGATGTTAGAAACTACTCTGTCCGACTCCCAATGGGGGAAAATCTGCGACCTTACACACCACTGCTCGTTCTCATCGAAAACACAGGAGACGGCATATAAATTACTATCCCTGTGGTATAAGACCCCTGAACAGCTTAGTCACGTGTTTCCTGATATGTCGGATGAGTGCTGGCATTGTGGTGAAAGCCCGGGATCGGCACTTCACATATGGTGGTCTTGTCCAGTAATTCGCCTATATTGGGAAAAGATACATAAAATCACTCAACTGTTCATAGAACCTCCCCCCGACTTCCGACCAGCCACCATGCTATTACATCATGTACACTACGCTACTTAAGGCAAAAAAAAATATCGGTATTCTGAATGTTGCCAAAAGTCTAATACCCCTATTTTGGAAGCGAAGGGTGAGCCCTCCCATGCATCTTTGGCTCTCTAAAATGGAAGAGCTCCATAGAGTCGAACAACTGTACTACTCAATGAACGGTATGACGGCCCAATATACTGAGATTTGGAGTACTTGGATCCTTCAATCGGGGGGAGCAGAATTTCGTGCCTTGTTACTGTAATTGAGCCAATGTGACGTTGTATCTGACCACATTCCTTCTTAAAACGCTCTGGTCTCTACCCTTGACGTATAGTGAATGCACTGTTTTATGGTTTCTGTGCCCAGTAGGGATTTGCCCACATTCCCAGGCCATTTCCCCCCTCCCCAATACCCCCCCTTTTTTTTTTTTTGGGTCTTAGTTTAATTTACCCTTTCCACGTGATCCCAATAACGTTAATCTGACTTGATGCTGATACTTACAGGGTTATTAAGAGAGCGTGAAAAGCAGAATGGTTGGAGAATGGCTGGAGAATGAAAAATTCTAGGTCAAAATAGCCAAACCAGAAAAATTCTCCCTTTCATCTCACTTTCCAAATCGGCTATTTTGACCTAGAATTTTTCATTCTCCAGTTATTCTCCAGTCATTCTCCTGCTTTTCACGCTCTCTGAATAACCCTGTATGTCTTCTAAGTCTGATTCCTAACTTGAGTGTAAAAGATACATGTTGTTTTATGATGATGCCACCGCCCAGCCTGCGAGCTGATGACTTTGATACATGTACAACTTTCGTATATCTTTGTTTGCTGTGAAAAATTAAAAAAAAACTTTTATTTACAAAAAAAAAAAAATTCAGATGTGTGTGTTTTTTTCACAACTTTAAATTCACAGTATTTCGGCACCAGACATCGCCCAGAAAGGCAGACAATAATCGGAATCTGTATCAGCCCTTAACCTCCCTGGCGGTGTCCCGAGTGTGGCTCAGGGTTAACTTTCTATGCTGAAAGTGGTAACCCCGAGCCACACTCGGGCTGGATACATACCTGTCCCTGCGTTCCCTCGCTGACCTCCGCAATCGCATTCTCCTCTGGGAATCGCGATGTTCGGCTTCCTGGTTCCTCTTCTCGCGAGAAGGGTACCAGGAAGTAGGACATTGCGAACGCCGGAGAATGTGGGAGACCGCAAGGGAGCGCAGGGACAGGTATGTATCCCGCGGCAGCCCGAGTGTGGCTCGGGGTTACCACTGTCAGCAATGAAATTAACCCCGAGCCACACTCGAATACCGCTAGGGGGCCAAATAAATTGTTCCGATTCGGACATATAAAATAGAAGCCTGCGTGCGGCCTGTGACTGTTTTGCTGGGGCCTTGCATCTCTGAGCCAGCCCATACCCAGCCATGCCTAGCAGCCGGACACAGAAGGGGGGATCACGCCAGCGGGACATCCGGGACTCTATGCCGGGTGGGTCTGCTTCCAGGCGTGCGGCACTCTCCCTCTCCCTCCCTCCTGGTTAGGATTCATCTGGGGACGCTGACGACGACTCCTGGTCTTGTGGGGGTACTGTTGGGATGACATGGATCACACCGGAGTCCAGGCACTAGACACGCGACCCCTCTCCACAGCTGTGAAAAAACGAGCGCAGAAAAAACGCAAAGCAACGCTGACAGCACCCTCGGGAGCCGCGCTGACCATTTCAGACGGGGATTCGGCTGAGGATCGCCGGCTCTCCGCTGATAATAGCCTAGCCTCAGACCGACAGCCAGGTTGGAGACTGGAGCCCCGAACGCTAGTGGAAGGAGTTGGGACTGTCGACCCATGCACTGTCTCTGTTGGGACACGGATCCGAGAAGAAGATGAACACCTCCCCTCCACGAAAGGCGACCTTCGTAAGATCCTGGATGAGCTGCGGGAAATACGGGAGATATGGAGACCTGAAGTGGCAGCAGTCCAAGCAGAGGTTGACGTGGTGCGTGCGCAGGTGACGGAGGTACAGGCGAAGACCATTGAAGTACAGACGGAGCAAACTCACCTGACCGAACGAGTTGCAGCCCTTAGCTCCCAGGTTGAGGTCCTGACCCGCTCTGTGGAGATACTAGAAACACGACATCGTCGCCGTAATATCAGGGTCAGAGGAATCCCAGCTTCGGTCTCGACAGCAGAGTTGTCGTCTTATGTTGCCCGCATGGCCCTACAGGTTTCTGGACTCCCTCCAGATACTCCTGGCGTGGTTGAGTCGATATTCCGGGTACGACGACCAGCGGCGACCCCCACGGGGACGCCTGGAGATGTGGTAGTGGCGTTCCGAGATGTTGCCTTTAAAGTGAAGCTTATGAATACTCCTGGCGCACGAGACCCCGTGCATTTTGAGGGCTCTATGCTGGCACTGTATTATGACCTCCCGTTCCAGACCCTACTGGCTCGCTGACGATTTCGGGACGTGACAACTACCCTTCGTCGCAAAGGGATTCGCTACAGATGGGGCTTGGCGGGCTCACTGGTAGTGACGCATGCCAACTTATCCTACACGATCACCGATCCCTCGATGGCCTGGACTGATCTTGCGGCAGCGAGACTGTCGCCAGATCAGCTGGAGTTGCAACCGGATTGAGGACTATCATTCCCCTTCCACCGCATTTTTCTGCTTAATGTTAAGAGTTCTCTGGACTTTTCCTGATTGTTACAGATCTTTTTTGACGGTTTTTGCTGAAGACTGAAAGTTGTTCTCCACCTCCCACCCCTGCCCTTCCCCCTTTGATTGCTAGGTTTCATTGAGACCCCCCCTATCTGGGGACATTTATTATTTTTCTCCCCTTCTCCCTTTGATTGCTATGTTCCGCTGAGACCCCCCTATCTGGGGACGTTTATTATTTTTCTCCCCTTCCCACTTTGATTGCTATGTTCCGCTGAGAACCCCCTATCTGGGGACGTTTATTATTTTCCTTACGCTGTACCTATGATGACAGTTTTGAGTGACCCTCACTTTGATATGTATCTGTAAGCGGACTTATTTACAAAATAAAAAATTTTAAATACAAAAAAATTTCTTTTCTCTGTAACAGACCTTTTTATTGTCATTCATGGGACCTTAAATGTTAATTCCAGGCATTTTCATTCGTAGTTTTATTTTGCAAACAGCGGTTGAATTTTAACAACTTCAAATCGCTTTTTTTTCTTAAACCCCGTTTTCCCCAGCTTGTCGACTTTTTCCAGTGGCTGGTCGGCAGCTCGTCGGCTTTTTCCAGCGTGTTCTTTGTGGCGGTTCTGGCGGGTATTCCCTGCACTCTGGGGACCCTGCAGTGAATGCTGAATTCACCGCAAGGTGAGGGAACTTTGATTCCCCAAAGTGCAGGGAACGGGAGAGCATGTCGGTGCTCTCTGAATAACCCCCTATATGTCATAATGAAATGGGCAAATTTGTGTGAATCACAGGAGCAAGCTACACACTTTTTTATAGGAGCCAGACAAAGTTTTGTATGTAGTATTGCATGGAATAAACCTGAAATTTAGGAAACCGGCTACATTTTAAAGGCATTTGCCTCAAAACCATAATATTTTATTTACAATAAGAATATAAAATGATTGACGAGGGCCTTTTAAAATAAACTATATCCAGGTTTGTAAAACGTTCTAAGCGAGGTCGGCATTGAGCGATCTTCTTGCTTTCCCGGAATGGGGCTCGAAGCTGCCAAGCAGCTAAATAGCAAGTCAATGGAAAAGTTATTATTTGTTTGCTTATTATATTAGGAAGTCCTTCGAGGTTTTCATTTGTCCTGATACACTGGAGGCATTAGGTACTGAGTGCATAAAAGCCTACTTGAATCAGTGCGTGCAGGCGCGGGAGCTGCGGAAATGCAAAATTTATTTATTTATTTATTTATTTATAAAGGATTTTACCAGGAAGGATACATTGAGATTTCTCTCGTTTTCAAGTATGTCCTGCACTGCACATTATTTACGTTTATCTGTTTTGACGTATTTTACAGAAAAGCTACGTTACTGTAAATGTGTAATGGGGGAAAATTCCCTTTATAGCTGAATGGGAAAGAAAAAAACTGTTTAATGGTACTGTAAAGCTTCTCCTTGTTTTGGGATGTGCCGGCATTTCTCGCCCTACATGAACAATCAGGAACCATGCAGAGCCGTTATACCTCTGCCGGTCCTGGCTGATATACGGCCACATTGCACATGAGTTGCTGACCTTGGGCCCTGATCGATAGGACCCGCTAGCGGCTGCAGAGCAAAATTAGATGTGCAGGTTCTGAAATTTATTTCAGGCTCCGATGGTTTCCATTACACAGCTGTCTGTGCTCTATGTACTTGTTCCCCCCCCCCCTGCCCACAGGCATCTGGTAATATCAATAATCGCAAACCCAAGCTCTTCCACGCTGTTACAAACAGACCTTTATAAGAAACGCCTACGCAGTATTAACTAATTCATGCTGTCACATTATGAAGCAATGCAAACGCCATCATAGAGGTCTGTGACATCATAGACCGGTGTAGAATCAAGAAAAAAGTCAGCCGTCTAAGAACCGCGCCAAGGAAGCGAGGGACCAGAAATGCGTAAGGGAACAAGTCATTGAATGGCAGGTCCATCACTTGAACGATCATGGGGAAACAGCCTGAGATTTCACCCAGTGCTATTGCTATGTTAAATAAACGCTCCCTCCAGAAAAAAATCTATAATAAAAGCACCGGTGTTCCGTCAAAGAATGCCAGGACGTCGGATAATGGAAGCAACGCTCTGCGCATGCGTAGGATCTGCCACAGGCCAAAATCCATAACGTATCTGAAAATCCGCCACGAGCGTCCGATTGCGCAAGCGCCACTGGAAGGGAATCCCCAGACACGCGCCGAAAAAGCCAGAGGCATTATCTGACCTGTCAGATCATGCCTCGCACATTCTGCACATGTACCGGCTGGGTGGAGTAGAAACATAGAAAGATGTCGGCAGATAAGAACCTTTCGGCCCATCTAGTCTGCCCAATTACATGGATACTTTACTTGGATTTATCTTTTGTTTAGGATAGCCTTATACCTATCCCATGCCTGCTTAAATTCAATTACTGTTTTGGCCTCTACCACTTCAACTGGAAGACTGTTCCATGTATCCACCACCCTCTCAGTAAAATAATGCTTCCTGATGTTACTTTTAAACCTTTGCCCCTCTAATCTAAGACTATGTCCTCTTGTTTTGCTACTTTGTTTCCTTTTAAATATACTCCCTTCCTCTACCTTGTGGATTCCCTTTACGTATTTAAATGTTTCTATCATATCTCCTCTGTCTCGTCTTTTTTCCAAGCTGTACATGTTAAGATCATTAAGCCTTTCCTGGTAACTTTTCTCCTTCAAGCCGTACACCATTTTAGTAGCCCTTCTCTGAACTCTCTCTAAGATGTCTATATCCTTCTGGAGATACGGTCTCCAGTACTGCACACAGTACTCCAAGTGAGGTCTCACCAGTGCTCTGTACAGTGGCATGAGCACTTCCCTTTTCCTACTGCTAATACCTCTCCCTACACAACCAAGCATTCTGCTAGCATTTCCTGCTGCTCTATTACATTGACTACTTACCTTTAGATCCTCTGAAATAATAACCCCTAAATCCTTTTCCTCAGATGTTGAGGTTAGGACTGTATCAAATATTCTATATTCAGCCCTTGGGTTTTTACGTCCCAGGTGCATTATCTTGCACTTATCCACATTAAAACTCAATTGCCACAGCTCTGACCATTTTTTTAGTTTACCTAAATCATTTGTCTGATCCCTCCAGGAACGTCAACCCTGTTGCAAATCTTTGTGTCATCAGCAAAAAGACATACTTTTCCATTAATACCTTCTGCAATATCACTAACAAAAATATTAAATAGAATGGGTCCAAGTACTGACCCCTGAGGTACCCCACTGGTAACAAGACCATGCGCCGAATAAACTCCATTTACCACAACCCTCTGTTGCCTGTCACTCAGCCACTGCCTAATCCATTCAACAATATTGGAATCCAAGCTCAAAGATTGCAATTTATTGATAAGCCTTCTATGAGGAACAGTATCAAAAGCCTTACTGAAATCTAAATAAGCAATGTCTACTGCACCACCTGTGTCTATTATTTTTGTTACCAATCAAAAAAAATCAATAAGATTAGTTTGGCATGATCTCCCTGAGGTAAACCCATGTTGTTTCTGATCCTGTAATCTATGTGTTTTTAGATGTTCAACAATCCTTTCCTTTAACATGGTTTCCATTAATTTCCCCACTACTGACGTAAGACTAACTGGCCTATAGTTCCCAGATTCCTCCCTACTACCCTTCTTGTGAATGGGCACAACATTTGCTAATTTCCAGTCTTCTGGGACGACTCCCTAGCAAGGATTGGTTAAATAAATCTGTTAACGGTTTTGCTATTACATCACTGAGCTCTTTTAATAATTTAGGGTGGATCCCATCAGGCCCCATTGATTTATTTGCCTTTACTTTAGACAGCTGCTGTAGAACCTCCTCCTCTGTAAACTGATATGTAATGTCTCGTTAGTGTTTCCTCCTAACTGAGGTCCCTTTCCTTCCTTTTCTTCTGCAAAGACTGAACAAAAATATTGAGGCAGTCAGCGAGACTTTTATCCTCTTCTACATACCTTCCTTCCTTTGTTTTTAATCTAACTAATCCTTGTTTTACTTTTCTTTTCTCGTTTATGTATCTAAAAAATGTTTTGTCCCCCTTTTTACTGACTGAGCTATTTTCTCTTCTGCGTGTGCTTTGGAAGCTCTTATAAATTGCTTTGCCTCTTTCTGCCTAATCTTATAGGTTGCCTATCTTCTTCACTCTGAGTTGTTTTTATAATTATTGAATGCTGTCTTTTTGTTCTTCACTATTTGGCCACTTCTGCAGAGTACCACAGTGGTTTCTTCCCTTTTTGTTTTTGCTAACAAGTCGAATGCAATTGCCTGTGGCCTTCAATAATGCTTCTTTTTAAATAATCCCATTTCTCCTGGACACCCTTTAAACTCCTCCAGTCTGAAATGACTCCTTCACAAAAAGTCTCATTTTTAGAAAAATCTGTTTTTTTAACCCTTTCGCTGCTGAGGCTTTTCCCGCCCCTGTGCTGAGGTCATTTTTTACCTGTTTTGCGCATCATGTTTAAACCTGTTTTGAAGGCTTATTTTAGTATATGACATCGACATATTATATATCGTTCTTTCCGTCAGACTCGGTAGATTCATAATATTTCATTATTATATGTATACGTTATGTCATGTTGTATATTATAACAAAAAATGCAATAAAATATGTATTTTCAATAATTTACAGCGTGTAAAGTGTTTTTTTCCACATTTTAACATGCGAGCAATTGCGGTTATATTTGTATGGGGTGCGCTTGTTAAAAAAAATTAGAGATGGGGTCTCGTTACATTTTTTTTGGGGAAAATGACACCATTTTTAACAAACGCACCGCATACAAAAATCGTTAATGCAGCATTATTGTTCACATTATAATTGAAATGGGAACAATATTGCTGCATTAACAAAACAAAAAACAAAAAAAAAAAAGTGTTTATTTTTTTTTTTTTTAATTTTTTTTTTTAATTTTTTTTTATTTTTATTTTTATTTTTTATTTTTTTTTTACATTTTTTTTTACTTTCATGTTTGGTATCGTTGGAACGGCCATGCTCTGGCCGATCCAACGATATCAAAATTTAACCCCTAACTGCCACGGATCGGAGAGATAGGGAGTTCATTGGAACTCCCTATCTCCACACTTCGTGGCAGTTAGGGGTTAATGCTAGGACTGGCGTCATCGTGCTGCGCACGATGACGCCAGTCCTCTGGGGGAGTTCCCGGAAGCTTGGCCGACATCCAAGATGTCGGCCAGCTCCGGGAAGGATCGCAAATCGGCGCTTTTCAGCGCCGATTTGCGATCCAGCTCCCCAGGGGTTAATGCCAGCATCATTTGGAAGGGCAGGCTGTGCCCTTCCAAATGATGCCTGGGTTAAGCCCCTGTGAGCCGCCGATCGGAGGGAGAGAGGTCCGAAGGACCTCCCCCCCCTCCTTTCAGGCGCCTCTCCGCACATGCGGGGGGGGCGCCTGAATTATGTGTCATCGCGGGGGCGCGATGACACATAACAATGGCGGCCACTGCTCCGGATGCCGGGCTGACATCCAGGATGTCAGCCCGCACCGGAGGGGCAGCGATCGGCCGGAACCCGGCCGAACCTGACCCCAATGCGAGGACGCGCTCAGCGCGTCCTCCGCATACCAGGGGCAATGCTGAGGACGCGCTGAGCGCGTCCTTAGCATTGAAGTGGTTAAAGTCTAAAACTTTTGTTTTTGTGTGGTGCGGCTCCATCTCTGTTCTTATATTAAACCATACTGACTGGTGATCACTAGATCCCAAATTTTCACCTACAACAACGTCCGATACCAACCTCCATTTGTGAGTATTAAATCCAATATGGCCTCTTTACGGGTCGGCTCCTCAACTACTTGTGTTAGAGATAATCCCAGTAGGGAGTTTAGAATATTTGTACTCCTGGTGCACCCAGCAGTTTTGGTTTTCCAGTTCACATCAGGAAGATTAAAGTCCCCCATGATAATAACTTCCCCCTTCATTGCCATTTTGGCTATTTCCTCAAGCAGCAGATTACCTAGCTCTTCTACTTGTCCAGGGGGTCTATAGATCACACCTACACGAGCTACTGTATGATTGCCAAATGTTAGCGTAACCCAAACTGACTATGTTCACCTCGCTCACTTTTATTTGGTTCGTTTTTATGTTGTTTTTCACATACAGGGCCACTCCTCCTCCTTTCCTACCTTCTCTGTCTTTTCTATATAAAGAGTACCCCGGTATTGTTATGTCCCAGTTATTTTTCTCACTGAACCATGTCTCAGTAACCGCAACTAAATCTACTTTTTCAGCTGCCATCATTGCCTCCAGTTCATTGATTTTATTGACTAAACTGCGAGCATTTATAGACACAACGCTTGAGCTTGTCCTTTTTTTCCCCGCATGTTGCTTGCACCCGCCGATTTAGTTTTGGGGGACAATCAGGCAGATTGTTTTTTACCCTTTTGTCCCCCCCTCCTAGTTTAAATATTTCTTTGCGAAACCTTTGAACTTCTCACTGAGAACATATGTTCCCCTATGAGTAAGATGCAAACCATCTTTTTTATACAGTTCCTTTCTGCTCCAATTAGAGCTATCATGGGACACAAAGCCAAATCCTTGCTCTCGACACCATTCCCGAAGCCACAAATTAAATTCCCTATTGCGCATCTGCCTATCCTGAATGTTATGCACAGGAAAAACTTCAGAGAATGACACAGTGG
The DNA here is from genome assembly GCA_009667805.1 of Leptobrachium leishanense. Lineage (NCBI taxonomy): Eukaryota > Metazoa > Chordata > Amphibia > Anura > Megophryidae > Leptobrachium > Leptobrachium leishanense. The sequence goes on along the minus strand of CM019071.1, from coordinate 117,467,448 downwards.
ACGCAATCTGCTGTATTTCACCTCCAAGAACACAAAAATCCTCCTTAATCTCAGAAAACTCATTGCTAGCCAAGTCATTTGTCCCTAGATGGACTAGAACATCCACTTCCCCTTGCTGCTTTGCTTGTTTGACAATATTGAGAATACGTTTCTTGTCTCTACGAGCAGTAGCCCCAGGAAGACATCTCACCAAACCACTACTCTCCAGCTCCACACCTCTTATGATAGAATCACCCAGCAACAATTGCCTTCTATCATGTCCCACCTTTTTCCTTATTGTTCTTGGTTGCAGTCCTGCATACCTTAAGCATAGGGGATGGTGGTTCCTCAACTATGGTGTCTGAGCCTACTTCCGTCTCACCACTACACTCTGAAAGTGCCCCAAAAGAATTAAGAAGAGCCACAGACTGTGGGACATGCCTTATATCCACAACTCTAAGTCTACCAGATCCTACAGTAGTCCATCTGCCACTCCTAGGAGGCCTCTGTGGCAGTGGCTTTGTAACAGTCATAGCCATAGCCTGAGTTTGTGTAACAGATCTGCTTCCCGGGCCAAAGGTCAGAAATGTATGGTAGCTCATACACTCATTGTGAGGTGCCAATGTCCTGTCGGATAATGCAAGCGACTCTCTGCGCATGCGCAGGGCCTGCTACCAGCTAAGTAGAGGTAACATCACTGCTCTGCGTGGAGCCTGTGGAGACATGGGTTCGATTCCAGCAAGAACACCTCTCCAGTAAGTGTCCTTGGGCAAGACACCTAATGGTACATACTCGCCACCCAGGACATATTTGAAAACGAGAGAAATCTCAATGTATCCTTCCTGGCAAAATCCTTTCTCCAAAAAAAAAAAAAAGGGCGTGCCGACGCCGCTGAGGAGAAAAAAGTTTGATTATTAATTAAATTAAGCTCGAGAAAACACAAAAATTATCATAATATGTGTGCGCTTGTGTCTGGGGATTCTCTTCCAGTGGCGCATGCACAATCTGACGCTCGTAGCCGATTTTCACATACGTCATGGATTTTAGCTGGTAGCAGGCCCTGCGCATGCGCAGAGAGTCGCTTGCATTATCCGACAGAACATTGGCACCTCACAATGAGTGTATGAGCTACCATACATTTCTGACCTTTGGCCCGGGAAGCAGATTAGTAAGTGCTGATACTCAGCTTGCTGTGCGTCAAATAACCCATGGATGGTGTGAAACATTTTGGTCACGGTGTCCATTCACTTTGCATTGGATGGTCACAATGCCTGGAGTGTCCGTTTCAGCTTTCCAAGACAAGTACCATTAGGCTGGGGTCACACAGGCACGGTCCATGAGAATGGGTGGTTTCGCTGCTTGGCCACCTTCCTGAGAGCACGTTAGTGCGCTCAGCCTTACAAAGTGCAAGCCTCCTATGGAGGATCGCGCTTTCGAACATCCGTCATAGCTTTATGACGGGGAGGGTTCCAGCACATCCGGTGTAACATGCAATACTATTACGCACGTTACACTGTGTGGCCCTCCCTGTCAAGCCCTCAGAAAGCTGCGACGGACGCAGGGAGGAGTCACACAAACGCAGTCAATGCGTGCCTTAGCACGTATGTCTGACCACACAGTTTGCTGTCTGTCTAAGCTTTTCAAAGGAGTCAATGAAGAACAATACACGAAGCACGTGCGCACTTGTTCCTGCATGGGCATCGGACGCCAAAATGACATCGACGTGAAAAAGCTACATGAAGAGACGGATTCTGAGAGGTTTGCAATCACTGAAAGCCTGTATAGAAGTGACTTGCACTCGTTCTCATTATCCTCCTGCGCAACCCATCCTGGATTCCTTTATTGTATTAGCTGCGAAAAGGAACGAGAAAAGCGAAAGGAAATCCACCAACGCTATTGTAATGAAAATAAATGCTACTTGCATCGCCTGCCCTGTGTTATTAGCAATTAGCACTCTGATAATTAGTCTCGCTATTTGGATAATTAGAATGCAAGAAATGCACCCGGCAGCGCACAGCCTGCTACACCATCACTGTATGGTGCGTAAAAAAAGGAGAGGAAAAAAATACAACACCTGCCTTACCAAAAGAGAAAAAGGAGCATATACCGATGCGATACCACAAAGAAAAGCATAACACAACAATAAACACATTTCCAGGGAAATCTGGAAATAAAGCAACCGTCAAGAGACAAGTGCTCGTGTAATAACTGCGTAGAAACCTTAATGCACACAAAAAAAAAAAAAACACACAAAAGGGATCCTCCATAAAACCACAACCTACAGCCAGTTTAATCACACATTATTTTATCCTTTAACATAACCGACACAGAGCTCCAAACTTTAAAGAAGATCTTTAAAAGGAATACATAAATAGGGATTTATTCAGAAAGTGCTGGTATTTGCCGACGAAGCTTCTCCTGCGGCTGTTTGATTTTTGTGTGAAGAGCTGACATTTGTCACCATTGTAACCATAGTGACACTGCTGGCACTGACGCCAGTCTGGCCACCTCGCTCAGCGCAGTTAGGGCGCCTACGGAGGATCACGCTTTGCAGACCTGTCGAACGCACGTTGTAGCGTTTCGACGGGGAGGCTTTAAGCACGTCCGCTGTAGCATGCGCAATTCGTGCGCGCACCACAGCATGTGGCCGACCCCGTGGAAGAGTCACAACGCTGCAACGGACGCTCGTCTGACCCCGGCCTTATTGTTTACAAATCAACAGTAGGGCTGCAACTAACTATTATTTTCATTTATAAAAAAAATAAACAAATAAAAAAAAGATTAGTTGGCCGATTATTTTTTTTGATTCAAAGAAAAATACAATCGTTTTGTTTCCTTACAAGGAACATGAAGCAAAATAATAAACCGCCGCTTCCCCCCCCCCTCCTTTTTTCGTAAGCAATTTGTGTAGTATACATAACATACGTACATACGCAAGTTGCATACTTTTCGCACACAAGGTACACAAGCACCTGGTCTCCGTGATGGATTGATGCCATGTGCGCAGCTTAAGTCCATGTCTGGTTTCTCCCCAAACAAACGAACGTTGCTACAAACTCTCAGATACACATGATGATGTCAGAAGGAAATCAGGGTCAGAAGGGGGGGGGCACTCCACACAGCCTGGCCACTTTAGCTTATTGGTGTCCCATTACAATAATTTCAACAAACTGAGCGTGAGGGAGGTAGAAGGGAGCGAGTTTGGGCGAGGGACTTGACCCAGGAGTGGGTTTGGACAAAAGACCGGACCTGAGTGTGTTTGGAAGTTTGTGGGAAGGGACCCGACCAAAGGGAGTCAAAACTCTATTCATGAGTGAAGTGTATGTAAACCTCAAATACAATAGTGAAATATATATTCTATACACACAGCCACAAGTCTCAGGTGGAGCAACAGTGTGTAGGAGTATCGGATATATTTCTTTAAGCGGTTACAGCTGGTTGAATCTTTTCATATATATTTATATACATATAATACTTTCTACTACATACATTATCTCCTACCATTTACTGTAAGAAAGTATAAAATTGGATAAGAGAGGTTAGTGAAGACCAATGTTGACCAAAAAAAATAAAACCAAAAATACTTTGGCTTGATTCCACTGGAGCAGACTGAGTTGTTAACCCCCACGTCGCCATTTCCAAATGTTTGAGGCCACTCAGCACGAGTAACTGTAGATTTATGCTTCCTATAATTTTGTATGGAATGCGCAAATGTAGATAAAGTCAGCAAATAACACGCTTATGCTTAAAAAAAAAAAAGATATAGATCACTAGCTCCCAAATGCTGATGAAACGGCTTAAAATAAATAGCTTTCCAAGCTTTCTGTATCTCATCCAAAAAGTAATTTTAAGTGGTGCACCGAAATTGAAATTTCCAGCCGAAACCCAAAATTCGGGATCGGTTCGGCCGAAAACCGATACGGAAAATCAGTGATGAGAGCCGGGGCCTAGCATCAGTGATGAGAGCCGGGGACTCTCCTGACCCGGAGGCCGGCCGAGCAGGCTGCTGGGCTGGGCCTCCAGGCCCAGGTACGGATGACTTATTGGGGAGGGGGAGGGTGAGAACACGTTGCACCTACATCCACCTACTTTGGCCCTGAGCTCCTCCAGCGGTGGCAGTCCCCTGGTGACAGTCTTCCGGCAGCCAGTTCCCGCTCTCCGTCAGACGCAGGGATAACGTCACGGAGGCGGCTGCCGGAGGACTTTCACCACTGGAGGAGCTCAGGGCCGAAGTAGGAGGATGTAGGTGAGTATGAGCCTACACCTACTCCCCTACATCGGCCCTGAGCTCCTCCAGCAGTGGCAGTCCTCCTGCATTCACTGTCGCTCTCCGTCAGACACTGGTCGCCGGGATGACGTCATGGAAGCGGAGGCCTTTGACCCAGGGTCCAAACTTCCACTGGCATTAATATCAGCACAAAAACTGTGCGGCAACAGCTTCATGGAATGGGTTTCCATGGCTGAGCGGCTGCATGCAAGCCTCACGTCACCAAGTAAAATGCCAAGCCTCTGGTGGACTGGTGTACAGCACACCGCCACTGGAAATGTGTTCTGTGGAATGATAAATCATGATTCTCTGACAGTCTAATGGGCGAGTCTGGGTTTGGCTGATGCCAGGAGAACGTTACCTGCCTGATTGCGTTGTGCCAACTGTACAGTATGGTGGAGGAGGGATAATGGTTTGATGCAGTTTTTTCAGGGCTCGGGCAAGTCCCTTTACTTCCAGTGAAGAGAAATGGTAAGGCCTCAGAAACCAAGACATTTTGGAAAAATGCTATGCTTCCAGCTTTGTGGTAGCAGTTTGGGGAAGGCCCTTTTCTATTCCAGTAGAATTGTGTCCCAGTGCACAAAGAAAAGTCCATAAAGACATTTTTTGGAGTGGAAGACCTTGACTAGCCTGCCTTTAACCCCTTGGGTGCCGGATCACGATTCGGCGCCGAAAAGTGATCCTCTCCCGGAGCTTTCCGACATCTTGGATGTCGGCCAAGCTTCCGGGAATGCCCCCTGACAACCTGGAGTTAACCCCTAACTGCCACCAATGGTGGAGATAGGGAGTCATTGGAACCCCCCTATCTCCCGATCCGTGGCAGCTAGGGGTTAATGTTTGGTACTGTTGGAGCGGCCAGAGCATGGCCTTTCCAACGATACCAAACATGACCATGTAAAAATTAAAAGAAAAAAAAAATATTTAAAAAATATATATTTTTTTTTGTTTGATTTCTTAATGCAGCAATATTGTTGCCATTTCAATTATAATGTGAACAATGATGCTGCACTAACGATTTTCCCATGCGGTGCGTTTGTTAAAAATAGCGAAATTTTGCCCCAAAAAAAAAAAAAAAAATGTAACGGGTCCCCATTTCTAATTTTTTTAACAAGCGCACCCCATATGAAATATAACCGCAAATGCTCGCATGTTAAAATGTGAAAAAAAACACACTTTACACATTGCAAATGATTGAAAATTCTAATTTTATTGCATTTTTTGTTATAATATACAAACAGGACATGACATATACATATAATAATGACATTATATATCGTTCTTTCCGGTAGATTCATAATATGTCTGGGTCATATATTAAAATAAGGCTTCAAAACGCGGTTAAACATGATGAGCGAAACCGGTAAAAATGAGTTCAGCACAGAGGCGTGAAATGGCTCAGCAGCGAAAGGGTTAAGGTCATGTGACAGCTTTCCAATAAATAATTTAGGATTTTGATGAAAGTTTGTCCCCTTTATGTTAATATTGAAATGTACGGCCAGACACCCCATTTACCCACTGCCTGCACACACCCTGACCACAAACTTCATCTCAGAAATTATATATATATATATATATATCTCAACTCCGATACATGCATACAGACCTCAGACCAGACATACCCACTGTCACGAACGCGCACTGTGGCAAAGGAAACGCAGGCTTAAGCAAATCAATATCTGTCTACACGAGACCCAAAATAATGACTATGCGGCCCACAATCCCCCCGTGGGCTTGCCTAACCGTCACGGCAACACCTTCACTCCAGAAGGGCATGCAACGTGATGAAGTGTTATAAGGCAGTATCCGTCTGCCCACAATCCCTGTACCCACTTTCCTTATACGATTCATCACACTGCCACCACAAACCGACATTTTACCCAAGATGCTTACTGCCTGAACAAGAGCCGGTTTGAGACCCTGGTCATGCACCCCAAAATAGAAAACAGTCCAGCGACTGCACCCCACCACAATCACTGTTTAGTAGATAGAGATTTGCCTTTGTTTAAACTCGAGTCTATGATAATCCAGTCCTTCAGTTAGCGTGGATCGAATATCAGACAGAAGAAAATCTTAATAAGTTTTATATTTATTATGATAAACCAACAAAATTATATATCACAGTGCATTTGGTTACAGAAAAAATAGATATAATTAACAATTTACACACACAAAGCCCCAAAAATAAAAAGGATTAAAACACAGAACCTTACTCACACGTCAGCAAGCTAACAGGACATCTGTGACTCCTGGGGCTGGAGATTGGAAACACGGGCAGATCCTCACTTACATGAACCACAATTGAAAAAGCCCTTGCTGGACTCCGAATATATAGATTTTCCAGTGCATTCAAAATACAGCCCATAGATGGTACAGTCCGACCCGTACATTTCCCAAAATCCCCTCTCCTGTTAATTTGTGGGCATGCTCAGTGTACTTCTTCATTAATTTGATTTCAAGATAGAATATCAATTATCCGAAGATCGCCTCTAGCGATCAAAGGACATATTGGTTTCTTTGAAATGCCCTTTTTGGTCACAATGGTCGCGTTGGGTCTGGAATATGCTCTTGGAGGTGCTTTTCCATTTGCTCAAGGTGTGAAATGCTTGTAGACTCAAGCGGTGACGGGACAAGGGACATTCCGTTAGAGCAAATGGGTCATTTCCACCCTTATCATGCAGATCAAAGAAAACCTATTCTGCAAAAGCCTGTGATATCCCTTCAAGACGGGAAAGAGACAAACATTTTAATTACTTTCTGGAACACACCAGGAACTGAGGCTTTTACTGGTCAGCTGTACAGCATTGGTAACACACATATATATATATACACACACACACACACACATATATATCTCTAATCGCAATAATCGCGACACCCACTGATACATGCATACAGACCTCTGACCAGACATACCCACTGATACATGTATACAGACCTCAGGATGGCTGCGTTACCGAGAGATCGCAGGGCAGTGAGGCGCTCCCGCGAGATCTCGGCAGGAGGCAGCGTCACAACCTCCACAGCCCAGCGGCCGCTTGGTAATGCGGCCAGCCGGAGGGGAACACTGGGCAAATGCATCCAGCCAGCTGCCCTAGCCCCGCGAATACCGGCAAGCCGGCCCAGCGCTGGCTTCCGGGTATCGGGGGTGGTATTGGGGCATTTGCACGAGTACAAAGTACTCGTGCAAATGGCAGTATTGGTGCCAATACCGGTGCTAGTATAGGTATCTGTGCATCCCTCATTTTGACCAGTTGTCATTTTCTGAAAATGACAATATTTTAATTTGGAAGGTACTGTATGTTGTTTTATAGACTTTAAAATAAAATAATGATGTTCATTTTAACACAAAAATGTGTGCACTAAGACGACTTCAAAATATTAGACCAGAAAGCTTTATATTAAAATAGTATTTCTCGTAATTAAAATTTGAATTACCAAAACAATTACATCTCTTTGAAAAAGTGTCTGCATAAAGAGAAAGATGCAATACTGCACATTTTATGTATCTCCGTAACCTACCACATACAGGTTCTCTTTTGTTTACGTCAGGTCCTGTCAGTCTTGTTCTGCCCTGTCAAGCTCCGGTCCCTCATTGTGTGACGAGCGAGTCTTCCAGACTCACCTTCAGATTCTAGTAAGCACGAGCGATCCTGTCTTTTACTATTCTAAGCATTTAGTCGATTCTGCACTCAGGAAGCTATTTGTTTTCCCGTTTGCAGCACAAATGGAAATTGCTTCAAATTGGGTCCCCCCCACACCTCTTCTTTTGAATTACCAGCGATTACAGAAATGGGATCGGATGAACCAGGTCAGAAGTCTCTTCATCAACCAGTATCGCCTTGGAACGGCGAAGAAATGAAAATTTGTCATATTAAAAACAGAGAAACAGACACATGCAGGGTTATTCAAAGAGAATCGAAAAGTCACCGCACGTTCGGTGACTTTTTGTTCTCTTCAATTCGGTGCAATTTGGCGATCCCATTTCGGCGACCTTGCGGTGTATTCAGCATGCACCACAGGGCCGTCGTAGTGCAGAGAAAAGCCGCCGCATACCCGTCAACACACCAAAACCCGCAAAAACATCTGGATTAAACCCGCCGGAGAAACCCGAGCACGAGTCGATCACAGCGCAGAGCAGCCACCGGAAAAAGCTGATACCGCAGACGAATGGAGTGTAGGAGGGAAAAAAAAACAGTTTGCTTGAATGTTTGAAAAGTGAAACGCTGTTTGCAAAGAAACCACAGAACGAAAATTTCTGAAATTTACATATAAGATCCAATGAATGATAATAAAAAGGGCTGTTACAGAAAAAAAAACGGCAAAATGTCGCAAAAAAATCCCAAAAATCGGCCAAAAGATCTATAAATAAAAGAGCCTCTTTACAGCAGAATATTACAATGAACGGTTTATTAGATATGGAATTAAAACGGGAATATTTTTAACATTGAAGCATATGGGAATTGCCTGAATAAACCTGTCGGATTAAACCACCGAACAGCAGGGCAATTCAGCAACTTTTCACTGCTGGTTTTTGTTCTCTGAATAGACGAAGCATTGCTTCACTATGGGGATTCACTGCCCTCGAACAGGCAACGAACAGGCACCGTATGTGCAGGCAATTCGCCAACATTTGGCTAACTGCCTGCTCTCTGAATAGCCGAATGGCCAGGAAATGGTTATACGCTGAATTTCAGCGTTCGGTTACCTTTCGCCAGCAATTCGGCTCTTTGAATAACCCTGATGGTCTCATTAAGGCTAGGGACAGATGAGCGCATTTTCTGCGGCCACCGTCAAAATGTACGTCGATGCGTGCGCACGCATTTTTTCACGGAATACGCTTAAGTGGTCAGACGACCACAGTCGCAGGTACTCACCAACGCAATTCTAGGGAAATCCGGCTGTTTGAACGTTATGTAGGCCGCACACTAGCAGCGTCTGACGTCTCCTAATCACGCACACACGCTGCCATGCGGCCGCAGCGCACTCTGTACGTCTGTAGCAGCGGTTTCACGTTCTGAGAAAAATGCGTTCATTTGCCGGTTGCGTGGTGTCGGCGCACTTTTGTACGCACGTACTGCGTATATTGGCCGTCATTGGCCGTTATGTGCTGCTACTGCCGCCGTGATTTAGTGCGCCTGCACGCGCGTTCCGACTGCCCCACTCTGACCCTAGCCTAAAAGTGAACATTTCACAGAGACGCAACTTCAACAGATGTCCTTGGAGTCACTGGCAGATATCCCAGGAAGATAATGCCAAACAGGACAGAAATCGTGGTGGGATGTAGCCCTGCAGGGGTGGTCAGACCCCAGGTATAAAAACACACTTTATCAAACGACATTGTTTATAATAGAAATGTCAGGGGGAGGGGGGTACAAATGTTCGGCAACAAGACTTTGGCTGCTGGGGTTGCGTGGGAGAAACTGTATGAGTGGCGTTTAACAGTACACCGTGTGCACAATTATAAGGAAAGTTGTATTTTTGAGGATTAATTTCATTATTGAACAGCTACAGTGTCCTCGATCAATCCAAAATGTTAATAAACCTCAAATCTGAATAGTAAAAGTGAGGTTTTGGCTTTCTTAGGAGAGTTTCTATGTATGCACAATTATTGGGCAACTATTAGTGTGCAGAATAATTATGTAACTAAATGAAGAAACAAACATTTTCTCATCTCACGTGTTTATTTTCATCTGATAAAAAAGGAAGAATAAACAATAACTCAAAATTTACAAATAAACATTTCTGACGTTTTCAAAACAAAATCAGTGACCAATACAGCCGGACTTCTTTCCAATAATAACAGTCATTCATGGAGTCTGTCCATTTCTTGATCGGTTGATGATCAGCTTTTTGTGCAGCAGCAACCACAGCCTCCCAGATGCTGTTCAGAGGTGAACGGTTTCTCTTCACCGTAAATGTCCCGTTTAACCCTTTCACTGCTGAGGACGTGTGGGACACGTCCTCATTGACGCACATTGCATGCTGAGGATGTGCCCCACACGTCATCAGGTTTGCGGGACCCCCGGCGGAGATACTTATCTCTCTGTCCGGGGTCCCGCGGCATTCTGGCTTCTGAAGTCAAGCTCCTCCCAACGTAAATGATGTCATCGCACCATGACGTCATTTCTAGGCAACCACCCCGGCAATGCCGGGAGATAGCCTGGAAGGGAGGGGGGGATCCGTTCGGATCCCTCTCCCTCCCGATCGGTAAGGAGCAGCGCCAAAAGTCAGGCACCGCTTAAAAGGGGAGAGTCTCCCCTTTTAAAGCGGTGCCTTGCTTTAACCCCTCAAGCACCGGGTCACACTTCGGCGCCGAAGTGCGGCCTAGCTCTGGTCGGGGCCGCCATCTTGGATGGCGGCTGCACCCCCGGGTCCGCCCCTCTCTGCCCGACATCATCACGCATAGCATGATGATGTAAGATAGCCGGGAAACCCCTAGCTGCCCGGGGATTTCCCAAGGAAATCCCCCGGTGGAGATAAGGGGTTCCTTTGAACCCCGATATCTCCAGAACCGTGGCAGCTAGTAGGTCATGGAGGGTGTCATTCGAAAGGCCTGAGTATGGCCTTTCAAATGATACTCAACATGACCAGGTACAAAGTAAAACTAAAATAAAAATAAATAAAAATAATAAATTTAAAAATAAATTTAAAAAAAGCATTTTTTTTGTGTGTTGTTTTTATTAATGCAGCAATATTGTTCACATTTCAATTATAATGTGAACAATGATGCTGCACTAATGATTTTTTTCTATGGGGTGCGCTTGCTAAAAATCACGTAATTCCCCCCAAAAAATGTAACAAGTCCCCATTTCTAATTTTTGTGCAAGTGCACCCCATAGAAAACATAACCGCAAACGCTCATGTGATGGATTAAAAATTCAATTTTTATTGCATTTTTTGTCATAATATACAGACAGGACATGACGTACACATATAATGATGATATATTATGAATCTGCCGAGTCTGCCGGAAAGAACGATATATCTGGGCCATATAATAAAATGTGGCTTCAAATCGCGTTTAAACATGAGGAGCGAAAGGGGTAAAAATGAGCTCAGCACACAGCGGTGAAATGCCTCAGCAGTTAAGGAGTTAAGAAGGGCCCACACGCTCTCAATAGGGTTTAGGACGGGTGAGGAAGGGGGCCGTGTCATTATTCTTTCCTCTTTAAGACCTTTACTGGCTAGCCACCGGATTCTAAAGACTGACACGGCGAACGTCACACGAACACATATTGGGAAACAAAAAGTATAATTCCCTGTTAAAGTGCTGAAGTCCTGCACGCCTGACAGCTCAGAGCCGCAAATCCCTATCAAAGATTTACTGGCTTTTTGGCCGTGCTACCAGGGAGGAGATCTGTGAGCGGAAGAGCCCTCCTACCAGGCAGACCTCTACGTACCCAATGCAGGACCGCTCGCTGACTGACAAGTTAATGTGCCAACGTCACCATGAGGGCAAATCATGCAACGGCCCTGAGAAAGCTTTGCCCATGGAAGATGAAGAGGACGGCACCCCAAACTGGATCAAGGTAAGCACCCACACATACCCATTCATCAACACCTGTATACCCACACATCTGCACCTGTATACACTTTTATCAACTTATCTGCATCCTTAGAACACACACCCACCCCTGTATATCTGCACTCAGACACACGCACGCCTGAGATGCAGGAGCTAAATAAAGCACTTTTTGGGCTGTAACTTTAATAATTGGGCATGCATAATTCCATCCTCTCTCGCAACCTGCAAAGGAGTGTGTGTGTGTGTGTGTGTGTGTGTGTGTGTGTGTGTGTGTGTGTGTGTGTGTGTGTGTGTGTGTGTGTGTGTGTGTGTGTGTGTGTGTATGCGCCATTATGAAGGTTACAACACTTACTGTCAGTGTAAATTCTCATTGGCAAAAGGGATGAAAAGGGTTAACACTGTGCGAGTGCTGTAACCGTAATGGACACACACAGACACCACTCATTGGTTGGACATGATTGATGTATGTGTGCACAATTATTCCAGCGAGTGTTGCACATTCATAGCACTCACTGTCTGCAGGTATTATATGTGCCTTATTACTAAAGTTACAGCACTCATTCTGCAGTGTTAACCCTGTCCTCCCCTTATAAATTTAAATACTCGCACACAGATCTCCTGATGGCTGCATTATGATCGGGGACACAATGTAGTCAGAGTGAGCAGTGTTGCGGTTTAGTACGGGCAGAGCTCATTGCCCTTGTTCGCTGCTACGCGCTGGTATTGGTGCACGAATACTGCGCACCATCATCTGAGTGTCACGTTCTCTAGGGAGGAGGGTGGAACGCGAGACAGAGTGACGTCACAAAGCTTCTAGGAACAAGCAACACACAAAGACGAGCTGTCAGCAACAGTCGAGATGGGACAGCAGGAACAGGTATGTGTCGATATAAAAAGGACAGCAAGGAGGATACCAGGGCCATGTTTAGACACTCATAAGACAGTATCAGATTCTACAAATAATAAACAATGGTACATTGTCCCAATGTACAGCGCTGCAGAATATGCTGGTGCTATATAAATAAATAATAAAAACAACAAGAATGCAGATGCAAAAATAAAATACAAATTTGACATTTACACTATACCTGAATAAGGAAAAAAAGAACTCCTAATACTTCCATATGAGATGAAATTCTCTCCTGGAGAAGCCTGCAAGTCCCTGTCACATGACCAGCTCATTGGAAAGGAATGTATGAGAGCAAAGAAGTGTAATTCGCGGCTCTCTGATTGACAGGGCTTATATAAAGAATAATTATAATATCGCCACATATTCCGCAGCGCTTTACAAGATCAGTATACAAGGGATTTTATACAGCTGAATAGCACACATGATGATACGGCCTGATTACAATCTATGAGAAGTACAAGTATTTGGGAGTTAGGCGCATCCTTTTCGTTAGGTGTCTTGCACAAGGACACTCGCTAGTGGGATCGGGTCGTCTTTCCATTATTGTAAAGCAGTGACCTGGTGGTTACTGGCTTCTCGTAAAGTCGAGACCTGCTTCTCCACAGTTGTATTGGAGGAATGTGCTGAACGGGATTTTGATCTGCTTCTCCACGGTCGAAGAGCAAAGACGTTACTACTGGACTCCACAGCCGATATCGTGTGGTGGCGAGTATGTACCGTTAGGTGTCTTGCCCGAGGACACTTACTGGAGAGGTGCTCTGGCCGGGATTCAAACCTGGGTCTCCACAGTCATAGAGCAATGATATTACCACTACTGCAGCCAGCTGGCTTCTTGGTGAATCAGCAAGCTAAGCATCTTACAAAACTGAAAAAACAATACCGTGGATACTCAAGTATACCGCAAGATTTTTGTGAAAATTTTAAACATAAAAAAGGGAGGGGGTCGCAGTATATTTGAGACACCTGCAAAAAAAACCTAACACTTGACTTGCACATCTATGGTCAGACGAGCGCACTAAGTGAGCCCGTACTAACCCGCCTTTCGGCGTTTATCGTGGCAGGTCACAAGCTACGACGCGTGTTTGATGGGGCTACAAAGCAAGATTCTCCACAGGAGGATGGAGCTTTGTAGCGCTGAGCGCACTGACGTCAGGGTGGAAAGAATGTTCACGCTCATGGACATTCCTTACGCTCTCAAGTGCGCTCGTGTGACCTCAGCCTTGATTTAATTAGGCCAGGGTCACACAAGCTCACTTGAGAGCACAAGGAACATCCACTCAAACGGACGTTCCTTCCACTGACGCCCGTATGGCCACCTCGCTGAGCGCAGTTAGTGCGGTCAGCGCTACAAAGCTCGATCCACTTTAGCTCTTCGCGTTATATTTGAGGCTCGAGTTTCTCACATGTCAATAAACTTCTATCCATCGCATTATACTCGAGTATCTACGGACACAAAAACAGCAACTATACCATAACAGCACAGCGTGCTTTCAACTGTTGCAAGCAAGTTCACATTGCATGCTCATATCACACCTCCTAGATGGACACACAACTAGTAGAAGTCTATGTGGATCAATGACCTACGACCATGCGGGGGGGACGGGACACAAAAACCTAAAAAACAAGTCATAACTACCACTTGATTGAAACCGTAAAACATCATCCTACTGGGCTAGGGGTAATAAGGTCAACATGAAAACAGGAATGTCAAATACATGGAATGCGCGATGGTCCTGTGGAAACCTCAATGTCACTTCCCTAGCTCTGGCAAGAATAAATATTGATTTTGAATATAATGCTCCCCTTCAGCTACAAACACCATTAATGTTTTTTTTTGCCGTTCTTATTCCTATCCAGCACAATGATTGTCTGGAAATACTTTGTGCAGTGTTGGTGAGGGGGGGCTGTTGTCAATAGCATAAACATTAATTGCCGTTATACTGATCACTTACATAATGGATCATTTTACAACCCGCCATACCAGCAGCACCAAAAGATGAGAAATGAGCAGCTATCCATTGCTGGAAAATCCACACCGAGCGGCACTGGTTTACCGGTTTCTTAAGAGGGGCACAACCTCGATGAACACAGGGGACGCAGGATCCTACATTTGTACCACCGGCTCCTAAACGTGTGCTTTATCCCACACATTTCTATATAGGAATCTGTTTCGCGTTTACGTATATGTAGGTGGCCCCTAAGATTGCCATTAAGTTGCGAGTCATATACTAGAAGCAAAACAAGTTTTCCCTTCCATCCGATCCCAAAGCTTACATATTTATTTTCTGTTAATCTGTATATTTGTGTTGTTTTTAATATCTTGCATTGTGTTACTTTGTATTTCTGTAACAACTGTAACAATTCAATGTTCTTGAACCCAAGACATACTTGAAAACGAGAGAAATCTCAATGTATCCTTCCTGGTAAAATACTTTATAAATAAATAAAAGCTTCTTCCATGAACAGGTTTGGGTTGAAAGACTGCGGTGTTACTTATGTCTTATTAAGAATGCATGTTGCAGGGCTTTGCCTGAAGTCCTGATGGATACATTGTTTCTTAACATTCCTGGGAAGAGGGAACTCTGGTCACTCTGATTTATTGATACGGAAGAAATTAAATAATAACAGAGTCTACACAGTATTCAGAGAGTAAAAAAATGGAAACTCTGGAGGGTAATTTAATTACCAAATGACACAACCTATAGGAGAATTAAAAGGGGCGCACGTTATACATCGACAACTGAGACAATATATTGGAAAAACAGAGCGACGTTCTGCTGATCATTCATCTCTTTGCAGAAACCTTGACAGCAGCTTTTGGTAAATCCTGAGTTTTCACAAGATTTATACCAGGGCATAATGATTTACTCAATAAAACCCTGAAAAAGGTTTCATAAAGCAGGGGTTTATCAGCAAAAGCACAGAGTGGTTTGCAAGGACAAACAAAGTCAACTGACAGCAGCATCTGTCTGTTTATCAAGGGCTGAATGGACGACGATTACAACGAGGCTGATTGGACAGGGAAATGCTGGGTAACTCAAGCACCAGCCAGTGTTTTCCTATGTGATTGGCCCTGCAATGCTGACAAGCAGAACTCAGAGTTGCGTTTGCCGGTGCTGGCACGGCTCTTCTTGAATAGAGCCTATAGAAAGCAAACCCAGCAGTTCCCTCATCCTATAACCTCCGATCCAGGACCAGCACCTTACTTGCAATACCACAATACAAAAAGACAGTGGCTCGATCCTCATTTTCCTACAGAGCACCGCAATTATGGAATAACCTCCCAGACACCATCAAATCTTCCCCCAGTCTAAAGTCACTCAAGAGCTCCTTACTAACATACCTCAATACAGAATGCACCTGTAAACATGTAACATAACCAGTTCCTACATATTTATTTTCTGTTAATCTGTAGATTTGTGTTGTTTTTGTTTTTTTTAATATCTTACATTGTATTACTTTGTATTTCTGTAACTAACACTTCAATGTTCTTGAACCCAGGACATACTTGAAAACGAGAGAAATCTCAATGTATCCTTCCTGGTAAAATCCTTTATAAATAAACGCTACATGGCACTCGCAGAACGAGGCAGATTCGGCACACAGATTTCTCTCTGTCCATTACATAAGCATGAAAGAATGGCCACCACTTTACAGCGCGTCACCAAGTGAAGAATTTTAAAGGGCCACCACCAAAATATGAAATGTCCTTATTGTGTTTATTTTATGTCGCTGATAGCTTACATGTGCTTTGTTTTTCTCTTTAGCAAAGAAAATATGTTACTCTACATGTGCCACTGGGGGCATCCATTCTGTGATCTATCACTTGTTCCGCACGGTGTGGCTTTGGCCATAGAATGGAGTGAATGGGTCAGTCACCGACTCATAGAATTGTATTGTGTGGGATGTATTCAAAGGACATAACCAGGGGGTTTAATCTCCCTGGTTTATCTCATTCAGGTGCCATCTCTCATCTCGAATAGCATGAAGAACAATAGCCCCCCTGTAGCCTTATTTAAACATGCCCGCTCCATCTCATTAAATTGTTCAGCCACAGAAGTAAAGAAAAATATTTGGTAATTGTTGCCTCAGTGGGGGGGGGGGGGGAGAGAGAGGAATCAACAAAATGGTAGGGAGATAAAAACTAATTTTATTTTTCCTTTCTACGTGCAATTACTGCAAACAAAGAAATAGAAACAGCAGCATGTGTTTTATAAAGTGGTTTTGTTTGTAATATGCACACGTGATTGAGTTACAGCTTATGTAAGTGGTAGTGTCCCTTTAAATTTGCGGCCAAAAACAATTGACCTGAAGAGAATCTGGAACTAACAACTCCTTCTAAATTCACTTGGTTTTCCTTAGGATCCACAAATTCCTTCAAAATCCCTGCAAACAGAATAATCCGTTTCACTTCTCTGAGTTTCACTCACAGAAATCCATTCATTCGACTGCGCGTGGTAGCACTTCAACGGGGAGGCTTTCAGCACGTCCATGTCCGGAAAATGACTGGAGAAGTTAAAATTCAAGGTCAAAATAGCCAAAGCAGAAAAATTCTCCCATTTATCGCACTTTCCAAATCGGCTATTTGGTCTAGATTGTTCTCTTCTCCAGCCAATTCTCCTGATTTTTACCTTTCTTTGAATAGACCTGAAAGTATTTATACCAGGAAGGATACATTGAGATTTCTCTCGTTTTCAAGTATGTCCTGGGTTCAAGAACATTGTATTTCTGTAACGACTGTAACATTTCAAAGTAATAAACGCAAGATATTAAAAATAAAACAGATATACAGATTAACACAGAAAATAAATATGTAGGAAATATAGTCACTATGTTACAGGTTTACAGGTACATTCTGTATTGAGGTATGTTACTAGGGAGCTCGAGTGACTTTAGACTGGGGGAAGATTTGATGGTGTCTGGGAGGTTATTCCATAACTGCGGTGCTCTGTAGGAAAATGAGGATCGAGCCACTGTCTTTTTGTATTGCGGTATTGCAAGTAAGGTGCTGGTCCTGGATCGGAGGTTATAGGATGAGGGAACTGATGGGGGAAGCAGTCTATTCAGGTACGATGGCAGCTTCCCCGAAAATCTCTAATGCTGGGTTCACACCTCAGCGTTTTTCATTTTCGCGTAATACGTGCGTTTTTGGCAAGCATATCGTGCAAACGTGAAAAATACACGAACGCGCATTGCAGTGCGTTCACGCTGCAGTCTATGGCCGCGACCGCGCTGCAATACGCCCCAAAGAAGCTCCTGTACTTCTTTGGGCAGATGGCGTTTTACAGCGTGTTACTAAGCGCTGTAAAACGCACAGGTGTGAACGGGCCCCATAGGAAATCATTGGATTTCCGTGTTTGGGCGTTTCACAGCGCAAAACACCCAAGTGTGAACGGGGCCTTAAACACCAGGTTGGAAAGGTGAAGAGTGCGTCTAGATTCCAGCGACGGCCAGTTTAGCTCTTTTAACATGTCACAATGGTGGGTCATGTAGTTACATTGTAGCACAAAGCGGCAGAATGAGTTATACAATGTAGTAAGTTTCTGAAGGTGTGTTTGCAGGGCAGCTGCACACACTACATCTCCGTATTCAATAGCCAGCATAAGCATTTGCTGTACAATCTGCTTTCTTACTGTGGCGCTCAGGCAGGATTTGTTACTGTACAGGGCACCTAGTTTGGGATAAAGTATAGATGAGAGTTTTTCGACGTGGGGGCCACAAGTTACAATAAAGCGCCAACAAGTTCTGTAGCACTGTACAATGGGAGATAGATTTGTATCTAACCACATACCTAGATATTTGAGAGAACTGACTGTAGTCAGTGTGTCATTTGTTTTCTTCCCTGACACATAGATGGGGAGTTTGTAATTTATGTAGTTTAGGTGCTGTTCCAAAGAGCATCGTTACAGTTTTGTCAGTATTTAGAAAAGGTTTGTTATCTTTGATTCACTTTTCTACCTCTGAATTGTTCTTGCAGCACGGCCTCCAGCTGCGGGAGATTTGGTTTGCTGGTATAGATTACTGTGTCATCTGCGTACAGGTGTACTGTTGAGTATACAAAATGTCCACTGACTTCTCCCTCATGGCCTAAATGCATGGGTTTAATTACCAGAAGAGCCCCTGTGCCTCTGATAAGGAAAAAGGGGGGGGGCAAAAACCTAGGAAACAAGATAAATCGCATAGTAGTGCACAGCAGAGACAGGAGTCGGCTTGCAAGTACATTTAATGCATTTAGATCAGGAGGGAGAAGTCTGCAGGTTATGCTTTTCAAAGAGAATAAATTAGCCAGTGGTGGGAACTAACTGATGGATGTGGGAAGAGAAAAAGGCTTTATTTAACTTACTGAATTGATTTTGAAAAAAATAATCCACCAGAACACTCCTTTATGGTTTCAGAATCCCTCATCAAAAAACAAAAAAAGATACACAAGACCAAACACAAGGCCGCAAAACCCGGCATCAAATCTCACACCACCCTATACCTTTCAAACAGAAAACTGATATAGGTGGTCTCTGATCGGGGGCCAGAAGGCTTTTTTTCCCCAGTCTTTTCTTACAGCTATATTTTGAAGGTTGCTGCGGGTCCCAGGGAAGACCAGGGCCCTGCTGGTTCTAGCACCTTGTGACTCAAAACCAGAGAAACCCTATATCAGCGTATGTTTGAAAGAAAAAAAAAAAATACAGGAGTTTGATACAAAGAAGAGGAAAAATGGAGGGGAGTGGGTGTTATTCCCTCTTTTCACTAATCTCATTCTTTCTTCTTGTAACATGTTTTATGGATGGACGGTATGTATCCATGCCAATTCAGGGGTGTGAAAATTTTTAAGAAAATCTACTTGTCCAACGGACTAAGTGGGTAGTCCAATCTACTTGTCCCTCAAGACGATCAACTTGTCCTGATAAAAATAATTTCAACAAAATAGTGTTTTAAATAGAGGTCTTTATTCATAATAGCCTAGAGACATACTTATATATATACACACACACACACACACACTATACAGACCTCAGACCAGACCTATATACATACATATATACACATACATACCAGACCTCAGACCAAACGCTGGGGAAGCTGGCCGCATGCATAAAAAGCATTTGGCCAGAGTTCGCCTCCGGTGGGCTGCATTACTTACCCAGCGGTGGGTCCGGTCGCAGGGCTGTGACACAATCACGCGGCCGCTGGGCACCTCTGTGACGCTGCCTCCAGCCGAGATCTCGTGGGAGCCTCCCGCGAGATCTCAGCTGGGGGCAGCGTCACAGAGGCGCCCGCGTGATCGCGTCACAGCCCTGCGACCAGACCCACCGCTGGGTAAGTAATGTGGCCCGCCGGAGGGGAACTCTGGCCAAATGCTTTTCATGCATGCAGCCAGCTTCCCCAGCCCCGCAGATACCGGCAAGCCAGCCCAGCGCTGGCTTACGATATTCACGGCAAGGAATTAGCCCTCAGTCCGACGGGCTTCTAGCACACCGGACTGCATCTCAAAAAAAATCTACTTGTCCGGCGCCCCTATCTTCATATACCGGGCGTCGGAGGATATAATTTCCACACCCCTGCAATTGAATAGGTGGCCTGTACAATGTATTAAATGAAATGCTTGTGGCAAGTCCTGGGGGGGGGGGCAGGGGAGAGGGATGTGACATAATGAGGTCAGATTATGATGTAACAGGTGCATATGAAATTTAAAAAAAAAAAACTCTACTCCATCCACCGGTTGGCTGCAGTAGTGGTAAGATCACTGCTCTATAGCCGTGGAGACGCAAGTTTGAATCCTGGCCAGAGCACCTCTCCAGTAAGTGTCCTTGGGCAAGACACCTAATGGTACATACTCGACACCCACACAATATCGGCCGTGGAGTCCAGTGGTAACGTCTCTGCCCTTCGACCGTGGAGAAGCAAGTCAAAATACCGTTCAGCACATTCCTCCAATACAACTGTGGAGAAGTCTCGACTTTACGAGAAGCGGGTTCAACCTAACCACCAGGTCACTGATCTACAATTATGGAAAACCGATTCAATCACACTAAGAAGACACCACCAGTGAGTGTCCTTGGGCAAAACACCTAACGATATGGATGCACCTACCTCACAAAATACTTGTACTTCTCATATAGATTGTAAGTTCCTTTGGGAACAGGGTCCCCCTGAATCAGGTCATCATCCATGTGTGGTATTCTAATGTATCAACCTTGTACACCGATCTGGTAAAGCGCTGCGGAATATGTGGCGCTATATAAATAAAGGATAATATATATATTAATGCTTTTGAAAAGCACATTCATTGCATTAAGTCCAGATGACAGAGGTTGAAGGTCATCGGGGCCTTGAATAACTTCCATAAAGACATGGAGATGTAGGGCAGTGTTTCCCCAACCCTGTTCTTTAAGTAAGTCCCCCTAACAGACCAGATTTTGCAGATCACCTTGGGGAAATGCAGACTGAATCCTGCTATCACTGAGTAGCAAATCATATCACCTGTGCTGTGCTACAGATATCTTGCAAACCTGGCCTGTTAGGCGTACTTGGCGGTGGGGGGGGGGGGACACTGATGTAAGGAGGGTACGGACCAGGATCCGTTGAATAAAAATAAAAAAATAAAGACAAAATTTGTTTAAAAAAGGAAAATCCAGAGCAGTCCAGTTGTCGACATCTGGTGTGCTTTTACCATTTAGCTAATGAATACATGGAAAACCGATGCCTCCCCGGAACAAGTGCGACCAAACTCTGCACATCAGAGCGCTCGCACAGGACCGGCTTAACATTCCAAGCACGGTTACACAATAACAGCAGCATGTCATTATCTCTGCGATTCTACGCGCACACTGCATTATCACACGACTAGGAATGCACCCAAAAGAAAGAAGAAAAAAACAACAACTTGGGGTTCCCAAAAAAATAAAAAATAAAACGAAATATTCTTCCTGCTGTATAAATGAATCATCCTGTGGCATCACAATCACCAACGGGTTAATGCGACCAAGCGAAAAGATGCCAATACTGATACACCGGTGTGTGCGTATGGATCCCGCACTCTGCGTCTCAAAACGCTACGGTGCCCCCACGGCATCCAAGCGTAATATAGAGAAATGGCTGAGAAATCGATTTGAATCCAGTGATAAATGGTTGGATAGTCAGCGTGTGTGTCAGTTACTGTCAGAGAAGCCGCTCTGGATCCTCTGTCTGGCGCACAGCTTTCACACATCACATGGTGACGGATTATCCAGTTTTACAGAGTTCTTCCGTCTGGCAGGATCGTGGTTTTATGGGTGGATTTCGATGTGCAATACCTTAGATAGACGGAGGGGAACATACGCCAAACAGAGGCGGCGTGAAGCGTGGCCGCTGAGCACCGCACCAGGGATGTGTCCCAGGCTCAATGCATGGGTCGGGGAGCCAATTGCCAGGTCTACCTGGGAGGGGGAGTCCCACCGGGTGGATGCTGCTCCTCGCACACGGGAGCGATTGCAGGGGGAGGATCCACCAACAAAAAATGTCGCACCATGGTCCGAGTTTGACCTGTCAGCACACTGCGCACCGTGGCAACGGGCGACCTCTGGCCACCATGCCAGCACAACAATGCATATGGGAGGCCCGAGTCTCGACATCGCCCTGCGGGAACGCGCCAGTTGCCAGCAAGACATGGAGAGAGTCCTGACAGGCAGTGCCACCATGCAGACGCAGACCTTTATGGTGTCACAAGAAGGCATGAGATCACATTGATGATCACTGCACAACACACTGGCGCTCACACTCACACTCACGCCTATATTGTAGTGGTGTGCTCTAAATTTTCTATAATTTGCATTGTATGCTATACCCACCGGCCATGTAGAAACCTCCTTGTGGGATGCAGGTTTCACTGAGGGCAGACAATCTGGTTTTGCTCATACTGGCACTCACTGGCCATCAAACTGACAGCCGTGCTGGCATACGTGGTGGCACTCACTCTGGAACTCAGACCATTAATTCAGCTGACACACATAGTAGCACTCACCATGACGCTCATACCAGCCAACACACTGGCACTCACACTGACCCTCAGACACACTGGTATGGGGTGGCACTCACACTGACCCTCAGACACGCTGGTATGTGGTGGCACTCACACTGACCCTCAGACACACTGGTATGTGGTGGCACTCACACTGATGATTAAACTGGGAAACAACCTAATGCTCACTATAACATGGGCAGACATGCTGGCACTCACAACCATCAAACCAACAGACTTCCTGGCATAAGAGGTGGCATTCACACTGACCCTTACACTGGCAGCCATGCTGGCACTCACATAAAAAAAAAACCAAGCTAGATACAAGGAGCTGCAGTAAAACCCAGGGAGCGATTCAGCCTGAAACAGGCCTTTCAAGAGATCGGTATAATTACACCGTCATGTTACACGGCTTGTTCTAGAATACAGCTCCCTGAACTTTCCCCGAGTGACTGGCACCTATTCGGGTTTTACTGACTGGACAGAGGTGGCCACTCGGATGTCACGTACACCCTGTATACTACAGCTCTCCTGTCAATCAATACACGGCACAGCAAACCCTGATGATTTGATCAAATGCTCGCTCACTCCCAACCATCAAACTGGCAGACATGCCGGCACACACAGTGGCACACATACCGTCACTGACTGGCACTCACACAGATATTGACACTCGTACTGACTCACAGGATGGCACACACACAGATGCTCATACTGGCACACAGGACGGCACTCTCATATTGACGCATATACTGGCTCACCGGATGGCACTTATAATGACACACACACACACACACACTGAAGCTCATACTGGCAGACAGGCACACACACTGAAGCATATACTGCACAAAGGAAGGCATTCACACCGACGCCCATACTGGCACACACTCACAGCCACACAGGTAGTCCAGTTGTCACGCTGGCAGACAAAATGGTTGAGGGAACCTATGTATAAGCATTGGCACCTCCCTGACATTACACCCCTACTTTATGTGCACACATGGTGTAGCCCAGGGCTTGACAAATTTCCAGTTTATTTTACACCAATCTAAAAACATCTAGTTGGCTTCAAAAAAAGTAGCCGAAAGTCCACATGCACAAAAAATACCTACCAGCAAAAAGCACCGGATAAAGGGATAAATAAATAGAAGCAGCTAAATCATAATTTGGGTCAGCACAAACCAACTCCCAGATGCAGAGGCAGGTTCCCAACGTTTCTGCGAGGATTTGCCTTTATCAAGGTATACCTTTATCAAGGTATACCTTGATAAAGGCGAATCCTCGCCGAAACGTTGTAGCTGGCTCCTAGATTCAAAGCAAATTTGTCAAGCCCTGAAGCCGCCATTCCCTGCTCCAGACAATATGACTGATGCCAGACTCCACCACCGTCCGTGACACTTACACCTTATTTGTTCCATTCAAATTCCACAACGAACCCGGCGGCGGCGACAGCCTGCAAACAACGCGGCGGCCACATCCGGCAAACAACGCGGCGGCGACAGCCCGCAAACAACGCGGCGGCGACAGCCCGCAAACAACGCGGCGGCGGCATCCCGCAAACAACGCGGCGGCGGCATCCCGCAAACAACGCGGCGGCGGCATCCCGCAAACAACGCGGCGGCGGCATCCCGCAAACAACGCGGCGGCGACATCCCGCAAACAACGCGGCGGCGACAGCCCGCAAACAACGCGGCGGCGGCAGACCGCAAACAACGCGGCGGCGGCAGCCCGCAAACAACGCGGCGGCGGCAGCCCGCAAACAAGGCGGCGGCGGCCACAGCCCGCAAACAACGCGGCGGCGACAGCCCGCAAACAAGGCGGCGGCGGCATCCCGCAAATAACGCGGCGGCGGCATCCCGCAAATAAAGCGGCGGCGACATCCCGCAAATAACGCGGCGGTGACATCCAGCAAATAACGCGGCGGTTACATCCCGCAAATAACGCGGCGGTGGCATCCCGCAAATAACGCGGCGGTTACATCCCGCAAATAACGCGGCGGTTACATCCCGCAAATAACGCGGCGGTGGCATCCCGCAAATAACGCGGCGGTGGCATCCCGCAAATAACGCGGCGGCGGTGGCATCCCGCAAATAACGCGGCGGTGGGCATCACCCTGCAAATAACGCGGCGGTGGCATCCCGCAAATAACGCGGCGGTTGCATCCCGCAAATAACGCGGCGGTGGCATCCCGCAAATAACGCGGCGGTTACATCCCGCAAATAACGCGGCGGTTACATCCCGCAAATAACGCGGCGGTTACATCCCGCAAATAACGCGGCGGTTGCATCCCGCAAATAACGCGGCGGTGGCATCCCGCAAATAACGCGGCGGTGGCATCCCGCAAATAACGCGGCGGTGGCATCCCGCAAATAACGCGGCGGTTACACCCGCAAAATAACGCGGCGGTTACATCCCGCAAATAACGCGGCGGTTACATCCCGCAAATAACGCGGCGGTTACATCCCGCAAATAACGCGGCGGTTACATCCCGCAAATAACGCGGCGGTTGCATCCCGCAAATAACGCGGCGGTGGCATCCCGCAAATAACGCGGCGGTGGCATCCCGCAAATAACGCGGCGGTGGCATCCCGCAAATAACGCGGCAGCGGTGGCATCCCGCAAATAACGCGGCAGCGGTGGCATCCCGCAAATAACGCGGCAGCGGTGGCATCCCGCAAATAACGCGGCAGCGGTGGCATCCCGCAAATAACGCGGCAGCGGTGGCATCCCGCAAATAACGCGGCAGCGGTGGCATCCCGCAAATAACGCGGCAGCGGTGGCATCCCGCAAATAACGCGGCAGCGGTGGCATCCCGCAAATAACGCGGCAGCGGTGGCATCCCGCAAATAACGCGGCAGCGGTGGCATCCCGCAAATAACGCGGCAGCGGTGGCATCCCGCAAATAACGCGGCAGCGGTGGCATCCCGCAAATAACGCGGCAGCGGTGGCATCCCGCAAATAACGCGGCAGCGGTGGCATCCCGCAAATAACGCGGCAGCGGTGGCATCCCGCAAATAACGCGGCAGCGGCGGCATCCTGCAAATAAACCTGATCACAGCATGAAAAAGCATTTTGTGCGATAGTGTTTTGGCTTTTGCTGTTATTTCGTGCGCTCCGCTGCCCTCATAGACACGACATCTTTCTCTCTGCCCTTAATAGCCCTGGCATGGCTGACGGCGGGCACGGTGCCGCTGGGCCAGACACCAAATATTGCGCCGGCACGTAAATACGTGGGATATTTTGGGTACTCTTGATATGGGGGTATGACCAGTAAATAGCAGTCAGGGTGAGCTGGTGCCATCCATGAGGAGAGATAAAAGCACCATGCCCACCACTGGCACCCCAAGCACTGAACACTACATCTCCCATGATGCTGTGCTGCTCAGATAGAAGAATGCCAGCTCCCAGGGGACACAGCGCCGGGCACAGACATGAATGGCACGGGTACCTGTGCCAGTATCACCCCTCCCCCCTGTCATGTGGTACCTTGCCCCTGACAAACACACACAGAGAGCAGCCGCACACAGGTATGTGTGGCCTACGTGTACATGCAGAGCCTCCCCCACACAGGACCCCCGACCTACCCGTATTCCGAGCCCCCCGCCGCCTCCAACCGAGCTCACGGCCTCCCCGTCCCCGCTTCACACCGCTGTGTTATGGAGCGCCGTGCAACCAAACCCGACCTGCCGTCCGCCCGCCCTTCCTCGTACCTCATTGGCCGGCGATTGTCAGCTCAGGGACAGAGTGCACCACGATTGCCACGGCCGCCTGACAGTCAAGGCGACAGCCCCGCCCACTTTACCGCCGCTAATGTTACTGCTACTTCTGCATACTGAGATGGAATAGAATTGAGCGCCCTCGTGCGGCGAGAGAGGGTAAACACATCCCAGGCTGTATGCAGGATTATTACATGCAGGCTGTGTGTTACTGTATGGGCGGGAAAACACAGGCAGGCTGTCCTGAGGGGCTCTAACACCCAGCATGGGGGGGGGGGGGAGCACAGACATCTTCTTATATGATCTAAAAGTAATATAATAATAAGCCATGATTGTATATATACATCATAGGCATGCGCAGCCTATTGCATCACGTGTGTACATATATAATATACATATATATTTACACATACACACGCACCCATTTCGGCGCAATTCAGCATTCTGTGAATAGAAGACACATTAGTCTTCTATGGGACAATTTCGGTGCCTCCGAATTGCAGAAAATTGCACATTATTTGGCTTAGCGAATAGACGAATTGCCCGGAAATTGCAGATATGGTGAAATTCACTGTTGAGGGCAAATCAGAGGTTAGTGAAGCTGTTAAAAAGACACCTGCAAACCATGAGTATATGGAGGAGCTGTACCAAGTGTAATTGGTCCCACATGTCACCAATTTGCGAGTGGCGTGCGCTCCACGCCTCTCTTTGGAACCTCTCCACATTCTGCCGGAGGTATAGGTACCGGTTTAGCCGTTGGAGCATATTGAGAAATGTGTATATTGCACATTGCGCTGTAGCCGGAGTCAGACAGGTTCACTTTCAGAACGGCGCCGGACCAGACACAAGCAAGGATTGTCCAAACACGAGTCTCTTCAGGAAGGCAAGAGTTTATTGTGTCGTCACACAAGTGCTCACACAGGATTGAATCGCTTAGAGTGAGCCCCGATTACACAGAGACATGATGTTTTATGCCCCAAATACATAATTAGGTACATCCCCATTAGCCCACCTCCCTATGACACTCTATTCCACCCCACGTGGGTTAATACCTCCCATCATTAATTCGAACACAAAGAACATTCCACATATAACTATAATTGATACACTTCTCGTTAGTTTGACAGTCTGTGATTTGTTTGTGCTGTCTTTCTCCGGGGAGTGCCTCCCTCCCATCGGCTATGTTTATTCAGATGGCCTGGGGCCCGGTCTTCTATACTCCTTCGTCTTTTCACGGGCCCAACGACCTTGGAATATCTACTTCTCCATGCTAAAAACAGCAAAGATCTTTCATAAGACTTTAGATTAGCAGAAAAGCAATTAAACGCATTCCTAAATTTCTACATATACCTCATTCTAGTCTCAGCTACAAACCTGTCTAGTTATATACAAGTGAACCAATATTCTGAACAAGATGGCCGCCTGTGTACAATGGCGGCCGTCTTCCAGCCTATT